>JAXCLR010000081.1:21087792-21122916 GCA_035584095.1 Annona squamosa
TTGCTTAAGACCCTTGAACATGTGGTTTTTGGCTTTACCAAGCCAAGCCGGGAGTCCCAGATAGCGGTCAAAACTCTGGCCCGTGGATCCCAGCAGGTGGGTTAGATCATTCCTCACAGCACTGCACACATTTGGCCTGAAAAAAACAGCAGTCTTATCAACATTGACCACTTGGCCCGACGCCTCCGCATATTGAAGAAGAATAGCCAAGAGATTTTGGACATTCTGCCTTGTCGCCCTGATAAAGATAATTGCGTCATCCGCGAAGAGAAGGTGGGTGATAGGTGGTCCCCTTGGATTAAGTTTAATGCCAGTAATTCTCCCCCCACATGCCTCTCTAGCAATAAGAGCGGAAAGACCCTCAGCACATAAGATGAAAAGATAGGGAGATAACGGATCGCCTTGCCGTAGACCTCGCTGTGGTGTGAAGTATCTAGACTTAAATCCATTAACATTGACCCTGTATCTCACCGTAGAAATGCAACTCATAATCCAACCGATCCACACCGGCCCAAAATTCATTGCTTCCATGATGTGTTTTAAGAAATCTCACTCCACCCGGTCATAAGCCTTGGACATATCAAGTTTGATAGCCATTTCCCGCTTCATACCCACCCTTCGCCTTCTCAAGGAGTGTATAACCTCGTAGGCCACCAACATGTTGTCAGAAATTTGCCGCCCCGGTATAAAAGCACTCTGATGTTCACTGATGACGTCATTGAGGCATAGCTTAACTCTGTTGGCCAGAACTTTCGCCAAGACCTTGTATGCAACATTACACAGGCTAATCGGTCGAAAATTTGCCAAAGACTGGGCACCAGCCATTTTTGGGATCAAGACGATAGTGGTAGCATTGAGCTTCCGGACCTGCCAGCGCTGGCTCTCCGAATCTGATTGTTCCATGAATTGTTTGCACCATAGATAAACATCATGCCCCACAGTTTGCCAGTGCCTTTGAAAGAACCCCGCTGACATACCATCTGGCCCCGGCGCCTTTGTTGGGCACATCGACTTGACTGCTTTGACCACTTCATCAAATTCGAGGGTTCTAGTCAATGAAGTCCTCTGCCGATCCGAAATTTTTGATGATATAGAAGCATTCAACCAGTCGCCCGTCAATGAGCCGGAGGAAGAGAACAAAGAAGAGAAATGATCCACAGTCAAATCCAGCATCTCATTCCATTAGGCCCTCAATAGAATTGGCCCTTCTACGATAGGACGCCATATTATGGAAGAACTTCGTGTTCCTGTCCCCCCCATGAAGCCAATGTGTCTTAGCTCTTTGCCTCCATAATTGTTCCTCATCGCCAAGAAGAAGATTGATTTGGGCTTTAGTGCGGTTAATAGCATCATCTCTAAGGTCAGTGGGGTTCTGAGCCATAAGTGAGGCCAACTCCCTTTGCCTTTGTTCAATGACTTTCCAGAGATTCCCCCGTTTCCGACGATTCCACTCAGATAGGTCCGTGCAGCAAGATTGGATCATCCTATCGAGGGGAATCTGCCCAGAGTGGCCAGAGCACTGCTGCGATGTCCATGCATTATTAACAATCCGATGGGATTCCTTATCTCTGGCCCAGAACAGTTCATAACGGAATTCCTTTGGAGGTTTGTTTCGGCGTGTCAGATTGTTCAAAACCAACCAAAGAGGACAGTGATCCGAGTAGTTCGCCGCTACGTGGAAGATTTTTGCATGAGGGAATAAGGCCAACCAATTTGGCGTTGCCACACCTCTGTCCAGTCTGGCTTCAACCCGATGAAAACCCCTGCGATTGTTGCTCCACGTCATAATTGGCCCCACAAAACCAATATCCGCCAGGTTGTAGAATAGGTGAAGTGGATTTTCTATAAGCTATCAAGATATTAAAAATAAAATAAATTACATAGAAAAAGAGTTTCATAACAATGGAACCGTGTATGTATATATGTATATATTCTTTTTTATCGTTGCTTCTTCTTCAATCTTGAAATTGGTTCCATTTATGCCTTCTTCTTCTTTTTTAATTGATGTGTACTTACATTCGCGTTGAAAATTCCGTACAAAGGGATTTGAACTCACGACACATCAGTGTCAATGCTTATATAACCTGATGTGACGCTCGGTTGGCCATCAGTGTTGACAGGTTCTAATTCAGGTTTAATTAATCCGGTTTCGGTTCAATCAATTAAACCGCTCCAACCGGCCAAACCGCGGTCGACCCGTTATTGACAGTCAAACCTGATTCAGCCGGTTTTGCTATAACAAAAAAACCAAAAATCAGCTTCCCGCTTTCTAAACCGATTTTATTATATTCCTCTAATTTCTCAGATCAATTTCCGCCTCGCCATCCTGCCAGTAGAAGAATGTCTAGGAATTTCTCCAATATATTTACATCCCGCCATCCCGGCAAAAGAAGATTGCGTAAGAATTTCCCAAATTGATTTACATCCTGCCATCCTACTGGAATAAGAGTGCCCTGGCTGGGTAGCTCTCGTTGCCTCATTTCTTAACCATCCTCGGCAACCTCCGAGGCCGAGGCCGAGCTTGATCAATGATGCAAGTTGCTTGCGCCTTCTACTCGATGCTCACGTCTCACCATCCTTGGTGAGCTTCAATCCTAGAATCCTAACATATCCAGCAGCTCTGCAGGCAACAACGTCTGGCTTCCTCCACATGCGTTTGAAGATGAAGATGGCTGTGTGCAAAAAAAGTGTATAGAGGCGAGAAGAAATCCACATAAATGCCTGTTTTGTGCATCTTTGCTATCAATTTGGCTATGAAAGTTCCTCTGTTTCTCTTGGATAATCGCTATTTCCAAAGTTGAAAAATAGTTGAGATTAACAATTTTCTTAAAATTGGTGGATAATCTAATATATAAAATTGGGATTTATAAATATATAATTAATTAAAAATAATTAACATTTATGTTATACTGACATCATCGATTTAAACCAGACTAGTTTCTTTATCAGCACAACCACCGATTCGGTTTATGGGTTCGGTTCTAATAACATTGTTGACCATGCTTTTCTTTCAATAATCATGAAACTGACATAGAATTGTTCCCATAACTTTGAACTAATAAATTGACAGTAACTATTGAAATGGGTATGATTACTTTCTTCTTACAAATGATTACTTTCTTCTTACAAAATTTTAGGTTCCAGTTCAGTGGAATCTCGTAAATTGACACTGTTTATAAATCCAAAACATCCTCCATCTTTGTTGATAATGAAATCAATACAATATCAAAAATCATGGGATGAAAAACTTAGGAGTGCCACAACGAATTTTGGAGTAATATTATGGGTTTGTGTTCATTAAAACCCAACAAAGTATTTAAGCATGATGATTCTCGAAATGTTAATTATACAATATTAATAAACATAAATGTAGTTCAAGAAAAAAGTAAACATAACGGATAACGTGAATTTGTAAAATAGTGATGATTTACGATAATTTGCAAATATACCTATATAATTTAACTAGAATTGCAAATATATCAACTTAATTTCAGGAATTGCAAATAACTCATGTAGTTGGGTGTATATTTGGAAATACAAGCAACTATATGGTTTTATTTGCAATTTGTCTCTTGTATAATTTTTTAAATATACCCACATAGCTTGCATACATTTGCATTTGTGGTCATACTATATAAGATTATTTACAATTTTTTAAAAACTAAATGGTTATATCTTCAATTATAGTCAAACTATGTAAGTATAATTGCAAACTACCTAATGATTTATAATGTGTAGAAACCATAAAGTTTCACGCGTTCGAACCGTTTTGCACGATGTAGGTTAATATATATATATATATATATATTTCAATATTTCAATCCAATTTTAATATATCTAATAAAAAAAGGTTTCCTTTTAAAAGATTTAACAAGTAGTTAATAGTAAGTTAGTTCAAGATGATAAGGAGAAGTGTAAAAGGGAGAGGGAAGGGTTCCAAACTGAGGACTTCGGTGGGAACTCTTTTAAAAATTATATTATTTAGTAGATTTTTGAAAATCAAACCAATTATTATATTCGAAATATTATTTTGACCGTTAATAATAAGATTCATACAAATCAGATGTTAATATAGTATTAAATAAGTAAAATTATAAAAGAATATATATTTATCACACAAAAATAACATAACATAATTTTAGTAATATAGAAAGACTTTATTATACTTACCTAGTTAAAATACATATATATAATGTTTTGGATTATATAAATTGCACCATATGTATTATTTATATCTAAAACAACATCCATCGTTGAAATTCTTCAATTGCATTTTTATTAATTACTATATCTGATTTTTACAATTTTTACTATCAACGGTCCAAGTTATGTTTTGAATTCATTGTACGATTTATTCTTAAGAAAACACAAGAAATATTATTTTTTGAAGGAGTTCCCACCTAGAGTTCCCAAGGAAGCCCGTGTCCCAAACTGAGGTCCGCGAAGGACATGCAGGAATTGATAAGGTGATATATCATGGGCTATCCAGCAGCTAGCTGTGGTTTGTCTGACTGCCGATGTCGTCCTTTTTTAGAAGGTGAAAAAAAGGACCATTCCACGTATATATCCAACCCCAATTTTGGGTACAAATTAAACCAAGAGGGATGGATGCATGGATGTATATGGTGGCCTATCTAGCTATATATCTGGCTGGACACTGAAATGATAGTTACATGCCAGTACTAAAATCGTGATGGCAGATTTTTCACAGACATTGGTATTTAGTGTTCCAGGCCAGCGATGGGTGTGGGACTGTGGGGGACCAATACCATCGTCTGTGGTCCTCAAACCTCGTTGGTCTTTTCATCAGGTTGTGTTTTTAGGTCGGTGTTTAGTGGAATTCATTTCTGCCCTCAATCAGCCCGGGTTGACATGAACCCGTCCTGACCCGTCTCTTTTTGTAACATGATTAGGTCAAGTATCCTAACTTAATTATTTGGGACATCTTCATCCGAAAAAAAAAAAAAAAAAAATTGTAGGATACAGTCGACAACAAAGTTTTGTTGGGTAAGACGGAAAGAAATTAAATTTGTTGTATACAATCATGTATTTGTAAGTAAATGTAAATTTGGCTACAAATAATACTAAATATGGTCAATTTAGAACATTTATAGTCAACATTTAATAGTATTCGCAGCCAAACAGAGATCTCTGCATATAATATTATATACTATTTTTTTTCTAAAAACGGATGTATTTGTTCATATGCAATGGCCCATATACGTACTCAAATTATCAATCAGTTTAATTATTTGTTGTATATGTTTGTTTCAGCGAAATGATGTAAAATGCAGCTTAATTCGGGTTTTATTTTAATGCAATCAGAAGCATTGAAGAAATTCCATTTTTTAATAAAACTCTTAGTCTAGTTATATTTAAATTATCTATTAAATTTTATCATTTTGAAAATGTGTATATATATTTTTTAAGTTTTGAAAATAGGGATATTTTTGTCATTTAAAAGTACTAAAATCTCCTCATTTTTAAAAATAAAATATATATATACACATTTTTAAAATGTTAAATTTTAATTTATAGATTAAAGGTGTGTTTGTTAATAAGGAAAAGTTGTCAAGTTAAAACTTTTCAATCTAAAATTTTTCACTCTTCATAAACCCTATTTTTTAATCATTTCTTCACATTTTTCTATATAACTACCCTACTTTTCAATCATTTCTATACAACTACCAATACAACTAACCTATCTATTTCAACTTTATCTTATTTATTCTTCATCATTATCCCTATCATGTCACATCATTTGACAATTTCTTCTCTCTACAACTTTTCATCAAAAGTTTTATCCATTTCCAAACACACTCTAAATACACCTTTTTTAGGAAACCATGCTTTATATTCACACCCCATGGGGACTGTCACTGGCCAAAAAGTTTATAAGAGAATTAGGTGGGCATCTCCACCACGATTGACAATTTACGAAAAAATTGGCTGCGATATCTGCTATACAATAGGCACAATTGTTGCCTTCCTTCAAAACATGAGCGAACGTAATCTTTTCAAGAATGAATTTTGATCTTTACCGATTGGTCGGCAAAACTAAGTGTTACCCACCACTGCTCCCAACAGTTGGATTGCATGGGCTCGTTTTGGGCCGTTGGATGAGATGTTGAAAATACAATATGGGGGACACGAATTAATGCTTAGGAATTTTGCACACAGCCCCCTCCATCATCTCTCTTTCCTTCATGTCTCTCTCTCCCGCTCCCGCTACTCCCTCCGGCGACCTCCTACAATTCCGACAATGTCACCCCTGGTCCATCGCTCTCGTTGACTCGTTTACTCCTCCTTGCTTTCTCTCTCTCTCTCTCTCATCGTCTCTCTCTCACTCTTTGCTCCTACTCGATTGTAAAGGCTGGAGACCGTGGACAGCCCAACCTCGCATAGAGCAGCCAAATAGTCTCCTCTATCATCGCCTCCACTATTGTTATCGCCACTTGCAACTGCAGGCCGCTGCTTGATGATGTTATCGAAAACGAGAGCGCAAACTCCATTGAAGATGTGGGAAATTCCTGTTCACGGCACCTCTCGATGCTGCTCCAAGCAGTTGAGGTAAAGGGAGACAAGTGGTTGCTCTGTTAGGCAAGCAGTGATTGGTATGGCGGCTAGAATTCTAAGCGGCAATTGTCGTAGCCAACCAACTCCAGCCATTGCCGAATGACATGATTTTTTTCGATAGAAATGGTTCTTCCCCAAATTCAACTACCGCTCAAAAAATCGCCTTTCTCCTACAAGAGTATACATTTTTATTTTCAAATAACTGCAATGAAAGAAATTAATACATTGATTTTTCTTCATACTGTAGAAGCATATCTAGCGATTTTCTAAATCCAAAGATTTGATGCATGGAATCTAGTAATTTTTTTTTTTTCATACAGAAATGACATTATGAGTATGTTTGGAAATGGATAAAAATTTTAATAAAAAATTTCAGAAAGTAAAAGTTGTCAAATGATGTAATATGATAAAGATAATGATGAAGAGTAAAGAGGATAAAGTTAAAATAGATATGTCAGTTATGTAGATAATTGTATAGAAATGATAAAAAAGTAAGGTAGTTGTATAGGAAAATGTGAAAAATTAATTAAAAAATATGATAATTGTGGATAGTGAAAAGTTTTAGATTGAAGAGTTTTAACTTGATATTTCTACTCAATGTCAAACACACCCTATATTAGAATAAAGCAATATGATTTTTTTCATTTTTTGGTTTTGAATGTGGGAAGTCATTGATTTTTTCATGCTAAGTTTATAATCGGCAGAAGAATTCGAAACTGAATCTTCCACGTAGGTGGAGAACGGTTGCTATGCTCATCCATTCTACTTTCCTGGAGTTGATTCCTGAAGAGACAACAGCATGAGAGAAGGTGCAATTAAAGGAGACGAGGGTGAGATGAGGGAGGTGCTTGCAAATTTTCCCATACATTCATTGCAGGTGTCAGCTCTTAGTTTTTCTCTCTTTTAATCCAATGGCTATGAATGAACTCGCTCAATTGAACAGTCAGAAGGAATGGTGGAAAACATGAGCGCTTTTTGACCTATCGTAAAATTATCAGGCCTCTTCAAAAATAGAGACAAAGAATATTATATCTCTCACATTCTGGCCAACATTGGATAGAATTTGAATGTCATCTTTCAAATACTCACCAGAACACATGAGTCCAACTCCATAATCAGTCTTTGAAGTTGCATTTTGGCTCCCCATCTGATTCCATAAAGCATCGCCAAAGCATCCATGTTTAGAGCATCTTCAATACCCTCTAGCTTCCAATCTTTGGCACCTATGAAATCCCCCACTATGATTTTAAAGGACTACACCTGAACCCATGCAATTCAATCTATAGACCATTGACCATCCATGTTCATTTTTGAAATGTGTTTGTGGGTGGACAGACTTATCTAGGAATCAATTTAGGTGTTCATTTAACACATCCAATTCCAAGTTAGCATTCTACACACAATCCTTGAAATTGAGGCACCAGTCAAATAGGTTTTCCATGTTTGGTTGTCACCATTCTCCCTGAGACGGTTGTAGAGGAACCAGATTATCCAGCAAATCAATCAAAACAAGGGAAGTTTCTCTCTATTATGGGCTAAATTGCATTTCTTGAGGTCTAAATTATTCTATCACTACCAACCTTCTCCTAGCCTAAATGATCCTCACACAGTACAGAAAGAGATGATGGTCATTCTTCCTCTTGTTCTTGCAAAAAAAAACATAAAGGATCCACAACAACACCCTTGTGATTTACATCTGCTTTTGTTGGGAGGGCTTGTTGAAACAACCTCCAACAAAATATTTTAATTATGTTTGGCAGCTTGCTTTTCCATACTACATTGATGATTACCTTGTCCTGAGTAGGCAGCTTCCTTGATTTCTTTCTTGCAAAAGAAAAGGAGTTAGACATATCTAGAGCACCCTAAAGATGCCATTAGGTTCAAGTCCTTAGAATCACCGATCTAGAGTTTCATCTCTTGAGATCTGAATTACTTTGATCTGCCGTCATGCTATTCTCTCGCAGCACTCAATATGAAATCCCTTTTCCATGCTCTACTACTTAGGTCAATAAAATGGCAACCTTTGCATCATTTGCGGCAAACTACCTTGGAAGAGGTCCCGCCTTTAACAGTTTTTCTTTTAACCATCTATCTTGGAAGAATATGATTTGTTTTCCATCCCCTTGTCTCCATTTCCTTGCTTTTTCAAGAATCCCCCTAGCTTTGAGAATGCATCTTTAGGTATAAAAATCAGTTGCCTTCCACACACTCCCATATGCTTCCATCCTTCATGTATCTTGTCTTCAAAGCCTTGTAGCGCAAGGAGTCCTTGTTCATTGCCAATCTCCAAACTTGTTTTCCAAACATTGCATCATTGAAACAAAGGTCTAAATCCACAAGCTTGGCTTGGGTGATAAATTAAATCAATCCAGATTAAGAGTTTTACAAAAAAAATTTCAAAAATATTAAAAAATAAAAATTCTAGCCAAATGCATTGAAATTTCAATGCATCTTATTGCATTGAAACATTCTTGCTAAATTTATGTTACATGTAACCAAATTAACTGTTATATTTTAAAAAAAATTTATTCTAGTGTCAATTATGTCTCAAATTAGCCTAACCCTACCTACCTATATATATTCTATAAAAAATCAAAATTTTTATCTGTTTCCTATTTTCTCTGATTTTGTTAGATTATTAATAATTGTGTACTTTAGTCATGATTGTAAGCCTTCCTCAATTGACCAAAACTTCAACCTCAGATGGATCTAGTGAAATTCCTTTTCCATGAATAACATTACCAAGAAAGGTTACTCTTTCCATCCAAAAGTCACACTTCGTAAATTTAGCATAAATCTTCTTTTCTCACAAAATGTTCAGTACTTCCCACAACTGCCTTGCATGCTCAACCCAATCTTTAGAGTAAACTAGAATATCATCAATAAACACCACTATGCATTGATCTAAGTATTGATGAAAAACTCGATGCATTAAATCCATAAAAGCCACTGGTGCATTGGTTAGCCCAAAAGGCATCACCAAAAATTCATAGTGGCCATATCGAATGCGAAATGCAGTTTTGGGTATATCTTCCTCCAGGATCTTTAATTGATGGTACCCAGATCACAAATCTATCTTAGAAAACATTATTGATCCTTGAAACTAATTAAATAGATCATCAATACAAGGAAGAGGATACTTATTTTTTACAGTGGTTTTATTCAATTCTCTATAATCTATACACAATCGAAAACTTCCATCTTTCCTCTTAAAAAAGAGAATCAGGGCACTCCACTCAAAAGCACTAAGACAAATAAATCCTAGGTCTAACAATTCTTACAATCGTTCTTTCAACTCCCTTAACTCTACAGGAGCCATACAATAAGGTGCTTTAGAAATTGGTGCAGTTCCCAGAACTAGATTAATAATAAATTCAATTTCCCTGTCAGGTGGCAACTTAGGTAGCTCTTTAGGAAAAATATCAGGGAACTCATTTACCACAGTAATGCTTTCTAATTATTCTTCATCACCATTAATTGTCAATGCTGCAACTAAGTATCCCTACTCTCTTTGTCTAATCAACCTTTGGGCATGCAAAGGTGGTACAAGACAAGGTAATTTCTTCTGAGTACCTTGAAAAGTAACTTATTTTCCTTGTATTGAACAAAAATGAATTCTACACTGGAAAAATTTGATACAAGTTACTCACTTATCTAACCAATTAGCTCCCAAAATTACATCCACATCCTCCATCTGCATAACAATAAGATTTGAGAGCATCACTATATCTTCTATTTCTATAAGACATGCAATACATATAGAATTCACAACCAAAGTTTGTCCCATGGATGAAATTACTGATAGATCTTGACCCAAATTATCAACATGAAAGTCATGCTCAAGCACAAACTCAAATGCAATGAAAGATTTATTAGCACTAGTATCAAAAATAGCACAAGCATAACTTCTAAATATACGGATAATACATGTCACTGCACTTGGTGGAGCCTCTGCCTTACTTGGGTTAAGTGCAAATACTTGAGCTTGAGGAGTAGCTTCTTTGTTTTGATTCCCTTGCCATCGATTATTCGTTGCTAGTTTATAATTTTTCTTTCCACGTTGTCCCTGATATTCTTGTATTTATTATTGTTGTTGTTGTCCTACGGGTCTTACTAATGGACACCTCTTATAATAATGTCCGGTTTTACCACAAAAGTAACACGCAATAACCAAAGTGCAGTCCCTTGCCAAGTGCCTAATTTTACCACATTTCAAACATGCCCCTGGTGGTATTGGACATTTACCTTCGTGATAAATCCCGCATTTATCACATTTTAAAGTAGTTTTTTGATATTGTTGATTTTCTTGCTGCTGGTTGAACTACCTTGCCTTAGTGTTTTGTATGTAATTGAATTTTTGCTTTTTCGCCAGTACATCACTTGTATATTGTTACCCCTTCCTTTTGTTCACTTCTTTTATCATCTCATGGAATTCAAATTCTACAATTAGGGCTTTCTTAACTACCTTAGCATATATTCTACAACTTTTATATAAGACTTTTGCTCGTATTCCTCCTCTTAGTCCACTGATGAATCTTTGCAAACGATATTCTTCGGTCTTAGTTGACTCCGGAGCGAAACATTGCAATGAGGTAAACTTACATTCATACTCAACTACTGACATTCCATTTTGTTTTAGTTAAAAAAATTTCCGAGTCTTTTCTTCCTGGGCAGTAATTGGAAAGAATTTCTCAAAAAAGACTTTCTCAAATCGCCTCTAAGTGATCTCTCGTCGTTGTTCGACGAAGAACCTCTCCTCTATCTCCCACCATCGCTCTGCATCATCAGTCAACATATAGGTTGCAAAACAGACCTTCTACTCATCTGTGCAACCCAAATGTTTGAAAGCCTTATGCATTACAGTCAGCCATTTCACTTGGTCCACCAGAGAATTTTGGAGGATTTAGCTTGTGGAAAGTAATAGTATCTTTCTTATCTTGCTCATGCCTTGTCTTATCGGTTGTGGCCTCCTGCGGACAGGTGATCTAGACTCGCGAGCTTGCTCTTCATATTGATTCTCCCTACACCTTTCTTCTTCGTATTCTTGCAGAGGAGACCTTTCTCCGCTTCTTTGTTGATGATGACTGAGTTGCACTGATGGAGAACCATTCCTCTCATATCTTCTGTCACCACTTGGTTGATCATGAGTTCCACGCCTTGCAGACCATCCTTCGTGTGTTTGTGACTGACGCTAACCACTTAACAAGTATCGTATCTCTTGCATTTGTTGAAGCATCTCATTCCTAAACTCTATATTTTCTGCTTGTTGCTCATCTAAGCATCGAGTTAATGCATCCACATATTTTGGATTCTGATAGCTAGGTCCTGGCCGATCTACTACAACACTTCCAAAATTTTTAACAACCCTGATCCCTCGACTTCTCGGTTCATTCACCATCTTGGCTTCCTTAATAAAATAATAAAAAGAGTATTAGCTGCATATATTATGTTCCTCATACTCTATTTAGCTATATGTAAGTTTAACCCGCTCAACTTTCAAATCTAGCGCACCCTTATTACCCCCACCAATTATTAAATTTATTTACTAGGTATAACATTTGCTCTAATATCATAACTGTCATGACCCAATCCTAGGGTTGTTGACCATCCTAGTTGGGCAACAAACCCGGATTAGTTATGCTTTAATGAATTTGATAATTAATATCTCATTTAGTAATATCCAAAATTAATCACAAATATCCACTGAGTTAATAGGAATAATTTCCATTAATTTATTACAAGCCAATAAAAAAAGTGTCATTGTTGCACCATTTCAGCCCATTTACCTGTATTATTGACCAGATGGTTCCGCCTCTCCTAAAATTTAAATTACTCGAGAATGAATTAAATAACTCAGAAAGAAAGAAATAAACCATGTATATAATGGTGTATAACATCATGAAAGCACCATAGGAAATGCGTAAACCACTGACCTAATGTGTAAAGTTATCTACACTGCTCACAATTCGGGGCACAACACACAGTCCACAAAGGGACATACCACGGCCCATGAAGGTAATAACACACTATTTATGAACATACATTCTAAAGTAGCCTTTTAGCATGCATAGAACTACTAAGAAAATAAATAAAAACCTATACACATATCCTCGGGGTCCCACATATGCAATTTCGTTCCACTTGGTAATAATCATGATGCATTATACACACTATTCTAACTTTCTATCATAACAACTATCTCAACTCCATTTAATATTTACCAACTAAAATAATTTTTCATCTATATTAAATTGGGTGAATCAACTCACTGAATTTAATTAAATAAATTCAAAAAGAAATTTCCATCATAACCGCAAGTAGCCAAAATTTCAAATAAACAACCACAAATATTCTACATAATATAACTTGTTGTTCTTATTTATTTTCCAATAAGCCTCAACATTCTCTTTATTTAAATATGCAAATGCTATATCAAATCGCACTCTTCTTATTCCAATAATCCCGTTAGAAAATAATTTATTAGAATTTAGTCATATACTCTTGATGAGTCCACCCTCTATTCATAATTCATAATTTAATTTATTTTCCATTACAACCTATGTAATATTTGCTAAACAAATGCATGTCCATATAATTTATAAATGTAACCACATAAATATTTTGCAATATCAAAGAATTAATTTATATTGTATAAATTAATTATACAACTGCTAACATAAATGCGTAAGTTTTATTTGATATAATTTTTATACTTTCATTTTATAAATCAAGACTTTTGGACGTCATGTTAGCTTTTAGTGTGTGTGTATATATATATATATTAATAAACTACAATAGACCGTCCAATATCTCTGGACGTCCAAAATTTTGAACTACACATATACATATTGTATATATGTTATTGATATTTAGCACTTCAAATTTGCAACGTCCAATTTGTAATCTATATCCAATACCCATTCATAATTAATGTATTCTTCAATTCAAAAAACAATAATTTTAATTTATAGTATTTCATTTATTATATTTTGTTCATATGTGACCAAGCAATCTACGACATATTATTATATAACACCCACATATTATCAAACAGTGCATTTAAGCAATGTATAACATTGCAGAATTTATACAGCTATTAAATGTTGAAATAGCTAAAATCTAATATAAATATGTTACATGCTTGCAACTTTTCAATTTATAACATTATCATAAATATGAATATTTAATTATTTATATATTTACAAGACAAATATATTAACCCGCACCCCAAAAGTTCAAAGTTACATATAATATATATATATGGGTATTACAAGAAAAAATAACTCAGCTTCCATTACAATTGTTTCCATCAGTTACAATTCTATCTATTATAAATAACCTATCCAATCCCATCCAAAAATATATTTGCGTGTAATCCATCGTAAATACTGGTTATCGACATATTAAATTCCGTATAGGAAGGTTTCAAGCTTCAAAAAAAAAACTTGCATCTAGTTTAAATATGTTATAAATGGTAGTCCGAGGACTTTAGAATCCATCAATACATATAAATGTATAATATTACATATATTAGTTTCAGTCATAGCCCAGGTGATTTTTTTAAACTTCCGTAAATATATAAATATATATTTAGATTACAGTCTACACCATCGGTGTTGAAGTTTAAGTTCAAACTTAATAAAATAATATGTAATATCTTTTAAAATAAATCATCAGTTCTTAAAGTTTCAATATATGAAATATATTATAACATTTAATATCATAATATAACATATTATTTCATAAAGCTCAGTCCAGGGATTACAAATAAAATCCCAAGTCCCTTGAGATTTCAAGTCCGGTTAATTTATTTCATAGAAATATGGATGTCCAGCCCCTTAGGGTGTAGATTTTCCATTAAAAAAATAATAATAATATACATAATATACTATGTATAATCATGTTGGGGTAGAGGGTTTTAATTCCATCAAAAATATATATAAAATACTATATATACAAATCGCAAGTCCCTGGTGTTCAAATCCTCGTAAAAAAATATAATAATATATATTATACTTGCACATGTTGTACTAAAATCATTTTCTTATCGCTAGCCATTCCATTGAAAATCATTAAATAAATCATTTTTATAAATTATCCCCAAAATAACTTAATTAATATATTATACATGGTTCTAAAAGAAATTTAATTATTTTTTCACTTACCTTTTTGTAGAACTTATGGAGGGATTTTCTGAATGAAAATAATTTGTTTCCTTTTTAGTCTCAATCAGCAACAAATTCCTCCTTTCCCTTGCTTTATTCGTTCACCCTTTCTTTTCTCCCAAATCCCGAATAAATAAAATTCTCCCGAATCCCTCTTCATTCACACGTCTCCACTTTCCCAACTCTTCATTTAATTGGAACTTCCCGTTATTCTCTCTAGCAATTAGTTTTAAATTTTAAATTTTAAATTTTAAAAATCAAATATTATCTCTTTGTGGGTCCCACATAGATTAATTGCTAAAAGAAAATTGATTTAATTCTACTAAGATATAATTCGAACCCACTACCTCAAATTTACTTGTCATAATTTCTAACCATCTTAGCATTTCAACAATTTGTTAATTTAAATTACAAATTAATTTAAACAAATATATTTTAGATCTCATTTTCTTTGAAATTATAATTACTCACCTTAGTCAATAAATCAAAGTCAGTAAGTCAATCCGGCTACCTCAGCTATTTTTACTGGCACATCAGACAATTCAACATTCCACAACCATACGCCATGTCAAGTCAACATATTTAAGTCGGGTTATTACACAGACTAATGGAGAGGGATGCTCACGACGACTTGCAGTGGCTTGACGTGAGGTTTGGGCAAGGTTGAAAAATGGTTAATGCCGGATGCTGGTGTGCTACTGGATAATGAAGAAAGCTAGAGCTGTTGGATGAAGAAATAGCCGGGCAATCTGATGATGGCTGCGTTTTGGTGTCTGCCGAGACCGGAGAAGGAGAAAGGAGATGCTATGTGGGACAGCCGGAGTGGCACCGTCCATTCAAGCTCGCCAAGATGATCCAATGGAGACGAAATGGGGGCGGCAAGCAGTAGCTCAAGCTGGTTTTAGCCTTCTTGGGCATGGGCCGGAGTGTGTGTAGGAGCGGGAAGATGAAATCAATTAAGGTAAAAATTATTGAAATCGTTGTGCTGTTGCTACTTTATTTTTTTACTTTTTACCCAAATAGTCGAACCTGGTTCAACCGCAATTATCGGTTTGACTGTGGTTTGGTCGATTCAAACGGCTGGAAGTATTTAGACCAAACCGTCGTTAATTGAACCTGACACGTGACCGGTTCTGGATCGGACCGCCGGCCTATTCGATTTTGACGACACTGATGGAGACGATGCTATTTTTAAGGTTCCAACTCGAATGTAAGGATGTGAACCAGAGAGTTATGCCGTGGTTCACACTGTACGATTGATTTATTTTAATAATTTTGATAGTTATACTAATCATAATGAATTACACAAAAAAGTTAATGTAACTAAAGCACAAAGAGGATAGAGGAAAGAAGATAAAAGAAACCGAGATGAAATTTTTGCAAATATGCATACAAAGTTGAACCAATATTGCATTTGTATTCCTAAGTTTGCCAAAATTTTAAATATCTCTACAAGGTTTGTATAAATTTGCAAGTACGTCTTTTTCATTAGGATGTCATTGAATATTTTTGTAAAATGCTAAAAATATCCTTTAAACCAAATAATACACTTGCAATGTTTTCAACTATTATAGATGTATTTGTTATTTCATTATTTTATATTTTTACTGATAGTATTATTTTAGATTATTTTACAAACATGCTTAGAATATTTGCAAAAAGTACAAGTGCAATACATGGCTTAAATGGCATTATTGTTATTTTACAGAAAAATATAATGTGTTATAATGGAATGAACACACTTGCAAATTTATATATAACTCTTGCAGGCATATTTGCATTTTTGGCAAATTACGGACACGAATGCAATATTAGTCAAATTTTGTGAGCATATTAACAAAAATTTAAAAGAAATTCTTTTATTTGTAAAGTACACTATGACATTTGATAATTGCAAATCAAGCACATTCATACATGGGCGAGACACACTAACGCTAAAATTGCAAAATTCTTAGAGGTGGTTGCTTTGGTGACCTTAGTTATATATGAATAGCTAAAGTTTATTTATTTTAAAAGACGTGCGTGAAAAGTTAGGTTGTTTATTTGATTTCTTTATTATTCGTAATGAAAATAACGTGAAAGAAAAATGTATATGTTAAAATTCATATGCACATCATTCACATGTTAAAATGCATTATCCAACCAACCCTCTTAATTAAATAACATATACATTTGTTATTTGAAAGCATCTGATTATAATCTTACTCCGGATCAAAATTGATACGCGCCCTAAACGAAGCGTACTCATGTTGTATTTTATAAGGGGGTGAAAACAATGGTATTGAAATTTGTGGCTATTTAAATATGCCTCTATATATTTTTAAATTTTATAAAATTTCATGTAACTGTAGTTTTCGTAATAGCAAAATCATTTATTTTTTCTGCAAACAACTAAAAGTATAACATAGGTCTAAGTACACGTAGAACCAAACGGAACTCAAGCAGTTGCAGGCTCATACATTTTTAGCCCATGGAGTGGATCAGGTTCAATCCAACTGATAAGATTAAAGCTAATTTTTTAACAAGCATCTAATCACCTGACTTACTTGATCATATTATCATTGATCATGCACGCCCAAGTCGATTTTAGAGACTAGTGGATCAAACAATGGATAAATATAGACACCAAAACTTGAAGAAGATTTGATAAGTGATTTAAAAATTTTCCGATAGATATCCTATTTTTGGGATATATAGCAAACGAATATTTTTGGGTTTCTCAAGTAAGATCAGATCCACAATAAGGACGGAGTAGATCAAAGAAAATTAAAGGCAGATGAATGGTTGCAGTTGCACCGACCACGGTGTCCAAGAAGGCATTATTACTCTCTGCGTGTGCGCGCGCGCGCGCGCGCGCGTGTGATTTTTCTTTTATTATTTTTTTTCGGGAGGTGAAAACGTTGTGTTTGCGAGTCCAATTCCACATCAGCATTCCCTGAAGAGGAAAATCCACAAGGGATTGAGTGACGGGTTTGTCCATAGTTACAGTACATGACACGTGATGAATAAGTGACTACAATGCGGCCGACCAGACTCCCAGTCATCGGGCCGGAACAGGGGGGGGCGGGGGCGAATTTTCTGTTTTCCAAATTCTACTTGTTAGCCCGACTAACATAAGCTTACATATGCTAGCCCATCTTAATTTATATATTTTATATTGTTATTCTTATAAAAAAGGAAAAATTGCATTTTTAATATGTGCATGTATATTATAATTTTCAAAAATCAATATTTTTGGAAAATATTGATCTAGAATTAACTAATGATTGTGTAAAAAAGAGTGGGGATTTGCAAATTTACCACCACCATTTATTAATAAATAATGAGATTGCAGATTTGTTAATATTTTTGAAGTATTTATAAAGGTAATGATTCAATCCTTACGTAATCATCAAGCCGTTCACGCTTATCCTTAGTATTTTAAATTTTACATTGTACTTTTAAAAATCTAAATTATCTATTATATTTATTTATTTGTGGTAATTTCAAAATTTTCGAGTATTTTGAACTTTATTATAATATTATTGTATACCATATGTTTTAAATTTTAATAAATATATATTCGTTTTCAAAATATGATACTTTTTTTATAAGATAGAAGTTTCCAATAAAATTGATTTTTAGTGGCATAATAAAACATGATGTCTTAAACATAATAGATGGTTTATATATATATATGTTCTAAAATCTAAAAAGTAAGGGTAAGTATAGAGAGCTCCGTGCTCACATAAACATTGAATCATAATCAAAATATTTTTAAAACTGACAAGTTTGAAGAGATACAGAAGATGCTGTATATGCTGAACAAAATAGAAATAACATTAGAAGCCATATACGGTTGCACGTAGCATTCAACGGTGCAAAGCTAATTGCAGTTGTTACGAACCCGCAATGAAATGAAACAAAGACTATGTAGATAATTGGATATGATTACATACTATTTGGTTAACTTACATTGCAATGATGTTGGTAAGAGAATAAGAGAAAGACCTAAAAAAATACGGATGGAAATAATTAAATAAAATTTAAAAATATTACAAATTACAGAAAATTTAGTCTTAAATCGCCTAGAATGAAGCAACAGAATTCATGCAGCCGACCCCACCAAAGTTGGGAATAACTTATGATGATGATGGCGACGATATTGCAATGATGTACGCCTTACATATGTTTTATTTTTGAAAATTTCTTACACGGATATGGGCTCCTCTTAGATGGTTCTACATAAATATATTCAAAAAAAATATCTCATCTAAATGCGTTTTCTCCAATTTTTTTAAAATGAAAAGGTTTTGAAAAACTCATGCGCGGGCACGAGCTCTTCGAAAAAATTCGTTTTGAAAAATGTATCTAGACGACCCAAAAGATTTTGAAAATATTTATAGATACATCTAAGTGAAGCCCATGGATATGTAAGAAAATTTTCAAAAATAAAGTATATATGGAGCCTACATAATTAAAATGTCAGTTAACTGATTTACACATTATTATATGCAATCATATCCCTCAGATAATCAAAAAAAAAGATAAGATCTTCTTAGTTGTGGCTAACATAAGCAAGGCTAATTTTTATATATTTTAAAACTTTTATTTTATTTTTTGTAAAAATATTTTTTCAAGTGTATATAGTTTGAATAATTTTATAACTTTTAAATATGTGTATGTATTTCATTTTCATGGATCAATATTTTTTAGAGGGTGAAAATGACTTAAATACCATCAAAATATTGATTTTTGAAAGTAAAAATGTTTACCAATCTAAAAATTAAAATTTAGAACATATAACTCGGAAATACATCTTTTAAGTAAAAGATTTTTTTAAATATATCTCCTAAGTTTAACCTTAATTCCAATTATAGCTTCAATTTTTCCAAAATCATAAATACACTAATTACGTTTGCATTTAATCCTAAAAAACCTATTTCATTACAAATGCAAATGAACATCGTTAACTATTAAATTAAATTATCAAATTACTTATCAGATTTAAGGCTAGATTGAAATTTATGAATATCATAACTTACCACTGTCTCCATTGCATAAGATTTTTAAACTCGAACAATCACAACTTTATTTCTTTTCTATTTTGTTTCATCTTATGAAAATTTAACTGAAACATTGTCAACTTATCCACTGGTCCGTAACAGGATGGGTATTTTTTATATTAAATACAAACATAGTAAATATATTTAAGCAAAGCCCAAAAGAAATATATATATAAATTATCTCGGGTTAACGAGATCATGATAATCCATAAAAGAATTGATGTTGGTATGTTTATGCAACAAAGATCTCAGTTTTATCATCGGATCGACATATAAGAAAGAATGTCGACCCAAATTAATTAATGTGTACGTAAACAATTGGGTGGTTGAGTGGGGCACTAGTGATCGGCTAATTAGGTGTCTAAAGTATTTTTCAGCCACACTGCATAATAAAAACCACTTCTGCTTTCTTCATGATGGTTTTCAAAAGAATAAATATTTCAGTACATGATAAGTTACTGTGGGTCCACTGTATACTCCTTACCGAGGTGGGTGCAAAACTAGGTATATAATAAACATTCTCTCACGGGCTTCCTGCAGTGGGCTCATAAATTGCTCCAACTTTGTAGGCCCACAATCCAAAACAAATGAAGTGTTCCGATTTAAAACATGTTATAACTACAAATTTGGGGTTATTTGCAAAATCAGTAGCTATGGGCATAATTGGAGAAGGCATTTGCAAAAATCCCTAAATTATATCAACCGTATATTATGGGGATTTTACGAGTAGACCCATAGGACTTTACTTAATTTGAAATTAGACCTTTTGATTTGAAAATAAAATAAGTCCCGATGTTGATATTTTTTTGCAATATAAACCATCTAAGTTTTACCTAAGTCTCTAACAGGTGGTTTTGTCTGACATTCTGAAAATTGGAAAGTATATTGTGCAAGTATTCCAACTATATTGCCATTTATTAATTAATGTTATCGGTTCTATTATGCAAAAATATTCCATATATTTGGTTTAAAAGTTCAAATATAATAAAAAATTTTACTATTATATATTGTAGATTTTATTAAAAGATATTGCTGATATATTATATCTAAAAATATACAGCCATATATCGCATATGTAGATAATCCACCACATGAAAGGGGCTATCGAAACTATATATGTTTCAAAACCTACAAGAATATGATATTATACAGTTTTTACTTAACAAACTAACAGCTTCATGTATTTTCATATTTTAAATATTTTTTTTCACTTTTTTGTAAACCGAAACATATTTAGTTTATATATCAAAATTTATTATTTTTAGATTTATACGTTTTTTAGTAAAAAAAAATTTCATTCATCTCACTCTCTCATTCATGATAAATGATTAATTCTTTATTTTTAGAATTTTATAGAAAACCGTATAAAAATCCAAAATTAGTAGATCTTAGGATGTTAACCTAATACATTAAGCTCACGTAAAAAAGAAAAAAAAAACTAAAAAAAATATGATGAAAATATGAAATATATGAGGTTCTTACTTAAGCTAAGTAAGAACCCATTGGATAGTATCATAATATCTAAACCTACCCACCTCATGCTAGTACATCAATTTAAGCTTAACATGGAAATGTTCTAAGCGGGCCCCGTTTGCACAATTTAATGGGATATATTTCATTTTCATTTTCTTTATTATCATTTGTTCAGCAATAACATTCAAATTTATTTGAATTTAATCAAAAATTTCAGTGGGCAAGACATGGTTAAAATAAGAATTTAAATGGGTTTATAAAATTACAATTCAAACGGACACCGCTCAACCGACATGTGGAACCGGTTGTAAGTGAGACTGCCTTTCGTTTGGGCCAGCGTACGTGCCACATGATAGCAGACAGCATTAAATTTGAAAGTTTTGAGATATAAAAGAGCCAGGGGTAAGGCTTAAATAGTTTCCCCAATATCTTAGCCAACCGCTCCAAATGCAGATGACCTGTCACATGCATGCCACCGCTAGAAACGTAAACATCATGCACGTGAGTGGGCTGAGAAATCTTAAAGTCAGCAAGTGGCCGAAAATAAAATCCCTGGACGTATTAGGTGCACCACGTCCTACAAGGGATGTAGACCGTTCAAAAGGATAATGATACCATACATATACGATTGTTACTGAGTTCAATCTTGTGTATTTCATATTTTTTAAATATTTTTCTTTTGTTTTCGGTTTATTTTTGTGTAGGGTAATTTGCATATAAATCTACATAGTTTAACCAAAATTACAGATATACTCATGTAGTATCACAAATTGCATATTATCCCATATAATTTTACCAAAGTTGCATATAACACTCATATGATCTCTTTTCCATCAACAACTGTTCAAATGTGTGTTAGAAATTGAATAATGACAAAAATAACCCTATCCAAAGCTATATTAGAATTTTATTGCTACGAAACATCAGTTATGCACATAACAAATTCGAAGAAGAAATTGCATATGAGGGATTTCCTTAGAAGGAATGCAAGTAAACTAGGATATTTCCGTCATTATCTAATTTTCTAACACATGATTTAATGGTTGCTAACGGAAAAGAGGTTACAAAGGGTTATATGCAATTTTAATAAAACTATATAGGAATCATATGCAATTTGTAAAACTACCTGAACATATCTATAATTTTAGTCAAACTATATTGATATATATACATATATATGCAAATTATCCTTTTACGTGAACTTAAGTATATTTAATTTATATGCCAAAATTTATAATTTTAATAGGTTTTCAAAAAATTTCACTTATCTTACATTCCCCCACACATGAAAATAGTAAATTTTTTTTAAGAAGTAATCTTATTAACCCAAGCTAAGCAAATAACTCGCTTAGCCCACTTCAAAAAATTCATTTAAAATGTTTTTTGCTTTTTTTCATATATTTATTTATCTAAGTATATTCATTATATCAACAAAGTTTTACCAATTTTGGATATGCATATATATTTTTTGAAAATTTTAAATATAGGGGTATTTTATACACATCTATACACATAAATGTTTAAAAATCTCAAAAAATATATATACATATCCAAAAATAGTAAATTTATATATATATATTTGAAATGGAACTAATTTGTATGTTAAATACACTTAAATAAACAAGTGTATAAAGAAAAATAAAAATATATTTTAAATTAATTTTTGAGATAGGCTAAGTGAGTCATTTGCTTAGCCCGCTTGCTTAGCTCGAGCTAACAAGATCATTCTTCATTTTTGTTTTAAATAAGATCCAAAAATATACATCTAAAAGTGGCAAAAAAAATTTGAAGTAAAAAATTGTCATATTTTAGTATGTGAATAAATACACTTAAGCCTACATAAAATGAAAGAAAAATGTGTAAAAAATATGAAATACATAACATTGTTACATAGCTAAGTAACAACCGTATGTATCATTAAATCCATAAAATATGAAAAAATGGGAATAAGGAAAATAAACGATTAATTCTATGTTCAATCGTACAATATTCTTAGATCAAATTTATATCTAAGATAAGAATGTAATGTAGTATATTAGGAATGAGTAGAGTTGCATTAGAAAGATGAAAATTTATATTTAAAATTAGATGTCTTGAGAATTGAAAGCTATCTTAGGAATAGTGATATAGCTTCAATATAAGAATCTTATCTGGCTTGATGCACCCTAATTAAGTTAACCAACAACAAGTCAACCTACTCAATTACCTTGTGATTAGCGTAGTGAAATTTCCCTGTTTCGGACATTATATACATTCGCAACAGCAGGATATATAATGTGCATGGCTAAGATTTTAAGACCCAATTAGTTTCGTGATTAGAAGGGCATATAATCTCAGGCCTTTGTCAACGTGGGTTGCCCTCTCGTTATAGAGGTTGATTTGATATTTTTTCCTAACAAAGATATTGATTATTTTTTATATCGTTTTGAAAATTTTATTTTTATGTCTTTCAATCATGCATTCCTTTAATTTTCTCTGGCTCTGATTTTCTTTCCAATTTGATTTTCATATCAAGTTATTTGGTTTCGATCTTTGACTCATATTCTTGGTAAATTATTTTTTTTTTTTTATTTTCTAAACAACATTAACGATTTTTCTTTCTTTGTCTTCTGCTTGTATTCCTTACCAAAAATGATCTTGTTAGTTCAGGTTAAATAATGACTTACTTAGCTCATCCAAACAAATTAATTTTAAAATTTTTTCTTTTTTCTTCCTACACTTGTTAATATAGATGTACTTAACTTATGAACCAAGTTGAATTATTTTTGAATATGTATATATATTTTTTTAATTTTTAAACAAATTGATATTTTAGTATCTTAGTCATTTTCAACTATTAAAAATGGCCAAAATGCAGTTGTCTTTAAAAATATTAAAAATATATATACACATATTCAAAAATAGTAAAACTTAATTTATATATTAAATACACTTCAATAAACAAGTTCATGAAAAAAAAAGTTAATAGATTTGTTTAAGTATGCTAAATAAGTTATTACTTAGTCCGAGCTAATGAGAACATTTCTCCTAAATGATTATGTCATAGTGACATCATTATATATAAACGTAAGTTGCTTAAGAAAACTTGCAACTGAGCTGTCTCTGCCACGAATTCAAAACGAGCAATCAATGCGAAATCAACCATATTTAGAAGCTAAGCCACACATTGTAGCATGGTGGGAGCCACGAAGTACTGGCGGCCACGTATGAGTCTGGAGTGGGCCATACATGATCAAAAGGGAAGAAGACTAATTAACATTAAGCGCTCCACATTACTTTCGGCCCAAATATATACGTGGACGGATTTTAATAGTTTTTGAGGAGATGAACGGTCGTGATCTGCACTTCTGCCAGCTTGTCATGTGATCACCAGCAACTTGTCACCGAAATCAATGCATTTGACGTCTATGTAACGCCCACTCCCTCCGTCATTTGAGACAAACCATGCAAATGGTGAGATTGCTTACACCCCAAAATTTGTTCAAATCAAAACTTTTTAATTTCTGTAATAATCTTATTTTTAATTATCATTTCTATACAACTATTCATACTACTACCCTATCTATTTTAATTTTATTTTCTTTACTCCTCATTATTTCTCTTATTATGTTACATTATTTTCTCTACTTTTAAAAACTTTTAGACTAAAAACTTTTTTATTCAAAAATTTTATCACTTCTTAAATATACCCAAATCTATATATTATATAAGTCTATGAATTATAATAGGATTATGATAATGTAGAATTATCTCATGTATTTATAGATTTTTATATTTAGTAGTTTTTCTTCACTTTTTATATAGGGCCAAATATATTCATATATCTAAATCTACCAATTTTTGAATCTTTATTTATATTTTTTGCAAAATTTTAAAATAAAAATGTCACATTTTCATGTTCGAAGGAGCGTGACATTGGTGAAATTTTTATTTTTTAGGATTCTATAAAAACATGTACGAGAAACAAATGCTCATAAAATTTCATTGAAATAAAAAAAATAAAAAAAAATTGGTATATGATCTAAATATGCTTTTGTCTCACATAAAAATAAAAATAAAGAAAGATAGAAAATATACGAGGCCATTTCTTAGCTAATAGCAACATATTGTATTGTATCATAATCTAAATAAAAAGAAACTTTATATATACAAAAATGGGTTGGAGAATATGTTTAAAATTTTAAAAATTTGTTTATGCATATGCTGACCTAACTTAAATGTTCTACCATATAAAATTCAATAATTTTAAATTTTATTTTCCCATACTCTAATTTTTATTTTCAAAAATCAAAATAAACTACAAATCAAATTAAAAATATACTAAATTGTCACAAGATGGAACATCTAAATAAGGCCCGTATATACAAATAAATTTTGAAAACCCAATAAAAATTGTTTTTTTTTCTGGTCGGGAGACGTATAAAGATGGCTGCGGATACAAAAATTATAAAAGTAGAAACACGTTAAACACGTAGGGCTTGAATTTCGTGATACCTAAAAACTGAATGCAAACGTGAAAAGCAAAATTAGATGATCTCAAAATTTAAAGCAAACACCACTTGCAAATCTGCGCCATCCAGACCATTTAAATCCTATATCAGATTGCATTTGGATTTGGCTGATATTTGAGATTTTTTTTTTTTTTTTTTTTTTTTTTTGCTTTGATCGCGGGTTGGACTTTGTCTTCCCTTGATGGAAGAGTAAATTTCTACCCAGTTTTGTGGTGGTTCTCATTTCTGGAAGTTTATCTCCCTTTGATATTGGTGGGGGCTTAACCTCCATAGAAGATTTATGAAAGCTTAATGTATCTTCATGTAAATGAGTTTCACTCATACTATCAAATGGGATATTATAGCCATGAGGCTTTGTAGCCTCATAGTAACTCATCGGCCTCGCAATGGGGAGTTCATGGGTTCTAAACTTGCCGGCTACGGGTATAAGAATTTGAATTTTTGCAGTTTAGTCCGCCCGTAATGGAGTTTTATAATCCCAAAATGTGATGTTGTAAATTACCAATCAAAAAATGAATGGATAGCGCATGAGCAATTATTGGTTGGACAAGAAAATTCATACGGCCATCCATTTCATGCCATTTGGGCCCTCTTTTAAATTAACGTATAATTAAATAGTTGGAAAAATAATTTTGCATAAATTAGAGCCACGCCGATCTATGGAAAAATGTCCCAGCATCTCTCTGCCACTCCCAATGACAGATAGTGGGAAGCTGAGGTAATTAGGAGATAATGGAAAAGGACAAACACCATACAAGCAGAAGCTAGCCTCTTTATTATGGAGTTTGGAAAAAAGAGGAAAAAAAAAATATTGGTAGAAAAGCAAGAAATAAAACAAAAAAGTTAATTAACTGGTGGCCATATTTAATTGGTGAGATAAACGCGAAGGGTTGAGTGTAGTCGCTTTCCATGTCCATCATCTTAAGGTTCCCTCGTTCTTAATATTCCTTGGGTCGTGATTTTTTAGGAATTTTATGGGTGTGTTTGGTTACACACAAAATATGTCAATGAAAACTTTTCACTCTGCATAACTACTTTATTTTTTAATTATTTTTTTACATTTTCCTATATAAACAACTCTACTTTTCAATCATTTCCATACAAATACCCATACAACTACTTTATTTATTTTAACTTTATTCTCTTTACACCTCATTATTACCTCTATCATATCATATCATTTTCTATCAACTTGAAAACTTCTACTCCGAAAAATTTTCATCAAAAAATTTTACATCCAACCAAACGCACCCTATAAGTGGGGAATGACGCTAAGAACATTTTATAGTGTTTTCACATGGTGAAGCAGCAAAGCAACGTTAGCATTAGTTCTCTCAAGTTATCTTTGGGGGCATCCACCAGTTGATATATTTAGGAAATATTGTTAGGAAAGATTAGAATATTCATAAGATGCTTACAAGACATTGTTCGGAAAATGAAAAAAATATCTCAAAGTCTTATTATAATACCCGTTGAAATGATGCAATATATGAACATAAAAAAAAAAAAAAAAGCAATCTACCTCAGCATTTTTGAACATTTTGAAAATTAGAATGTTGGATTACATTATTGGCAGAAAAAAAAAAAAGGAACAACCAGCATGTTTTCTTTTCCCAAAAAGTAAAATCCATGAACAATAAAGTTAATTTGTTTGACAATTACATGCGTGGGCATAACTAATTTGTGCCTGGTTGGTTCCTTTGGGGTTAACTCTCAATCTTAATTGATCTATTTCAAAAGTTTCAACTCAACACATCATTCTATTCTCAAAATTTTAATTCAACATTCTTAAGACTGGTGTTCAAAAATCAAGTTTTGACAACTCCAAACATGCTAAATCTTGATTTTAAATTTATTTAAATCAACTTTTTATGTTAATTGTAACATAAATATCAAATATTTTTTATTTCCAATCGGGGTTATATTAGAGAATGGGCAAAATATCAAGTTTAACCCAATTTTATCATGATGTTTTCGTTAGGAAAAGTAATTTGGGTTGATACGGATCACAACAAAAGCACAAACAATAAATATTATCAAAGAAATAGCAACAAGATCACACATCAGAAGACACCAATATTTACATAGAAAACCCTTCGAACCAAAAAAGAAAAAACCACGAGAAATATATAACAATCCAGTATGATAAACGGATTATAGAGATATACACACAATACTTCAAACATGTTCTCCGAAGGCCTCACATACCACCCAAATAAGAACACTCAGATAATCTCTCTCTTACATCTCAACAACACACCTCTCAAGGTTCCACTAAATCTCTAATTGATACACCTATAAATAGGACTCTGATAGATACTTACATAACACTATACGTAATCCTAGTCTCCCACAAATAAAATAAGCAAGCTACACAATGTGAAACTCACTCAACTAAACTATGCAAAATACAAGACACGACTAATAAATCTCCACCGTAGCTTGAATTCTACATGCATGCACAGCAACTTGCTTCAAGACATCAACCTTGCACTCGATCATGGATTAGCAATGAACAACATGAACTGTATTCTACTTTCCAACACTGTCACATTCAGAGGACTCTCCAAGCTCTCTAAGATCCAATGTTAATGCATTCTCAGGATCTCACATCTACCGTCTAATGTAGAACTCAAAAAAATCAATCTATCTTCATGTGCTCTCCATGCATCCTCAACATTAGCACAACCATAAACTATAAAAACACTAGATCTACTCATGAATCGTTGCTTCAAAACAAATTGAACTTGATTCCTCCCAATCAACCTCGACCTCGATCTACCTTATCCAACTTGATTACGTAAAACAATATAGCATCCTCTTGATCTACAACGTCCACAAGAAGCTCAACAACTCATCTCATCCAAATCTGCACATTAATGTAGAATATCCATAGCTCCATGAAGTCCACTTACTCCATCTTAATCTCGACCACCTATCAGATCTACAAAATTGAAGCAAAATATACCCAAAATGACCATTGGACCAGATCCTCATCTTTAGGCCACAGGCTATCTTTGCACAACCCTCTACATCCTCATCACATGAATTGCATCATGGCTCACTAGATTTGATTTGGTTTCAAATCTGCTCTATTAGCCCAAAATAGCAATTTTGTAGCTGCCAGTTTCCATGTAGCTTGTGTTTTCTAATCAACCCCCATGACCTTGCCTCCATGAAAACCATTGATCCATCCATTAACACTTCCTGAAACACATATATAAAACCATAGATCTGATACCACTTGTTAAAAAACGTGATTCAGATTGATACGAAAATCTACTATGATAAACAAGTTACAAAGATATATATAAAATACCTTACATATATTTTCTAAATGTCTCACACACACCCTAAATAAAAACAGTTCGATACTCCCCTCTCTCATATTCCAACGGGACACTTTTCAAGGTTCTACTGAATCCCTAACTAATATATCTAAGGTACTTATGCAACATCATACACAATCTCAGTCTCACACAACTAAAATATGCAGGATACACAATCCCAAACTTACTCAACTAAACTACGTAAAATATAAAATACACCTAATATTTTTTTTACAAATGTACTTATACAATTTTGTTTAGGTGAAACCCGTGAGTGTGAAAATCTTAATGATACGAATAAAAATCAATCGTTGCATTGTTCAACCTCATTTTTTTCATGGGAATGGAAGTCATTTTGATCAGATTTGTGAGTGGGCTACATTTGTTTAAAAATATATGTTCATATATGGATTATGAAAAATGTTTAGATCGATTCGTGTATATATTATAACATAATAATACTTTATAAGTTCAACTTATATATATTGTATCCTAACAAAGTGAATTCGTAAAACAGTTTGTTTGGGCCTCATTTTTCTAATTGGTATTTGGATTACATTTTGATGATTCTTTAACATCCAATCTGTTTATTGATTTTATAATCACATTTTCCTTTTGTGGTGAGAAAGTGTCTTATTAAAAACCTATTCTTAGGCTCAACTAGAAAATGAGAAATGGAAAAGTAGTACACCTATAATTATCATCATATATTTTTTATCATAAATTATCATCATGTATTTGGTTAATAGAATAAAGTTCATCCCAATCATCATCATGTATTTGGTTAATAGTATAAAGTTCATCCCAATCAACGACGGTCATAATTTCTAAAATAGAAAATCACTAAAGAGTAGTTTTCAAGGCATTATAATTTGTTTGTTTATTATAAGAAATACAAAGTCTTAACTCAACATCTAAACCAATTAAAATATTTATCTTATCTAAAATAATAATTTCATATACTTTTATAATATTCAAAAATATTAGTACATAGCTCCAAGTGATTTTCCAAATTTATTATACTTTTTACAAAATGTATACAACTCCGATTCTTATGAGTTTTGATATTAGTTAAACCTATAGTATTAATACAGTAATCAGATTGGATTTAGCATAAATAATGAAAAGGGAGCTCAAATTAGACTGTCTTACCAGAGTGAATTGGTAAAATTTTATTTATAAAAGTTGGACTCAAGCTTTGTATAATCATTTGTCTACATACAAGAACAATTTTCACATGATTCAGCTGTTGAAAATACAAATTTTAAATTGATATATAAATCAAATAATTTTATTATGCTCATTTTAGAGAATTTCATGTGGGACCCTTGCATTTGTCTGTTTTGAATTGATATAAATTTTTCAAGCAACTTGTTAAGAACTCATGATGCTCTTGCAATTTCGCCCTGTAATTACGAACGCAAAAACTCCTTAGACAAATGATGGACATTAAAATTCAGAAAAGGCAAAGGTAAGCGAAAAGGATGGATATTTTCCACTCTTGCAAGATGAAAATAAAAACAATCGAAATGATTAGAAGCCAGAAAAAGAGCAAGAAAAGCTGGCTAGCATTCGTACCATTTTCAGATCCAACACATGGCGTGGAAAGCGGGGAATGCAGCGGATCCCCCAATTTCTAGCTAGTTGCAGTAAGAGATTAGAAAAAATTTGCTAGCTAGCTTTAATTTGGAGCTGCCCCTTCAAATCATTCATCACGGGCTGCGCATGAATCACAAAGACACATAACGATTAAACTGGATTATAAATCTAATTTCTTAGTAGCATTCCTGAATCTGATTAATTACATTCATTAGCAACATCATTCAAGTTTTATCAATTCTTTTTAATTTGTTGAACTGAACTTCCACAAAGCATTCAACTGCGCTGTGAAGATGTTGTCAGGCACCCAAAAAAAAAAAAAAGAAGAAAAAGAAGAAGAAAAGCTAGTTCTGTGTGTTTATTGAAGGCTCTAAAATGATTAAAGCACAAACAAAATAAACATAAACTTAATTCGTTTGACCTGCTCGTTAATTACAGCTAGAGGCAAAATTTATTAGTATTATTTTTTTATAATAGAGGCAAAATTGGTTTCCCCAAAATGACTAGCAAAGTTAGGGTTTTTTTTTCATATGCATAATACAGATAGGTTTTGATTCTATGTAACTCCTTTTCTATATAATTTTTTCATTTTTAATATCATATTTAATAAAAAAAAATTCACTTCATCAATTTTATCTAAAATCACTTATATTATTTCACTTGTATATTATCATAGTGCTAGACCGCATCAACAAATATAAAAAACCAAAGTAACAAATTAGTTTAGTACTAAGTATCAATTATAAAAATAATTTTATAAAATATTATTACATTATAAGACATGAGCACACCATTTTCTTCTTGTTCGGTCAAGGGACTTTTTTGACAAGATGTAAATCAAGCTGTGGTTGTGCGCCTCGCTAGCTGTGATGCGTGAATATGGGCCTCTTTTCGCGTGCAGGCCTAAATTCTTCAAGGCAATATAATAGCCCATGGATGGTCTAGTTCATTTTCTCACGATCGAGGCTCGTGAGCCAAGCGTGCAGACATTGATCAGCTGGCGTTTCTCGATTCCGAACTGATCTAGCTTGCAAGATGTGATAGTTCACTCCAGCCTAGTACGGATGACCCTCTTCCTTTTGGGGGTACATACTATCTCAGCCTCTTTTTGACTTCAATTATATTTATAATATATATATATATATATATATGTGTGTGTGGATAATGATTTTCAATATATACATTTTTACCGAACCTTCCTACAGCTACGTATTTCCAAATCCTTTATTATTTTTATTTTCTTTTTTATGGAAGCCCACACATAGTCTTTAATGTACATATGTATCAAATATTTATCATTTTTTTCATTTATATATAATTTATTATTTCAAAAATCAACAGTTTTTATCCCCTTTTAGCGTATCTTTATATTTATTATCCTGGCATTTCTCCTGTCCCGTATACATTACTGTTGTAGCACATTCATTTCGAATGGACCACCAAAGTTTTTATGCGTCAGCAACACTCGGTTCTTACTTATGTCAGTAATATCACTATAACTAAATTCTTTTAATGCAATAATTACTTTGCTTACTCTTTAAATAAATTGGATATACGTGGAGTAATGTTTCAACTTTCAATGCATTAGGATGCAACACAACATTTTTTTAATTTTTTTTTCAAAATTTTTTTATAAAATAATTAATCTATGTGTATTTAATCTTAAACCAAATTTTACAGTTTTTGGAAATGTGTATATTTTTTGATTTTTTTAAAATAGGGAAAGTCTTAGTTATTTTTAGATGGCTAAAATACCCACCCTTATTTTTAAAAAATTAAAACTATATTCATACATCTCTAAAAATAATAAACCTTAATACATAAGTTACATACACATAAATTAATAATTTTATAAAAATATTTTAAAAATAAAGTTTTACACCTTGATACATTGACATTTCAATGCATCAAAATATTACTCATGCACGTCGACTATTTTGTATGCCAGTTGATCAGAAAAGTCCAAAAATATATTTTTTATTTTTTAAAAAATTTATTATAAACATGTTAATTTAGTTATATTTAATTTATAAATTGAATTTATTAATTTTGGATATGTGTATATATTTAATTTAAAATTTTAAATACAAGCCTGTATTTAAAAATTAAAAATAAATATATATACATATCCAAAAATTGTAAAATTTAATTTATAGATTAAATGTTACTAGATTAACATTTTATAAAAAATTTAAGAATATAAAAATATATTTTTAGACTGGTCTAGTCTAGTCTAGTCTGAGAAGATCAACACTCATTTTGTACAGCCAAGAAATTTCGCTATCAAAGAGTGGATTCGTTACATTCATTTTTTAAAATTTCTTACATTATATTATTTGTAATAAAATTTTATCTTCATGTAATATTGAATATAATTATTTGTATTTAACTACAAATAATATTAAATTTAGCATATTTAGTAGCATTTAATATTTTATACAAGAAAGTTTACATGTGGCTGAAAAACGTCCATGCAGGTGAGGACTTCTCTTGGAGTATACCAGAAGGAAGTTGCAAGAAATTAATTTGCATTAACTCCTTCTATAAGTTGTATTGATGCACTCTCCCACATAAGTTAGTATTTGCAACTACTATAGACGTTTCTAATTCGTGTATTTTGTAAAAGAAAAACTAATCATTGGTAAAATTATATAGCAAAATTGATTTTATTCTTGTGTCCTTAACATATATGGAAATACTATAGAGTACTTGGTTGCAAATGGGCCCTGTATTAATAATAAAATTGAATCTGATCTATGAATTACATTTAGGAGCATTATTTAAACAGCACACCAAATTTGATCCAAAGCTAACGTGCGTTGTCATTATCTAAAAATTGATTAAAAATAAGCTAATAAATTGTTTGATTTAATTATCAATTTCAAAATTATATTTTTAACATCAAAATTGTCAAAAATATCATTCTTACATGAATAAATGACTATATAAAGTATTATTATATTTAATATATAGGCGAATGAATTTGTAAATAAATTTAAACATCTTTCATAACTTACTCATGCATTATAGATATTTTATGCAAATGTAGCCCATCTAAACATTGATTGAAGTAATTTTTAACATTGTTGTAGATCAAATAATTTTAATTTCCACTCTACTTCTACATAACTGGGTTGTAAATAGGTTATATAGAAGTGATTCCATGTAACCTTCATTATTTTTAAGATATTAATGATTGATACAAAATTTAATTCATTTATTATAGTTAATATCATTTTTTAGCTAGGATATAAGGTTTTTCATCAAAATTAAGTACTATGTGCATGCCGATCAAAAATAATTGTGTTGATCATATTTGCTTAAAAATAGATATGTTCATGTATAAATTAAGAAAAATTCGTAGATTCATTCATATATGCATTATAATATAATAATATTTTATAGAATCATTTATTCATATAATAATAATATTTTAGCTAGTATAAATATTTATAATACTATTTTTAAATTGATATTTAATATTAAACTAATTTATTCCGTTAATTTTATCCATTTGTAGGTGGGGGTAATTACTAATTCTAGACAAATAAAGTGGTTTCCATTAGAATATAAATAATACTAAATACAATAGATGAAATAAATTTCTCATTAATCATCTAGATATAAAAAATAAAGGAGGTAACATAAAAGAAATTTCGTAAAGCATCCCATTTTAAGTTGCATGAACGGAATGATTTTAATTCTATGATTGATGTGTACATGAGACAATAAAGTTACAATAAAATCACAACTTGAAAATAATCAAATAGAATTCCAGTGTGCTATTTTGAAATTATATGTATGATTACACTATTTAGCCAGGGAATTAAAGGACAAAATTCCCTCGAGAACATCGGTGGTGGGTAGGCTTTGCCATCAGATACAGGATGCATGATGGATGATGTACCTACTACCTACCTTGAAAGGACTAAATGCTCCGGATCATGTCGACTAATTGGCATACATATATAAAAGGTTGATGGGACACATCAAACTCGCACCTCTGACACGCTTGTCGTGTAGGTGTATATATCCTCTTAGGCTCTTAGTAAGAGCCTCTTACCAGTATTGCTAGTACGAGTTACTTCATCAAAAATATCATAAGCAGCCCAGCAGCAGCACCAGCAACAACAACAACAAACAAAAAAGAAGCCACCAGCCCAACTTCATGCATGCCAAGGGTTCAAGTCTCTCCATCAGTGGGAATGAAAACAATTTTTCCCTAAGTTTGGGATATTTACACTTGTCCTTTTAAGAATGGAGTTATTTGCAAAATATTCCTTCAAAACTAGGATTGTGAATGTACCTAATTTGTAATATTAGATGTCGTAATATATATAATACCAATAAAAAAACCAAACCATCATATTTATTTTTAATATATATAGGACATATATATATATATATATATATATATATATATTAG
>JAXCLR010000081.1:21122934-21148008 GCA_035584095.1 Annona squamosa
TCTTGGTTAGCATCCTACAAAGCTAATTTTATAAGAATAAACCACTCAATATGTTTAATATATCATGTTAAGTTAGGAAATCAAAAGTTTCCCAAACCATTAAATTAAAATCATTTCATCATATATAAAAGGGACATGCTAGAGCTGGCCTATTGGACCCTAGTTAGAGTGGTGCAAACTACCGATGGGGCTCACATGGATCGTAAAATTAAATTTTCAGCACTCGTAAGACTTAACATCGTTTGTTTTATTATATTACCAAAAAACCCCGATGGTATTCTTGAATGGGCCACATTTGATAAAAAAATATTTATTTATAAATAATGAAAATGCTTAGATTTACTCCATAATGTACTAAAAATAATAATACTTTCCATAATTAGTTATCCACATAAGAATCATTTTTATGGCTCTGTTTTGGAAGCTACATATTTACAATTAATTATCAAAAAATACGAGTAATTAGCTAACATACCCACTTAGTTTGACGCTAATTACCAATATACACATATTATTTCATAAATTGCATATTATCTCTATAAAGTTTTACAAAAATTCTTGCATACCCATGTTAATGATTGAAATTTAATGGTTGTTAAATAAAAAGTGTAATTTTTTTATATACCCACTTAGTTTGACGCTAATTGCTAATATACTCACATTATTTTAAGAATTGCATATATCCCTATAAAGTTTCACCAAAATTGCTTGTGTACCTGTGACATCTTTTGTCACCAAATGTGCATTAAAATTTTAAATAATGATAAAAACGACTACATTTAAAGTTATATTAGAATCTCATAGTTTATAAAATACTTAGTTGTGTAGCTGTAAAGGATTTAACCAGAGGATAACATGTTAGCAATTAACATGGGTACGCAAAAAAATTTCATAATTCTTGTGGGGGTAATATATAATTCGTAAAACAACGTAGGTATTGTGGGTCCCGTGTGATGGCTACTCAAAGAATTGCATTAAAATAATGTGAATTAAATAAAAATACAAACCATAATAATGAAATCAAATCATAAAGACAAGAATATATATAATGGTTTGGATTTCCTTATCCTACTCTACTCTCCAAGCATAATGACTTGAGTTCTACTGGTCAACTTCAACACACAAGTTACAATGATATAATTTATTAAACTATCTTCCAGATTGGCACTAAGTTACAGGTAAGTTTTGTGAAGTAATTAATACTTTAATTTACTTTCTCTTAATTAGATCAACATCAACACCAAAGTAATACGAAAAAAAAAACTTTAAATGAAAAGCAAACCGGTTTAGCGCATTTGCAAGAGCAGCAATACTTCAATTGATCAGCACTTTGTAACTTTGAATGCTCAGCAACAACATCTTTAAGAATTTGCAACTTCGGCTCCACTTTTGAACCTCCAGAGAAAGGTATCTCACAAAGAAATACTTTGGAGTATCTCAATTTGCACTTGGGTATTTTTTTTTCAATTTTTGATGCCTTCTAGCTCTCTTAAGTTCTCCTTTTATAGCCCTTAATCACTTAAAATGTGGCCTAGAAGATAGTCTAAGAGGTCTCCATGAAAATCTAACTTCTTCGAAATTTGCGTTTCTGCCGCATGACAAAGGTTGAAAAGGTCGACCTTTCGCTGCTCCAATTGAGTCAACAAGAAATTTGAACTAAAAGGTTGACCTTTTTCCTATTTTTTTGTAAGGAAAAAAGTCCTATTTCAATCACGTTAATCCACTCAAAATAATCATAAATGAATAAACAAATCTCAATTCAAGATTAAGCACATCTCGGAGCATATTCCATGATTATTCCAAATGAAGTTATTAATTGAACATATTCCAATATTATTCCAAACATTCCAAAAAGCATATTCTATTTTCAAATTTCAAGTTCAACTTATCACATCTCAAAGAGCATATTCCATGATTAATCAACGCATTCAAAAAAGCATATTCCATTTTCAAATTTCAATCTTATCACAATTTGTATCATAACTTAGAATGATAATTCCATAAACACACCACTCCTTTCAATCTTTTCAAAATCCCATATAAGATCATAGTTTCATAAAATCATCCTAAAACATAATTTTACAATATTAAAACTAATGGCACAAAAATATTTCTTTTGTCATCATCAAAACTAATCAAAAATAAATTTTCACAGGAGAACCATGTATAGCACAATTGGTACTCATCGGTGGCAATAGTGCCCACGTCTATTATCTGCGTTGAGCGTGGCCTTTGAACAGTTGGGCTTGGGCCCCTAAAAAATTAGATTTTCACAGAAGTTCACAGGTATATTAGCAATTAGCATCAAACTAAGTAAATATATCAACAAATTTTACTTTTTTTATTTAACAATCATTAAATTTTAACCGTTCATATGGGCATGCAAAGAACTTTTGTGAAATTTTATAGGAATAATATGTAAGTCATGAAACAATGTGGGTATATAAATAATTAGCATCAAACTAAATGAGTATATCAACAAATTACCCAAGCAATACATATTTTCAATTTGACGCAAAAAAATTTCACCAACTATTACTTACAAGAGATTACACTTTTGAAATGAAAGATAAAGCTTCTCTACCCCAAATTCAAAATTGAAACAACTGGGACAAAACTCAAACTGAGCAAAAGCTATTCTAAAGCACTAGACTTCATGAGAATCATGTTTTGAATAGCTTAATCTTCAAAATACAACTTTAAAATTGATATTTAAATCAAAAATTTTATTTTGTTTATTTTATTTCATTTTCAAAAGGGTAATGCATATATCTAATTTGTATAAAAGTTGACATGCTATTGAAATAAATGATTTTGAGTCTAATGAATGAGTTAGATTTTTGATCTTATCATCAATGTTGGACCAATTTGTAGCTAATAGCACCTAAACTAAAGTGCAAAAGACTGCATCCTAATATTTTCAATATATAGAACTATGAAAACTTTTACATAAAATTTGATGTGTGTGTATATATATTTTTTGACTGATTTTAATTTGCATTATGTACAATATCATTTCACTCTCATATGCTCGTAAACAACTTAAAAAGAATAAGACCAAATTGGCTAGATTGGACTAAGTTAATTGACTCAGTGAGTTAACATTGACTTAATTCTCTCAATTGACTCCATGAGTTGACTTCAAACTCTGTGAGTTGGATCAACTCGATTCACTCAATTGCTTGTGAGAACTTTAAAAAGAGTGAGGCTATAATGTCTAGATCTAACTCAATGAGCAAACTTAATGAGTTAAATTAACTCAATCAAACTTAATGAGTTGAATTAACTCAATCATCTCATTTGCTTATGAAAAACTTAAAAAGAGTGGAACCAAGTTAATTGGGTTTGACTCTTTGAGTTAACTTAGTAATTTAAACTCAACAAATCAGATCGAATCAGTTCTCTCATTGGGTCATGAGAAACTTAGAAAGAGTAGGATCAAGTGATTAGATTAGGCTCATTAAGTTGACTCTAGGAGTTGCAATTAATTCATTTTTCTCATTATCTTATGACAAAATATGGGACTTAGTTGACTGCATTTGACTTAGTGAATAACTTATCCATTTAATATTCTGACTTAGTGAGTTGCTAGACAAATGAAGCATGAATAAAAAAAGCCTACATGACCCTAAAGGCGGCCAAGGGATAGAAAACTTGTTTTCCACACGTAAGCAGCTTTTCGCGAGATATTATTAATAGGGAATTACATAAGAGAAAAGCTGTGTATTTAACATGAAATCTTAACCCTTAATTAACAAAAAGATACGTCGTAATGGACCAGATATGTCATGATGTGACCTTACTTAAACTTAGAAAACCTCATGTCTTGGCCATTATTTTGATGAGTACTCTCAACTATGCACTACTAAAGTGGGACTTGCATGAGTATCAAATTGATCTTCGAACATCCTTAGTTGATGAGTACTCTCAACTATGCACTGTTAAGGACAAGAAGCGATCAATGTGATCTACGATGATCGAATCATTGAAATTAGAGAAATTTTAATAATTCCTAGCTAGTAGAGTGATTGCACAACTACAAAAGAATAACAACATTATGGTATAATGGGTGTCAAAGAAGTAAGCTAATTAGTCTCTTTGATTAAATCAACCCACTAGTTGGTGATTTCCTCGAGAATAACAAAGAAGGAAGCTCACCTCAACCGAGTAAATGGTGAGAGCACAGGAGAGTGAAGGAGAGCCCCTTAAGTGGTTGGGAGTTGTGGAAATGAACCCATCCAAGCAGTGGGTCTAGAGCATTAAGCCATGGGGCCCCCGTTGGATCCTAGCCTCTGATTTGTAGTTTGTGAAAATTTTGGGTGGACATGACCAATAGGATGGATGAGGGATGAGACGACCAATGGGAGAAGGGGGCAACAACACAAGCAGAAATCTCATTAGCAATAGATATATTTATATAAATTCTATCGACGCTAAAGAATATCGTAGCTAGAGTAAGCAGATGTTGCTAGCTGAGATCAACATTAGTTGTAACGAGAGGATTAGGTGATCATTATTGATCAATGATCGAGATTTATGATGAGCAATGGATAAATAGCGTGTGGCAGCTGCAAAACATTAGATGCGCAAATATATAGCATCCACTTGGTCCAAAGTAAGGTTTCAAAAACAATGGTAGAAGTCATGATTAACTGGTCGGACTTAAGGGAGATCAATCCCTTGGTGTAGTAGCCAAATTTAAGCAAAAGGAACCGAACCTAATTTTATGCACCTAGGTATAGTTAATTTCAATGCATTCGGGTGTATTTAACTTATTTTCTTATTCTTTTTTAAAAAATTTGCGACATGTTAATCTAATTGTATTTAATATGTATATTAATTTTTATCATTTTTAGAAATTTTTAGATTTTTTAAAACCAGTGATTTTTTAATAATTTAAAAAATATATGTTATTGATACACACAACTCATACTACAATGAAACACAGTCATAACTCACACATGATGGAAAAAAAAATTTCCATAACGCTCTCCACATAGGAAATAAGTTAAGAATACGATAGAATTTTCTATTCTCAAAAGTCAATTTCCTCATTCCCAAATAATAATAATATACTTTCTTCATTTTTTATATAATTTTCCTTACTATTCATCCAACTTTTTTTCATTCTAGTACAATGGCACTTGTTTTCATCATCACATCCGAAGTCCTATATAACATCTCCCTCCTTTCCATCCCATTCTGGAGGGGACACCAACATGATGGGCTCAACCAGCAGTGTACTCTAGTATAAAAATATGCAGCTCGTGCATTGATGATCCACACCGTTGATTAAAATTGCAACCTTATTTCAATTATTTTGATAGGCCACCAATATCCCATTTAAAAAATTCCTTAAAATTGTGACGAGGTTGGCACACGACACATTGGCCACTCTCTTTCGAAATGCCCCATGAGGCTCGTGGCCTTTGTTCTAAAATGGTGCACATGCGTGGGCCCATGTCCACCTCGACCTTCGCCTACACTTCTCCTGCCTGGCTATGCACGTGTCCTAAGGTTTGAAAATAGATTACAGGCGAGCATCTGAGGTGAGTCAGACGTACGTACGTGCAAACTGGTGCCTGTCAATTTCCAATGATTGTTTGATATGTGGCGCCACGTCATCAACTGTGCAGAAACATGAATGGTTTTTGGCCCACGTTCAAAGAACCATTAATTATTCAATTTGATGTTGTTAGCCTATTGCGGCTGCATACCTGACTGCCCACGCACGTACTATTTTTTTTTTTTTGGCTGGCTAGGCATGCCCATGTATGCATACAGTGCCAACCCCGCTGAGTCGCGGTTTCCAATTTTAATTATTCATTATATTTAACATTATTTGTTAAGTATTAAATCAAATATGTACGTCTATAATTGCCAAACATTATGAAAAATGTTTACCTTCATTTGCATATACATTAAAACATAATAATATTCTAGAGAGTTATTTATCTACAGAAAAATTACATTTTAAGTAGTTTGGAGTTGAAAATACAACTTTAAAATTGATATTGAAGATTAAAATATTTTATTATGCTGATTTTATAAATTTGTAGATCTAGCCATGTACAATAATATATTTTCATGGTAATATGAATTATGCTAAATACTTTGGAGGGTTTTTTGCATGATAAACCCTCTATCTTTGGCCAATTGCATCTTAAACCCTGAAATTTGGCCGTTTGCATTTTAAACCCTGTGAACTTTCGTATTTTTTTTAAACCCCACGGAGTAAGGACATCGGAAAGCATCGTTAAGATGTGTAAAATGTCAAAAATATTCTTGCTAAAAATCTAAAATGAAAGCAAACCCTAGAGCAAAAACCCGAGTGATGGAAATCGAAAATCTCCAATTCGAGAAAATCCCTAGAGAGAGAAATCCCCAAATTGGGAATCCCTAAATCAGAAACCCCAAAGCAGGAAGAATCCACAAACCAAAATAGAGCTCCAGTCAGGTGTCGATGTGCATTTTCTTCCTCACTGGTTCGTCGGTCGATGTGTTCACGGCTACCTTTCTCGATTGGTTTTTTCCTACTTATCGCTAGCTTGCAAAAGATGGAGGATGACAACACAGATGTTCAGGGAAGGTGTGTGTATATATATATATATTCCCATTTTAATTTAAAATTTATTTATGACAACGATGGAGGATGACAACGACACAAACATTGATTTTTCATGGGCGCAATGACAGTACTGCTTTTTTGTCGTGGTAGAGTGCTTAAAAAAATCCAACCTATCTTTTTTTTTAGTGCTGTGGTGGTCCCATTTTATTTAAAAAATAGCATTCTTTGGCTTCGAGCGGTTGCCCCATCCCAGTTTCAGTTCTCAAGTATGCCTAATTTATCAAAATCGACCTGTCTATTTTTCAAAATGCACCTATTTCTTCCAAGATGTTTATTTATCAAAAATCAAAATTAAAATTTATACTCAACTAGATCTTTCAATGCTAATTGTCAATAATTGGTTGAGTTTTAATTTTCTGGGTTTTTTTAACCTTTTACTTATCTATTAAGTGAATTAAGGGAATCTGTACATTAATTAATTATGGATGGATGGTGACCATTGTTTATTTATGTTGAATTGTCTGTTGTCTTTACCAATTAGAATAAATTAATTATTGATCTTGATTTTTCCCTATCCTTGCCTTAACTATCATGTTTGGTTTCATACTAGAATTGAAAGGACTCAATGACAGCCCCCAAAAACTTAGGTATGGTTTACATAGCCTTGGTTCGTTAACATTGGTCAACCATGTCTAGCTTTTTAAGCAATTCTATGTTGTGCACTAAGGGAAAATATAATTATACTGCACAAAGAAATCCTAAATCCATGAACTACCATTACTTTAGACCATGGATTTGAAAAGATTGAAAATCGTAGATGCTTGATTTTATTATACGAACATCTTTTTGTTCTTTATTCTCTATCTCAAATGTCTATTTTCTTAGGCGTAGGAAACCTTGTTCTTTTTTTTACTGGGTGACAAAAGTGAGTAAGGGTGATAATCATTTTCAGATTGTATAATTTCATATATTAGATTATGTAATGTTCATATATTTCAGTTTGAAAATATCTAATAGCATATTGGGTTGGATGGTGCATTTCTCAAAGGGAGCTTGCTCATTGCAATCAGCAAGGATGCTGAAGGACAAATCATGTCTATTGCTATCAGTGTTATTGAATACGGGTGCAAAAGTAGTTGGATATACTTCTTATTACTTTTCAAAGAAGCAATTGGAGATGGAGAATATACCATAATGTCTGATCGTCAGAAAGGTTTGATGATAAAAGTGGCCAACGTGTTCCTAACTTCTAAGCATTGTTACTGTATGCAACATTTACATAGAAATTAAGCTAAGAAGGAGTGGGGTAAGAGTGATTTGGTTAAAAAATTATTTTTGGGTAGCCAGTAAAGCATATACCCAAAATAAGTTCAAGGTTCAAATGACAAGATTAAGAGCAATGAGCCCACAAGAATGCAATTGCGTAGAAATGACTAATCCTTCACATTGGTCACAAGCATTTGTTCCTGATGATAGTTCGTGTTCAGCCACTAATAACAACTTTGTTGAAGCATTCAATGCCTAGATTGAAGATGCAAGACACATGCAAATAATTTAGTTGTTTAACAGCTTCAAAACAAAAGTAATGGATTGGTTCAATAAAAGAAGCAGTGAAGGCAATTCATTCAATGTCAATTTGTCAAGAAAATGCTTAAGGAATTTGGAGGCAATTGGATAACATGAAAGGAGGGCAACTTTCATACACTGTGAGAATGAAGAGTTTGAAGTCTCCTATGGTGAGAACACACATGTGGTCAATACTCACAAAGGAATTGAAATTGCAGGTAGTGGCAGCTAGAAAGAATGTCATGTCTTCATGCTTTTAGAGTTACGATGTGGAAGTGAGAGGACCCAACTTCTTATTGTAAATGGTTTCATACTATGGATGCATATCAAAAGACTTATAGCAATGGATTTCATGCTATGTCGAGCCAACTCTTCTAGGAGCCAGATATAGACAGTATGTTTTTCAATTGAAGTTGGTCAATTACTAATTATTTTGTTAAGTTTTTTTTCAACTGTATAAATGATCTAATTGGTTTTCTTTCCTTCTTAGACAGGTTTGTGCTCCCACCTGATCTTGAAAAAATAGTGGACAAAAAGCAAATTGAAAGAAGGAGAGGGCAAGAAGAGGGACCATCTCAACATATTAAACGAACAAGTGGGAAAATGCATTGTAGTGTGCACAAAGGATAACATAATAGAAGAGGATGTCCTATTAGAAAACAAGGTTCCACAAGCTAGCCACCACCACCAATGAGAAGTTCATGATCATGATCACAATCACAATCTGAAAATCAAAATGCCACCCAAACAGAAGTATCTCAAGCCTCTCGTGGTCCATCATCTTCTTCACAACCAATTCAACAAAAGATGATGACTCTAGCTCAGAAGAAAACATTTGCAGCAGCTACACAATGACAACTCTAGTAGTTGAAGTGTTGGAAGTCTAAATGTTATATTTTGATTAAGATAGTGCAGTTAATACCTCACAATTGGCAATATAGCACTTTTTTGTGATGGATATGGTGTTTGAATCTGCAGATTGCTTGCCTCTTGTATTTTCTTTAGAAATTGACTTCAGTAGATCTTTTGATGTAAATAACACTTTAATTTTCTGACCAAAAAATGCAAATAGTCTACATTTGCCTTTATCAGATTTTACAGTAAATGCATCTCCGGAGATGTAGATGTAGCCACAAGATTTTGAATTCATATCCTTTTTTGTGCTTTTTGTCTGTTTTGTTTTGTTGTCTTGATTATAATGGACACTGTGAGAGTCTGAATTCTAGATAGCACAGATAATTTTTTTCCCTAGTGAGCTAGTGGAATTCTAGCAGGTTCATGTAATGGATTAGTGGAAACCTTCTGCATCCAGCACTTCTTTAGTGCTTTAACACTAGAATTTACTTGCAACTATGTGCTTCTTTGATGAGACATTGACTTACTAATAGTAGTTGTATGCAATTAAAGACTATAAATTAAATGCGAACCCAATGAGAAAGATATATGGTCCATTGGTCATTCAAAAAGGAAAAATATAAGTCTCCACACTACATGTTCAATACATTACATTAATAAATCCAAATATTTCATAATCTAACAAACATACTATCAAACGAACACAATTCATCCCTTCATATTAGGGGAACTACAAATATTAATATTTACAGTTAGGTTGCTCATTCCCTTAGTGATCTCATCAACTTGACTAGTTTTCTTCATTTCAGCTAATTCTCTCTTTACATTTTCTAACTCTACCCTCAGGTTGCTACTGTTGCATTCGGTTGTGGCCTCCATTTTACTTTTTTCTGCCAACAGTTTTTCCACATTTAGTACATCTTTATCGCACCAACGAAAGAAATTACAATTCTTTATATCCTACAAAAAAAATTTATCCTGTTTAATTACAATATAGGTTAATATACATGATGAATATGTAGGTAATATTTTATTCTTATCCCTTTTGGGCAGCAATAAAACCACCGATTTGGATTCTTTTTTGTCCTTGATAAGAAAACTTTTCACATTCTCATTCCACGTGAACATTGAATCTACTTGATCCAGTTAGGAATATCCCTGCTTTAACAAATTTAACACAAACTAACATGTTCTAAAAAAAACTCGATATCCAAATTTCCTAAGTTGTTTAGCAGGACTCACAAACCAATTTCAAATTTCAACACACTACAGAAAATTTGTAAGAAAAAATTTTAGGCGACAAATTATAGAAACAACATAATTGATTAATCATGTCGATCATATGTGACAGATTAAGGGGTGCAAATTGTAGGCAACGATATTTTTTTACAACAAAAAAAAGAGCACGCTAGGCGGCTGGATTCTGCAAACTAAGGGGAGCAAATTTTTAGAATAGAAAATATCTAAAAAGAAAACAAGAAAATGTCACCTGTTAGCATCCATTCTTGATCGCAACTTGCGCCACCCTTCTCTTTCAAAATGCGTCTTCTGAAGTAGGTGGGTATGACATGGGGACGATCTGATATAAGGTTATTTAAAAGTTTATTTTCGTCAATTTAAAAAAATGAGCATGAGAGAGATTGGAATATGCATCCTGAAACGTTGTTACGCCGTGGGGTTCAAAAAACAAAAGGCAAAAGTTCGCAGGGTTTAAAATGCGAACGGCCAAATTTCAGGGTTTGAGATGCAATTGGCCAAAGTTAGAGGGTTTACCATGCAAAAAAACCCTACTTCGGATAGAATGCACTTTACATCAAAGATCATAAAAGCAAAAGCCCACACTTATGCAGTGGATGGAGCTCAAGTAATCATATCAAAAGTAGTGGATATGCGTGCTCACAACTCACAAGGGCTGATGATCATCAAACAACCGGACCTTTTCCTCTACTAATAAATTCTATATATTATTTATGATGTATTTTTTTCACAATAACAAAACTCATTTACGTTGAAACCCAAGCGTTCCGATCCCACAAGATCCAGGTAGCCCAAAAATCATCTTTTTAATTTTTCCATATACCTCACCTAAATTGGTTCATATTCCAAATTTTTAATTTTTGTAAATTGAAAAAATGGATGTGGTGACGCATGTATCCATGCTCACTTTTTAGTTTTAAAATAAAAATATATAAACAAAATTTTAAATTTTGGTATGAGAATCGATCTAAATAAGGTCCACATGTCTATGAAATTTAAAAATAATAATTAAAAAAACTAAACAGCCACACAAGATCCCGGTCCAAAGCCCAAATGGTTGGGTATGTGGTTCTTTGCTTGTGTTGGAACAAGTATATCCGAGCTTAATTAATTACAAATATATCGGTTTAATTAATTGTATCCAGTAAACATTATTATAATGCGGAAATTAATTTACAGTATTTTGGGATTGTATTTAGGAATAGTTTTTATAAAAAGAAGCTTGGTTGTCTGTTTTGTCATTAATGCAACAACCAAATGGCACAAAGGTACAGTGATTTGGCAACGCCTCTGTTGCTTTCAATCCACTAAGAATCTGTTCTCCTAAGCCACTAAAGAATCTTGCAGTGTACGGTGTACATATGGAAAGAAAGTATAAAAATCTTTCCGCGTCCATCGTATAGATTCTAGGGTCAGGAAGAGGGTAGACTGATTGAGAAACATTATCTTAAGCCTTTCATATGTAAATCCCTGTCTATCCTAACCCTACCTAAATCCCAGCTATTCTACATTTAACGTCTCTCACGCATAATCTTCTATTTCCATGTGTAAGAGTCGTATACGTAAATCTTGTGCCTGCATATGAGATTGTCCTCATTTGGTTTGCGGTTGCATATGATGAAGCTTGATGATCCATATTTGGGATGGTCCTCTCGACAAGTTCGCATCTAAATACATACACCCATCTGTTCGCTTCTTTTTCAGCCATTGTTTTGCATTCTTCTGCACTTCGCCCAGCTCATGAAGCTTTGATGATCTTCATTTCGTTGGCTAACCACGTGCATAAGAACAAATATTCGTGCCCACAAGGATTTAAGAGAACTGAGAGGAATAGTAAAAACATGCTGAACGCGAGAAAATGATTGAGAATCATGCAAATAGAAAACATAGAAGATAAAAAAAGAAAGAAAGAAAGAAAGTGATATATATATTCATTTACAACAGAACCTATTTGCTTCGGGCCAACCATCCGCCACCCAAGTCTAAAAACTGTGATATGTAATTAAAATTTCAAAATGCTAGAGGTAAAATTTAGCCTCCACTAAAAGCACTATAGTAAACAATAACCTCTTAAACTCATCAGATCTAACATTTCAATTGTTATATGGTTACAAGGGAAAAGGCAAATCAATGCCCATGCAAGGGGAGGGAAATTGTTAATAACAGATGGCGTCTTTACCAGCCACGCTGAACGAAACCCTTTTCTGGTCCGATCCAAACTTGAACTCAGGGATTGAGGATGCATTGACACTGGCAGCACCAGAAGGGGAGCCGAAGGAGAAAACAGAGCCCCGGGCTGTACCTGATGAACCAAATTTGAATGATGGGACTGCAGTTCCTTCCGGCTGAAGTGACTTCCCACCGAATGATGGAAAGATGCTTGGTGTAGGTGGCTCAGAAGGTACGGCAAATGTACGGGATACAGGGAACGTAAATCCTGGGCCATTGTCCAAAATTGTGTGTTTACCATTGGGCTTACCAATGGATATAGATGTCAACGATGACTTATTCCCGAAGGGATGAGGCTGATGCTTCTGCAACTGGAGGGGGCCATGCCCAGCAGTATTCCCAAATACTGGAGTACCCTGATTGCCAGCTGTGCTGTGAGGTGGCCATAGCTGGTTCTTATTATTGTTTCTATTCTGAGATTGTTCAGAAACCTTCAAGATCCAATAACAAAGAAAAGAGATAAAGGCACATTAGCTATAATACCCAATTTGTTTGTCGTGATCCAAATGACACAACCATGTCCATGCAGCATTTACTCAAAACAGGAGCAGAATACAACATAAGAAATTGCATCAACAAATCATATGTACGCAAGGATTGAATGCAAACCTCTTGCATGCACGAAAACACTTCAGTCGCCTGAATACTAACACTCCCTGAAGAGACTGTTCCATCAACCATTTTATCCCCAACTTGTTTATAAAGAAGCTCCTTCCCTTTCCCTCCATTTTCTTGAGAAGTGGTGCTAACATGGAAGCTAGCGCTTTGAGATTGAGGAACAGCATTAGATTTGCCACCCTCACCATTTGGAAAGTCAGCAGACATCCCAGGAGGCCGCTTGTTCCTTGCAACAGCCAGCTTCAATTCAGCAGCCTTATCTTTTGGGGATGGAAGAGTTCTATCAAGGTGTTCCAAAATTTTCCTTGCAATTGCAGTAGACTGAGGATGAACAACAGAATTACTGACAGCATGCCTGGGTGTGGTTTTGTTTATGTTCTGGAAATTTTCCATGTTACTAGTTGACGCTCCAAGCTCCAGCTTCTCATTAGCAGAAAAGGGAAAACCAGCCAAAGTATTTGATGTTGAAGGCTGCAAAGCACCCGAACTAGAAGGATGTGAAGAAGTCTCTCCTTTCCAAATATTGGAAGACTTCTGACGCATGCTGTGAATTGGTCCGACAGTTGGAAACCCATTTTCTAAAACAGGAGTTTTCTTCTGTGAATTAAACAAATGAGGCATAAGAATTGCAAGGAAATAAGTCGCTTAAACTACAAATATTTCCCATCATTTTCAAAATCCAAACAAAAGGCCGTCATTAGATGCAATTTGCAATTACCCAACTGACAATGATTTAGTAATAACAACAAAATTCTTTCACATCCCATCAAAGACAAAACCCTAGGAATCCAGTGACAAAATATATTGGATTGCCAAAAATATGAGTAACACCTTCAAATTCATATTCAAATGGTTTGTGCTGCAGCACTCCCCATTGAAGTGTAATTTTGACAAATCTGCTTTTCACAAGTCTATTAGGTTACCATTTTCTTTTTCTTCCCTTCTTCCACAACTCCCCCCCTCCCTCCTCTTTCACTTTCTTTTCATTGATGAAGGGAAGCCTTGGCACAGCAGTAAAAGCTGTCACCATGTGACCTAGATGTCACAAGTTCAAGTCATGGAAACAACATCTTGATTTGCAAAGTATGGCGGTAGAATAAAGACCCGAAAAGTGATCTGACCCTTCCCCAGACCCCACGCATGCGGGAATTTAATGCATTGGACTGCCATTTTTTAACTTTCTGCTCATTGATGCCTGTGTCCATTTCAACCTCTTAGCAAGTGAAAAATTTTATGGCAACTGTATCTGCAAGTATGCTAGAAGCAATATATATATTGATAAGCAGATAGATGAAAAAAGATCCAGTGGATCCCACAGTCAAGTCTTTCTCAGTGGTAAAGATTTTCCTGGAGTCTCCCTAACAAGTGAAGCAAACTGTGGCACCTGCATCATGTATGTAGGTAATCCAAACCTCAAATAGCAGCAACAAATTGTGATGACCAGACAGGCAAAAATTCCATTTGTTCTGCTCCTCAAGAGTTTTCAGTGGTATGGATTCTTTTCCTGATTGGAATCAACCTGATGCTAGGTTCAACAAATTGCTGCTGCACATTTGAATTGTTGGATTGGTTGCAGCATACTTTCGGTATTGCCCACAATGGCAATTATAATGCAGGAAAAATTTCCACACATCAGATGGACTTTGCAATAACGAGTCAAACCAATCCCCACACAGATGAAGAACCCATAAAAAAAAGTATCATTGATATATGAACAACTTATCAAAATAACTTTTCTCTTTTTTACCCGTACCTTGTGCCGACACATAACAAAATAAGAAAAGAACAAAGAATGGTTCGGCTTTTATGTCAGCAGGACTAACATTCTTCACAAATGAAGAATGCCCAGCTTTCTGTTTTACTAGGGAAATGCCCCAGGCGTGCTTCTATTTTCCAATATGCAAAATGTCCTGTTTTCATCGACTTCATCTCCAAAGACCCAGGTGTCCTCACGTTTCCAAATATTTGTAATGTTCAGTTTTTTGCCCATGGCTCTTCTTCTTCATTTCTACATGTTTTCTTAATAAAGCTATGTCACTCTTTCGGAAAAAACCACAAATGCTCCCACATGACAAAGGTTTCATGGACTATCCTCCATTTGCAAGTTCAACGACCGTAATCATTGGCAACATAAATTCTCTCATTCTAGATGTCAGCAATCTTCATTCATAACCTTATGCATATCATGTTATATTTTGGAATTTAAGCAGAAGATTTGACAATTCTTTGTTAAGCAAAGTATCGCTGAAGCTATGGATGTTAAGTATTATCGAGTACCTGGGCACTGCTGAGAAAAGTTGGGTATGGTTGCCTCCGTCTTGTAGATGACAGGTTGATAGGCCTTATACCATCATGTAACTGAGAAGAAAACATTGAACAAGATTGTTATTCCAGGTAGGGAATATAATAGCAGCATTCAGCATGTAAACAATAATGTTAAAATGGCAAAGGCACTTGCACAAACCCTAGAAACAGATCTTGAAGGTATCGATCCATGATAAGGACTTCGAGGAAAGTGACGACTAACAGTTCTGCTTCTTTCAGTCTGAGGAGTGAGAAAATGATGTTCATCCGGTACCACAGCCCCTGGCCAGCATGTTGGTGACTTCAATGCTGTTGATGTAAAATCATTCCTCAATGCAAGAATTGTTTTGTCCGATAGAGGGCTGTTTGACTTGAGGCTAGATGCCGATGTTCTGGACTCCATAAATGCTTTAGCAATTTCCACTGGAGAATTACCAACTTCATCAAATACCTGTCAACAAATATACCAATAGCAACAGTGCATTGTGCATTAGACAACCAATAGAAGTTTGCATTGTGCAATGTACATTAAACAATCGAGACCAAAGTGCACTGTACAATCCTAGTCATAACACATGCTAGATTAGGATCACAAGTGAAATCATTAACTGAAGAACTAGAGCCTCAAGACCCTTTTTCCAACTAAAATCAACAGCAAAGTGCATTGTGCGTTTTGAATCATGACATAGATCACAACATGCTAGCTTAGGATTAGAAGTTAAATCATTATGAGTTGAGTTCGTAACATAAAACTCACTATTCATGTGTACACAGAACAAGTTCAAACACGGCTAATTGAGTACCTGGAACCTTATTGCTCTTTTCCCAGCTAAATGCAAGCAGTTGCAGAACTTTTAATCTATCCAGCGGTAGGGAGTTTATAGTACTTTCGTCAGGTGATTTCAGAGGTAAGGTCCTACAAAGTGGGTCCCACTCCCACAGAAGAAAGGCCATGATTTGCACCAACAGGGGAGAAACAAAACCAAACCAGTATCCGATGCCAATACTCACTTTCATGTCCCATCCGATGTCTCCTTTTTCCTTTTCTTTTTTTTTTTTTTTTTTACTGAATAATAAAATGTCATATATTGAATAATAATGTTCACAGGCTTGTGCATTCAAACATAGAAAACAGCATGCAACAAATTGAGACTGAAGAAAGAAATTCTAGAGCAAGACAAATGAGTAAAGACTTAATCACCATATGATAGGTTTCAGTTCACTTACCTTAGATTGAACAGCAGTATCGGGGATATTCCCAGTAATTTGATTGCCACCTGCCCACCTCTTTTCATTAGATTTTTGTAAATCTTTATCTGGGGTCACGGCTACTGTTACATTTGCTTGAATATCATCCCCACCTCCATCTTCATTGGACAGTTCAGAAGTCCTTGAACGTAAAACCTCCATCAGGCGGAGGAATTCATCCCTGCATAGGTTTGCTAAATGTCAGATAAGCTAACATTACCATATGCATCCAAGAAAATTCATAAAAGGAAAAGAAAAATTCCTGAACAGCAGACAAATTACTTGTTAAAGAAATGCAACATAAAACAATCAGAAAAATAACAGAATGATGAAAGAATCATCACAATCCCGGCATTGATTGTTCATATGTAAACAATCTTGGCATTGATTGTTCATGTGTTTGCATAGCAGCCTGAATCAGTATGATGAATAAGCAGATCTGCAGCGGGAACAATAAATTTAGGGTCCATTTGGCATTTCCTAAAAAAATTTCCACCCTTTCCTACAACCTTTTGATATGATTTAACATTTTAGCTACCTAATTATCCTTGTTTATTATCTCAATGTTCCAATCATTTTTTTTGCATTTTCCAATTCAACTATCTTGTCTCTTCTAACTTCATTCTCTTTGCTCCTAATCATTACCTTTCACATTACATCACTTTTTCAAAAAATTTCCACACAGCTGCACCCATACCACCCCCCCCCCCCCCCCCCCCCCCCCCCCCCCAAAAAAAAAGAAAAAACCTCACCAACACCAACACCAAACACACATATACACAACACCTTTCTTTTTATTTTTACTTTTTACTCGTTATTATCAAACACACATTACCATGGATAAAAGAAGTAAGACTCAAACAACAAGAGCCTCAACTTGCCTAGAAAATGTTTTTTGTTTCATCAATTGCTCAATTGAAGCCAGCCCAATAGAATCCACTGATTTGTCCGCTGTGACCAACTCATGAGTGTCACTCTGAGTTGTCAATTTAACTGCTTCACTTGTACCTCTTTGTTCACTTGATTCAGATGCCTGACTCTGAAAGAAAGACAATAAAAAAGTTCAAGATAGGAAAGGTCATAAAATTAGAGAATAAAATGAACATTTAAGAAAGATTGTTGCAAGTATCAAACAATAGAATGAAACTGTCCCCATGAATGTTGAAGAATTGCATTATATATTATTTTCTTATAATACAACATTAGCAAAGTCTACTAAGAAGATCTCCCACATGAATAAAAAATAACTGCTTAAAAAAATCAGCCAACCTCAAATGGGTAGAAGATAACTAGGATGAATAAAAGATTAAAGAGCATAAAAAGTTGCATATTCCTCGTTTCACCAGCTGAAGATACATATCAGCCAAGACAATGTTTGACTTATCAGTAAAATCTAATTTACAAGTCCACCAGCAAAAATACATTATTGTATCTATCAGAGATACTTCATGATAAAAAATTTTAAAGTATAAGAACACATGTAGAAAAAAACACATTAGAAGGTAGAATTGAGTCGGTTATGGACATGCATATAAATTCCCAATACTTCCAAATCAGCACATCAATTTTCATGGCATTTGCGTTGCAACCCTTGAATTTAGCTACCTTAAGAATACAGGTAGATAAATACATATAAACATGTCCAAATGTGATGAGTAGATTTTTTTACACAAATTCTAAGAAACAATTCGTAATTAAAAATTATCCCAAATGTATTTAGAAGTAGATCTACATTATAAACTACCAAAGTAAAATTTTGGTAGACCAATTACAACCAAATCAAAAAAAGAAATTTAATTTAGGAATGTTTACTAATAAAATTAATCCAATAACAACAAAATCAATAGTCTCAATGATAAAATCCATATTCTGATGATATCACTATTATCATCGATAAACTACCAATAAATTAGAAACATCAAAGAAAATTACTTTCTCCTTTTGCTCTTTATCAGAAAAAAAATTCAATATCAATGCTAAACTCAGATGGAAAGCTAAGGGACGTAACTAGGTTAGGGTCAACCCATATCCAACCTATCAGCCTAATAATCCAACCCATCAAAGGTCGCAACTTGTTTACAACCCATAAAACAAGATACTTATTTTAAAAGTTGTGCATAATTATTGACGATGGAATTAATATTCCAACAAAGAATAACTATCAAAATTGATCTTTTAAATTTAAGAAGACCATTAACATTAGAAGCCTTTGTTGATTGTTTAGAATCAGAGTTTATCATTTTTATTTTTATAATTCAACCCATTTTCAGCATGATATCAACACACAACCTGAACTGTTTACGTTAAATGGATTAGAATTAAGGCTTTTTTAAAAAATGGTTGTAAATGGATTAAGATTGAGGCATTAGAAACTGGTTGTAAATGGATTGGAATCGAAGTTTTATTTCAGGATACCTGCTCATGTAGATCAGCACAACAACAAAAAGTACACCTCATTCCCATCACATACATTTAGTATGAAATGTCAGGTAAGAATAGACATGGCAGTTAAATTGAACGACAAATGTTCTGAGTGACAAACAATTTATCTTAGCTCCTTGCTAGTAAACGGACTTTTCAAAGGATTCCTTGCTCACCTAGCACCTTAAATTCCCATAATCACCAAACACATGCTTTTATCTATTCAGACTTTAAAACTTTTGGAAAAATCAATGGCAGAGTGGGTTCTCATTTATGCTCTAAGAAGGCCAAGAAAAAAACACTGGAGGATGTCAAGTTATCTAGCCTCTGGTTTGTTCAACTGAGAGAAATGTTTGAGCAAATCTAAGTTGCCTAGGTTTCAAATATGGTTAAGCATCTCTTTTCCAACGGCAAAAAAATAAATACTCATGAAGATCTCAGAACATCCACCTAGAACTAATGAGCCAAAAAAATTGACATATTGGGTTTCCCATATTGATATAGGGTGTGTCTAGGAAGTGACAAAACTTTTGAAGTAAAAGTTTTTAAATTTAGAGAAAATAATGTGATATGATAAAAGTAATGATGAGGAGTAAAAGGAATAAAGTTAAAATATATAGGTTAGTCGTAGAGGTACTTATGTAGAAATGATTGAAAGGTAGGGTAGTTATATAGGAAAATGTGAAAAAAATAATTAAAAAATAAGGTAGTAGTGGAGAGTGAAAAGTTTAGATTAAAAAGTTTTGGTTTGAAAAATTTTTATGTTAAATAAACATGCCCACAATTATTAAAGTGTCTCGTTTTGGATGTCATGGCATATTGTTCAACTCATAGAAATGTATGAGCAAAACAAAGTTGCCTAGGGCTTGAATATGGTTAAGCATCTCCTTTCCAAACAATAAGAAAAATACAAATAAAGATCTCAAAACATCCAACTAGAAATAATGACCATAACATAGGAATATTAAGTTTCCCACATTGATAGAATTATATAAGTATTTCGTTTTGGGTGTCATGGCTTTGATTCAGAAAAGCACATACAGTTTTGGTAGATAAGATGAAGGAACTTTGATGCCTTAGAATCCAAGTTTTTTAAAATTAAAAGTAGGTAAAAGAAATAAATGGGATGTAATTTAGCAAGAGCAGGAATGAAAATATGGAGTTTGTTCAACCATATTTTTAGAGGTATAACATTGCACAGGGATTAAACCTCGATCAGCACACAAAATTTCAGCACCTATCAATGGAGTTATTCAAAATTGATGAACATGAAAGAAATCAGAGAAACCATATATGGTTATTGTAACTAATTCATGAATGTAGATAGAAAAGTATGTGGCAATATTTTCAAACTAGATCACCAAAGAAGAAATTTTTGTAGGTTATCTATAAACCAGCTATATTTCATGAAGCAAACTACCACTAGTGAAATAAAACACATTCAGAGCATCAGCTTATCTCACTTGAGAATTTTCAGATGCGTGGCAAGAGGGGATGGATGAAATTAACAATCAGCCAATGACCACATTCAATTTTCCTTTTATCGAATAAAAATAACAATTCCTACATAATGGGCTCACAAAAGAAAAGGATATAAAGTAATGGGTAGTCCCAGTCAGTTCAATCCCTAAATCTTATGTGAATATCGAAAAATGAAGAGACTTACATCAGAATCATAGTTTGGTAACTGATGACTGGCTTCTTCTGTTGTTCCTGTTCGGTATGAATCATGGTTTGGTAACTGATGACTGGCTTCCTCTGTTGTCCCTGTTTGGCATGCATCGAACACATAAATCTTGTTAATTAAAGAACGTAGGTAATCCTCATACTTATTGTATGACAGGAATCTAGAAAAGATTGATAAGTATTTCAGAGAAAGCATTTATGGGAACAACTTGAGCCCTCAGTAGCGTCACCAAAAAAGTGGGACTCATCCAATGCTTGGCTGGATGGAAATAATGCATTCATGTCTACTTCTTGAAAATAGCATGGTTGAGAAATCAGCCTTTGAATGGGTAACATTCTATAATTCAAAGAAGCATAGGGAGAGAAGAACATTTGCAATGCCTGAAGAGCGGTTCAATATCAATTTCTGCAAAATCTAGAAAATTTTCCAATGGGTCTGTAGAGAGTTCTGTACACAGAATTAAATAATAGGTCTATATGGTAGTATATACACTTGCTGAATCATTAGAAAGCACGAACGGGACTACACGCCATCAGATGATCAATTGAAAACTATTCAAGTAAATAAGTTGTTCGAACTTGCAGATTAGGGGCAGTTTCACGTTGGTAATCATCCACAAACTCATAAAGTTGCAATCTTTTGAATTTTTCCACTTTCAATAGTAAAAGCTTTCTGGCTACCAACTACATTTTCAAATCGCCAACTTCCATTCGAGCAGCTCCTTTCGCTCGTTAGAAGAACGATATTGAAAATCAGCTTCAAGCTCCACATCAATTCCGAGCCAACCATTGCCAATTTCACGAAAACCGAAAAGAAAACCCGACGCAATGAGCCCCGCTCCCGCCCACAATGCAACCTAGCCATCTATGCACAAAAGGCCAGGGAGGGGAACAAGACATCGTAAACCCTAATTCTCATAATTAGGATGAAAGGTGGAAAGGAAAGAAGGCGAGGAAGAAGAGGAAGCCTACACTGACCGGACTGAGAAGGCAACAGGGGCGGAGGAGTTCTGGAGAAAAGCGACGGCAAGAAACGGCTAGCGCCAGTGGCAATCTTGGAGAGCCATCCCTCTTTCCTCTGGGGGGCACCAGCGGCCGTCCTCGGCAGGGGAGGCCGGTCGTAGGGAGTCGGCCGCCGGTAGGGGCGCTTCCGGAACTTTCCTCCGGCACCGCCAGCTCCGACTCCGTCTCTGTAGGGCGAGGCCGCTGGACCTCCATCTCTGTCCATGCGGTGCTTTCGGGAGGCGAAAGCGATAGGAGAAGATCGAGAAGGGGAGGAGAAGGGAAAGAGGACTCCTGTCGATCCCTGGCCTCGCCTTTTCTAGGGGAGCACAAAAAAAGGCGCCTTTCTAATATATAGCAGGGAAGTTCCCTCCTCCGAACGCACGTGTCTTGTTTCTTCTCGTGCACCAGGCTGAAAGTGGGCACTGCGGGCTTCAGGCAACTTACGCAGTTACATTTTCTCGGTCACGATCCTGGCCATCCGTGCGTAGTGCTGGCATGGGAAGAAGGTCTGGCACGCGTGAGATGAGATTTACCGTTGTCAAGTCGACCGCTGTTTTTTCTAAGGGCTCTGTGTAAATGACCCAAAGTTCTTTCAATTTTGCAAACAATCAGCGCTTTTGAAGTTCATTTTTAAAAAATTCCGACACAGTCTAGAGTCAACATTTGGCTAATCATATCGTTGAGATGTCAATCTTCACAAATAAATTATGGCATCCAAAATCATAGCCAACTTAACCTTCATAATTAATCAAATGTAAATAAGATTGCAACTTGAGTATTTGTGGGCGAATCCATTAGATATTCGTGGGCTAAAGATGGAGGATATATAAAAATTTATGAATATATTTAGAAATTATCTTATATTTAATTTTATATTGTTATCATATTGAATATAGCTTATAAGTAAGATTCATAATAAAATTATAATTTTTGAATATAATATAAAACTAACTTAAAGAACTAGTTGAAATTGAAAGCAAAACCAATTAACTTTAAAAGAATGTAGCAAAATAGGCTTCCAATTGATTCTACTTAAAATGAAATAAGGTACGAATTTTTAAAAGTAAAATAAGGATAAGGTTCACTCTAAATTAGATGAAAAGTGATTTAATACATCTTAAGATATTTAACTTCTGTGCTCCTAAATGTATTTAACCTATTTATTATTTTTTTGAGAATTTTGTTATAAAATTGTTAGTCTAAGTGTGTTGAACATGTGTCTAAATTTTACTATTTTTGGATATTTTTATATATTTTTTTTGATTTTTTAAAATTAGTAGCATGTTTTGTAATTTAAAATTACTAAAATGCCACTAATTTTAAAAATCCAAAAAAATCTTAAAATATCCAAAAACGATAAAACTTAATACACATGATTAATACACTTAAATTAATAATTGTATAAACAAATTTTAAAAATAATAATAATAAATAAATTTTTGCACCTGAGTGCACCAAAACTAAGTGCTCCTGGATGCACAAGAACAATTCTCAAAATTAGATTTACCCAACTTAAGTTACACCCATTAATGAACACTAACCCAAGAATTTTAAATTTATTAAAATAAAAGACACTTGTTCTATTAAATAATTAATTTTTAGAGTACATGTCCATCAACTAAGCCGCTAGTGATCGAGTTTATGTGGGGGTATAACATAAAGATGGGGCATGAATTCAGTCCAAAGTTTTACCAGTAACCATTGACTTCCGCCAAGAAAGGTTATCGAAAACAGGAAGTTATTTGTAAATCGATAATTATAAATATAAATAGAAAAAAAAAGTTATCCCCTGTCGAAACTATTTAAGCAGTCATGACTCTTGAAAATGTTGTCACGGGGATAAATTTTATTATTTTTCAAGTGTTTGAATAAGGATAATTCCTCTCATACCCATAACAATTACATATAATTCTTAATATGCCAACAATATTTCATAAATTTCTTTTATACCCATAATATTTCCTCATAAATTTCTCCCGTACCCACGCTTAAAACCACTGTTATCTATCTCATTGAAAAAATAATTTTGCCCTTTAAAATTTTTTTTGTAATTAAAATAAATCAACCTTAATATGACTTTCAAGTTATTTAATATCTTGTATTAATGATTTTCCTACCATCAATTGAATCACGTTAAGCTTAAATTATCTCAGTTAAAAAAATTAAATAGTCAAAATTGTTTTTTCAATAGATAAATGACAACGATTTTACCGGCGTGAGTATGAGAAAAATTTAGAGTGAAATGTTACAGGTATAAAAAAAATTAATGAAATGTTATGTATATATTAAGAAGTATGTACAATTATCACGAGTATAAGATGCATTATCTCTTTCGAATGTGTTAAAGTATCCTTATATGTGTCACGTAGTTAAATATTGCATTTGGGCAATGGCGGAGCACTTAGGGGAGTAACGACATTTCAGCACTTCCAAGGTACACTCTTCGTAGCCATTTTGACTGGTTTTTTTTTGCACGTAATAATTATGTATGATGCTAATTTCAAATATAACTATTATATTTTTAAAACCTCAGATATATTTAATATGTTTACAATTAATCTCAAAAATACTCAATTAGTTAACACTGTTAGTTAATATATGAAATTACTACTATGCCCATTAAATTTTAAATATAATTAAAATATTAAATTTCATAACTCATTAATGCTCTAATAAACATGAACACTAAACCTGGAAAGCCCTAATTTCTACTTCTGTCTATTTTGTTATATTTTTTATTGTTTCGTAATGAGGATATTTTGGGCATTTACAAATTTAACAAGCGGGTTTTAACTGAATGAGCATCTCTGGGGTTAATGGGAATGTAGTGAATGTATCTGAAATTTTGAAATTGTAATGTATATATTGAGATTAATGTCAAACATAATCAGTATATTTTGAAAAAGCCCGAAAATTTAGAAAAAACTTAACTAGAAATCTACGAGTCATATTGTATCCAAACACTCTGTCAATTTATCATGTAGAGATGCATAAAAAAAAATATCATGTAGAGATTTTGATAAGTGCGTAACTCCCGTCGAAATGTCATGTTGAAACTATTGTTGTCAAATCTGAACCTTTATTTGAACCGTTTTTATTTTGGCTTCAGGTTCAACTAGTTCAACCGCTGTGGTCAACCGCTGTGGTCCAAACCATTTTGAACCGTATTGTTGTTGATATAATATAAATATAATATGATAACTAAATTGATTGAAAATTTAAAAATATTAATTATAATGCTTAAAATAGACTAATGAGAAACTGATTAATTGAATAAATTATGATAGATTGATTTTTAAACACGTATGATTTATTTA
>JAXCLR010000081.1:21150578-21168623 GCA_035584095.1 Annona squamosa
CCATTAGGTTCATGCCTCCAGTAGATAGTATCCCTCATAGAGCCATTGGGAAGAGGGATTCTGTTTACCTCGTGCCAACGCGTCTCCCCCATAGTCGCACGAACCCGGTCCATATTCTAGGAATTGGTTTGACCATCGATGAAGAGGTCAACCGTTGCATCATCCAGGATTGATGCCGGGAGGGGTCCAGCCTTCGCAACACGAGTCTCAAGCCACATATCTTTGAAGAACCTAACCCGATTCTCATTTCCAATCCGCCATCTGCATCCCCTCACAATCACATCTTTAGCTTTCAAAATGCATTTCCATGTAAAAGAGTCCGATGGCCTTTCTTTGCACGTCCAAATATCGGTATGTGGGAAGTATCTGGATTTTAGCACTTTATGACACAAGGATGTGTCACAAGAGACTAATCTCCAAACCTGTTTGGCCACAAGCGCATAGTTGAAGTTTTGGAGTTCCCTGAAGCCCAACCCACCGGCTCTCTTAGGTTTGCACATCTCTCTCCATGCCACCCAGCTCATTTTTCGTTTTCCGTCCTTTCCCCCCCACCAAAACTTGCTTAGCATTCCATTTATGTCTTGAAAGAAAGATTTGTGCAGTAAAAAGATGCTCATAGCGTACGTCAGGATTGCTTGCGCGATTGCCTTGATCAGTACCTCCTTGCCACCCCATGAGAGTAACCTTCGATCAGTACCTCCTTGCCACCCTAAAAAGATGCTCATAGCGTATGTCGGGCTTGTGTTTTTTTTTAATCCTAATTAAACTGCAACTTCAATGTTCGGAATCAACGACAATATATGTTAATTAGATGGGCTGCGGAAAATTGATAAATAGGTTAGTTGGGGAGTAGAAGTGCTTCCGAATGCAAACAGAAAAATTATGAGCACTCACTACATTGGTGGCACACTGGGACCTTGATAAAAATATCAAATTCACTACCTACATTACATTTATAGACAGGGTAATGATCCAATATATGCTTATGTATTAAAATCTTAATACATACGCATGATTTGAGTCTCTATTGTTATTTTTAAATTTTTATATAATCTCACTTGTAGTCTTTATATATATATTAAAATCTATAATTTTTGAATTTTTGTATATATTTTTTATGAGGTGAAAACTATTGATTTTTGAAATTATTAAAATATAGATTTAAAAATGATAAATTTTTTAATATAAACAAATATATATATATATATATGTGATCATATACAAATGAAAAGAAAATTTTAAAAATTTATTAAAAAATTTTAAACTATATGCACATATCGAGATTTTATTACATACATATCCATCGGATCCTTACCCGGAAAAAATAAGAAATTTTATGTTTTTTTTCCCAAACACATCTTCAATTTGTCGCTATAAAGCATGGATGGCCAATCAGTGCTAAAAATATATGTAAATAGATTTTAAGACTATTTATATTTGTAATGAGATGCTTAAGTGATTAATCTTTTGTAGTATCAGTCTTTTTTCATAAAAAAATTTTAAATTGGTATTGTACGCTATGACAACTGGTATCACATTTTAGCTCATTTACATGAAACATTCAAACAATTCTCAGGGAAGACCATAAGCATCCATCTATCATCGGAGACGACAAGAGTCTCCAACCTATACACATAGGAAACGGAGCTCCCTTCTATAGACATCTTGGACTGAGACAGCCAGAACTCCTACCCCGCAGAAAAATTTAACTAAAAAATTTTTTTAACAAAAATTTAATACCCCATTTTAGCCTTCAGGCGTAGGCTTTTGTATATATGTGCATCTAAAAAAGAGGACAAATTTGGTGTAAAAAAAAAAGAGAGAGAGAGAGAGAGGACAAAGCAGGGAGTAGGGACTTGTTGATCCACGTGCCCCATTCCGAAATTAAGCAGTCCCAAAATTCTAGAGGGTCTCCCTCATCTGTTTCTATCGCCGACTCGATGAGGCCAGAGTCGTCATCCATTGTGGCAAGTGTCTTTGCTCTCCGTGATTGCCCCATGCATAAGCCGAAAAGCCTAAGCAGGTAGGCCTATTAAAGGTGATAACTCCTCGTACTGGCATGTTGACAACTTGCGCAAACGACTTTTAGAAGGGTAGACTTAGATACAACCCTTTCACGTGCGGCCTCTTTCATGCACAACAACTTGCACAACAACTTGCACAAACGATAAATAGAAGGTCTATTTGGATGCATCCCTTTTTATTGTTACAATTTTAATCCTTTATAATTTATTTTATCCTTTAAAAAGCACTCTTTTCAAACTCCCACCCTCTTCATATTTTAAATACTTTTTGCATGTGTTTGGTAATGAAAAAATTTGAAAAAAATATTAAAAAAGAAAATGATATACTGTAAGAAATAATTAGGAGTAAACAGAATAAATCTAAAATAAATAATACATTTATATTAATATTGTCAAAACCGAATCGGTTAATAAAGCCGTCAAAGAACTGATTTTGGTTCAATCGTTTGTGAAAACCAAATTAAATCGATAAACTAATATTTTATATAAAATATTTCATACATTCTTTAGCCAAAATTTTACAATTAGAAAGGTTTAAAATACTATAAATTAGAATCACAATTTAAACATTTTTATACCTATACATTTTTATTTTTATTTTTCATGGCTCACACAAAACAAAGACTATAACAGATATACCAATTTATGGGTTCAAAATTAAGGTGAGGTTTGGGAAACTCCATGAATGAGAAAGTGGGGGGAAGTGATGCCTACACGTACGATTGTACCCTCTCTATCATATTATTTTTTAATTTTACTTTTATATTCTAATCATTTTTCTTTACAATTATTTTCCAATACTCCTATTTATTTCAACTTTACCCTTATCATTTCATATCAGTCATACATTTTTCAAAATATTTTCTTTTTCATTTCCTACTTTATTTCATAATCCCGCCAAATTTCAAGTACCAAACATCCACCAACATAAAACACTAATAGTTCCGAGTAAAATTTGCACATCTTAAAATACTCACACCGTTGATTTGTACACCTTATAAGATCCACACTGCAGAAATAAAATCTGCCTAAACTGACCCACCAACGTTTTCAAACATCCCAAAATATAGGAATCTATTCCTGGAATGCAAAATTCTGGCATGGAGACCACCAAATTTGAACAGCATGCACACAATTATTTGACCATATTGATGCCTCACATCCCCACTACTGGTGATCCGTTTAGATTGCCACTTCTGCTAAGCATTCACCGGACTTGCAACTATCCGCATATCATTGTCTTCATCATCTTCTCCATTAACATCCATGGGAAAAACCAGTTATTGTTGCCATTTTCATTTTATCTAATAGCTAATCAGTTAAACCCGTTGATCCAAAAATTGGTTAGATCAGCTGTCAAATCGATTCTCACTTGCTAGATTGGGTTGCATTGGAACCAAGGTGAATAGGACCGGGCTGGCGACCGGTTCAATCAGCTATCAAATCGGTTCTCACTTGCTAAATTGGGTTGGATCAAGACCAAGGTGACTAGGACCAAGTTGGTGACCGGTTTCAGGTTGAATGGTTGGACCAACCAGTCCAATCCGGTTTTCACAACATGAATTTATATGATAAAAAATAAAAAATAATCGAAAATATATAATATACTAATGAAAAAATAAGATAATTAGGTAAGTATATTATTGGATTATCAAAAGATGCCAAGAAAGGAGTGGAAAAAGGCGCAAACTTTCCTTAATGCTAATCAAACTGTTAAGATTTTAATTCGAGGGATAGAAACATAAGCAAAACATCAAATTATCGTCGAGCTTGCTTGTAAGAGCACTTGGCTAAAATTTTCGAAATATTAAAATTTTAGAATGGCAGATTTGTCTGATGTAGTGTCTCCACGAAAAATCAGGAGATGCCACATGCCAAGAGGTGCTTTGCAAATGGCAGCTTTTGATTAAGAAACGATAGCTAAGGGTGTTATCAGTAACGCAGTAAAGGCAACTAAAAATTTTTTTTTTTAGAAGTGTGTGAGTAATGTGATATAATAAGATTAACAGAAATAAATGAAGTACTTATGTAAGAAAAAAATAAAATATAAAATTAAAATGAAAAAAAGCAAGTTCTCTGGAAAAAAAAAGTAAGATAATTAAGATGTTAAATTATATTCTAGAAAATATATCGGGGAGTGATGGAAAATTAATTTTTCACATATGCTTGCTAGCGCAGCGGACCCTTACTTGATTGCCCGGGTTGATAATTTCATCACTGACGTTAACTTGATGGACTAGTACTACGGATCCCTCATATGTTATCGGCACTAATACCAACAGGTGCTGTGACCATTGATCACGGCTTCACTGGTATCAGGGAATGAGAAACAAAAAAGGGAGGAAAAATATTTTGGTTGAAAATTTTAAAATTTGTATTGAGTAATGTAATACAATAAGGATAATGATGAGAGGTAAAAAAATATAGTTAAAATAGATATAATTATTGCATATAAAAATATTTTAAAATAATAAAAAATAAAATTATTGTATACAAGGTGGAGTCATAGCGGTCGAAGTGAGGAAGCAATCAACTTCCGCTTTCACGGCCATCAACGTTGCAGGCGATGGTGTATATGTCAAATAATGTAAGTATATTTGTAAAAGAAATGATATAATTAGCTCGAGTTAAGTAAATATCTATCTTAGTTTACCTTAAAAAATTCACTTACAATAATTTTTTTGTTGTTTTTTCCGTATACTTATTTATCTAAATGTATTTAACATACAAACTAAGTTTTACCAATATAAATATTTTTTCTAGATTTTTAAAGATAAAAGTATTTTAAGTACATGTATACATATAAATATTTAAAAATCTCAAAAAAATATAAACATATCTAAAAATAGTAAAACTTAGTTTATATGTTAAATACACTTAGATAAACACATGTATGAAGAAAAAAGTAAAAAAATAGTTGTAAATAAATTTTTGAGATGGGCTTACCGGAACATTTACTTAGCCCACCTAAAACTATGTTTGCTCCTCGCCTACAACATTTACTTAGAACACAAAATGGATTTGTTGTAGGGTTGATCACATGCATGGGCTAATCAAATGACTCACTTAGCCCACCTAAAAAAATTCATTTAAGACATTGTTTTACTTTTTTTTATATACTTGTTTATCTAAGTATATTTAATATATAACTGAAGTTTTACTATTTCCGGATGTGTATATATTAGATGTTTAAAAATATCAAAAAAAATATATGTATCCAAAAATGATAAAACTTGGTTTATATGTTAAATATACTTTTTTATCAATATGTTAATTACACTCAGATAAATGGTTAGGCTAAGTAAATGGTTCGCTTAACCCACATCAAAAAATCTATTTAAGATTTTTTTTTTCTTTTTTTCATAATTAAATACACTTAGATAAACAAATGTATGAAAAAAGAAAAAAAATATCTTAAATGAATTTTTTTATATGGGCTAAGTGAACCATTTGCTTAGCCTAAGCTAACAACATCATCCCTCTATGTAAAGAATCTTTCAAAAAAGCTTAATTATAAACCTTTATATATGGGAAACTAGTTCCATGCACCGGAGTGCATTAAAACTCGATTTACTCTAGTGTACTTTACTCATTTTTTAAAATTTTTTGATTTTTTTAGAAAATTGTCAATTTGAGTGTATTTAACATGCATGTTAAATTTTATAATTTTTGGAATTTTTAGATATGTTTTCGAATTTTTAAAAACCATAGCTTTTTAGTAATTTAAAATTACTAAAATGACACTAATTTTTAAAATTCAAAAAAACATTTAAAAATGGAAAAAATTGATACATATGTTAAATATACCTAAATTAATAGTTATGTAAAATTTTTTAAAAAAATTAAGAGAATAAGTGTATGCGCTCAGGTGCATTGATTCTCCCTGGACGCGGATGCAGGCAATTAGAACCCGTCCAAGCTAATTAATGCATCAGTTGGAAGCGCTGACTTAACTTGAGCGGTTGATCTTTGAATATTAATTATAGATGAAAACCACGGAGGAGTGGGCTCCACCTAATTAATAAAGATAAAACTGGCAGGCAAGGCAACTGTATAAATATCAACCACGCATTTACCAGGTTTATTCCACATTAATTAATTAAAAGACGGGCAGCGGTGACGCAGCCCATGGTTTACGATATGGGTGGTTTGGTTGATTCAACAACGTACATGAAAATGAACTAACTAGGCAAGTAATTTCAAACCTAATAATTTTTTTTTTTAAAAAAACTAGCTAGGTAGGCACATGCATGTGATCAACCCTACAACAAATCCATTTTGTAGCTAATTTTTTAGTAGTATATAACAAATATTAGAAGTGTTTTGTCACACCCTGGTAAATGTAGTTATTTGTTACTTCAGATGCCGGCAAAAATAATATTTATATGTGGTTATAAAGATTTAGCTGCAAATAGTTAAAAAAATTAGCTACACTTACTATATATAGGACTTAGCTGCATTTTAAACCAAGTAGTAAAAAGATAGTCACATAAAAAATGTGTTTGTTTAGATAAAAATGAAAATAAAAAAATAAAATTTTAAAATTTTACACAAAGAATCCTACTTTTTTCCATTTTTGCTTATTCTAATCATTTTCTCATACCTTTTCGCTCAACTTTTATTTTTTATTTACCTTTTAGGATTATATTAAGTGTAAAGGGGGAGAGTTGAACCCTCAACCAAATGGCATCATGCCACCGTATGTTACCATTAGGGCACGCCCATGAACGCATTCCTTACATATATCCGTGTGTACAACTTTCTTATTTATTTTTCTTTATTCCTACTTTATTTCAATTATATTCATTCCATTCCTCATTTATCATCTCATTCTTCTCATTCTAACCAAACCTATAACAAATTTTGTTGTAGTGATGTCTAAAGTACTTTCAAATATTACAGTCAATATAGACATGGATATTTATATACTTCAATCAAGAAATGATTCTAAGAAAGAAAATAGAAAAGAAAAACACTTTCATACACGTGACATCCATGTATTCATGTGATTCACGCATAGGATTCATGCAACCGTAAAAGGAGGCAATTATTGGCCAGGATTTAACGTACATCTGCCGGTGCCGAAATAATCCAAATTAAAAGAAGGCATATCAAATCAATCATGGGCCCAAATGCTTCATCAGTCAAAAGTTACCCTCCTTTTGTTGCTTACAGCAAGACTAGCAGATAACACTAATGGACTGATATATTGAGTGAGAAGAGGTCATATATGCGGTTGTCAAAAGCATGAATTCAACAACTAAAGTTTTTTTTTTTTTTTTTTTTAAATGAAAATCAAACAACTAAAGTTGATCGAGTCTGGCTGATGAAGGAAAGATGGTCTGCTGTCTAAATAATTTAGTTGGTGTAAGTGGATTACATGTGTAGGACTGTTTATTCCATTTGCATTTACTACGCTCCCAATCTTTCTTGGGATTTTGCGAATTTTCTGATAATCGTTAGTTTTATGAAAATACAACTATTAGTGAACTCTTTTGAAAACACCCTTATAATATATAATATTCTTGATCATCCTCTTAATTTTGAGAGGAGTTTTTGCATATGCACCCATATAGTTTATTTGAAATTGCAAGTATATATATATTTTAATTAGTATATATTTAAAAATAACTCAATATTTATGATACAAAGGCTATGAAACATTCTTACAAATCTGAATAAACAACTCCACCTAATAAAACCTGGGGATACAACTCCATTAAAGAAATAGAAAAGCAGGGATCCTAAATAATAACGGGGACAAAATTGCAAGTATATCCCGAGTTTACAAATTGTATTCACACTTGCATACTATACAAAAAATTTAATTTTTGGTAACTAAAATTTTCTTGCTAAAAGTTGAAACTTATTTGCTAAAGAAAAACCTAGTTTTCAATAATTTGAAGATATGACAATGTATATGTCAAATAACAATCATTATAAAAAAAATTTGGATGCTAACAAAACATAGTGTTTGTTTGAACAACTAAATTTTGATTTAGTTACCAAAACATGGTTATGAGTAATGAAATTGTTACTTCCCCATGAAAGCATCACCATAAGTAAAGAAAAAATTTTCTAGCTTATAAAAGTATTATTATAAGCAATTTTGCACTACATATAAATTTTTCTTGCCAATCAGAAGTTTTTTTAGGAGGCTAATCAAAAGTTTTTGTTAATAAAGGTGGCAAAACTTGTATTTTTAATTTTCTTGAAATTATAGTGCACCGGTTTCCCTTTTGTTTAAATTTTTAAAAAATGATAAAAATGATCCTGTAGAATAAATAAAATTATAAAATGAAAGAAATTATATCTAAATAAAAATTAGATTTTTATAATATTTCTTACATGAAATAGATTAATCCATTTAATGTGAGGAACATTGAATCTAATATGAATAATATTTTAAAAATTATTTTTTATATTTTAAAGGTAATTTTTGCATTTGATAATTTTATTCGTGTATATGAATCAAAAAAATTTAACGAGAGTGATGTGCCCCCAATTTCAAGTAAATTATGTATGTATGGCTGTAATTTTTTGCAAATTCGTTGTATGGTTGCAACTTCGCTCTTATACACATGTGGATGCTATTTAGATAGTGATTAAATCTAGTTTGATTAACAGTTGACATTAGAATTAATATTTTTTCACGTAAAGTTCACAAGCAAGAAGGTCTTTGCAAATTACTAGTTATAATATAAAACTTACGAAAAATAAAAAAAGATTAAGTCAATTACTGTTAAACATATCACAAATTGTTATTTGATTTAATTTGAATTAAAGACTCAAATCTTCTAAACTACTGTTCATCCAACATAAAGTAATGACTTTATACAATTTTTGTAATATTCTAATACTTTATTTAATGGATTGAATAAATTTCCAATTTGTTGCTTACTTCTATGTATTTTCTAAAGATGTGTTCCATATGGGCATTGGATGAAAATGATTTTTATTACTTTGGCTGAATGGACTGCGTTGAATGTGATTGTTGGATTAGATTTTGTATACTTATCAAAATGGACTCCAGATGAGACAAATACACAAGTTACTTTAGTGCATCTTCCACCGTAAAAGTGTTTTATTAATTACGAATTTTGCTTCTTTGACACTAACTTTCAGTGAAACCTCATCTATTTTTCGCTTAAAATTTACTCAACCTATTATATTTAATTTATCTATTTAAGGTCTACTTCAAGTAATACAGGATGAAAAAAAACTGTCTTCGGAATAGGAACATAATTTTTTTTTTTTTTTTGGCTCTCTGATATACAAAAGGAGAGATAAGGAGACGGCTACAGCTTAATTCAGCCCACGTTTCCTTGGATGAATCAAAGGGAGCCAAAATCTGTATAGAGATCGTCTTTTATATAGTTAGGAGGGAAATTCAACCAGTTGACATCACCGAGCTCACAAGCCACCGCCCATTTGGCTAAATAATGAGGGCACTGTATCCTGTTCCAAGAATATGGTGAAAAGAAATTTGATCAAATCTGACCTTTAGTTTTCTGATTTCTTCCACCATAGTTTCGACCCTTGATCTGATAACCTCTTCATCATTCAGCCAGTTGATTAATGTCATGAAGCCACTCTCGCATTCTACATGTTTAAAACCAAGCAATATCAACCACTGAAGCCCTTTTAGCATGACTTTAGTTTCTAGCCAGATGGGATTTGCAAAGTCACGGCTTGACCAGCATTTGGCTGCCACAACGCTCCCTGAACAATATCTGATAATAACACCAAATCCAGCCCTATCAAGGTTTGATGATAGACCTGCATCAACAATTAGTTTAATAGATACACATCTTGGTGGAATCCATTAGGTGGAATAAGAATACAGCTTTAAGTTCAAGAGTCTTGCATGACTCGAAACAGATACTTAATTTGTGAAACCTCATAAATTCATCAATTGTCTAGCACCATTGTCCACTGGCTTCATTATAAATGTATAAATTAACGTAATAAAATAGTTTGGTGTCAAATATTAATTTTAAAATTATACCTTTGACATTTAAACCATCTAAAATATTATTTCATAAAATTATATTTTCTACAATTAAACTATCTAAAATTTCATTCTTATTTAGATAAATAATTCTATAAAATATTGTCAAATTCTAATGCATATCTCAATAGATTTAAGCTTTTTTCATAAGTTATATATGAATATATTTTCAAGTAAATGTGACACATGCACTTCTTTGTTTGGATAAAGCCTTTTTTCATAAGTTATATATGAATATATTTTTAAGTAAATGTGACACGTGCACTTTTTAATTTAAATAAAACTTAGACTTTTAGCTAAATAAATTACGCTTCTCTTAATATTATAGAAAATTATTACTATTTTGTTGAAAAATACTTCATGAAGCACAAACTAGTTAGATGTAAAGTTACAAAAGAACCATGCATGTATAATCCACGGTACAAAGGCTTTTTTAGGTGAAAAAAAGAAGTCTTGATAAGTATGGAATTTTCTTAAAAAAGTAATAGGGAATAAAGTTTTCACCAAATTGAAATTCAAGAGTACAAGCATCCCACTTGGGATCTAGAGAGTGACTTTGCAATATGGAATTTGATCATTTGTAAATGAGGGTCCTAGTTCAATGTACTCGGGTACATTGAGTCTCACTGCACTTGGGTGTACTTTATTTATTTTTTATTTTTTTAAAATTTTTTACAATTGTTAATCTAAGTATATTTAATATATCAATCAATTTGTATCATTTTTGAAGATTTTTAGATTTTTTTTCAGATTTTTAAAAACTAGTAGCATTTTTAGCAATTTCAAATTATTAAAGATACTACTGGTTTTTAAAATTCTAAAAAATATTTAAAAATATTTAAAAATGGTAAAAATTAATACACATATTAAATATACTTAGATTAACAATATCATGATAAGTTTCAAAAAAATTTTAAAAAATGAGTACAATAAACTTGGGTGCATTGAATCAGATTTCTGTAAATAGAACCCCTTCTTTGTCTTTAGGTGGCTTTCAAATATACTTCCTTCATGTACTAGAGCAAAATCTTCTAAACATAAGGGAGATGTGATCATATTCATGGAATCGATTGAAGCAAAGAAGACGATTTCTTTAGAAATCATGGATTCATAGCAGTTTTGTTGGTATACATACGTGAACCTCTTTTCTTCAGTAGTGGTATGAGGGATAGGGGCTGACCAAGTATGGTAGTTCAGACGATGTGTATATATGGGGCTAAACCATGTGCCCTTATGTGTGAGGTACACACTAATCTTTGCATGCATTTCAAAAGTTACATACAAAACACATCCTACACGAACCTTCTCAACTTGGTGGTAACCCCAGACATCTATGCTTCATTTATTCATTGATTTGAGTCTCCAAATTGTCACAACTTAAATAATTAAGTAGTTAACATGAGTGGGTTAAAAGCATGTAAGGTTGGAGGTTCAGAATTCAAATTAATGAAGTTGGGTAGAAATATTCATCTTATCATTTCTCTCCTGAAGTTTTCCTCCATCAATTGTTTGGCCATGCAAGTTAGATGATATTTTTTTGGGTGATTTGTTGATGTACTCATTGAGTTTGACGCTAATTACTGATATATTCACATTATTTCATGAATTGCATATTACCTTATAAAATTTCACTAAAATTGCTTGCATACCTATGTTAACAGCTGTCATTTAATGACCATTAAATAAAAAAGTGTAATTTGCTGATATACATATTTAGTTTGAAGGTAATTGCTGATATACCTATATGTTTTATGAATTGATATCACTTCCATAAAGTTTTACTAAAATTACTTGCATACTTTTGTTAACTGTTGACATGTTACCTTCCTAAATAAACTCCTTTCACCTGCATAACTGAGTATTTTATAAATCGTGAAATTCTAATATAACTTTACATACAATTATTTGTATCACTATTTAAAATTTTAATGCACTCATTAATAGTTTCTTATGACAAAGAAGTGTCATGGGTACACAAACAGTTCTGGTGAAACTTTATGAGAGTAATATATAATTTGTGAAATAATGTGGGTATATTAGTATTTAACGTCCAACTAAATGCATATATCTTCAAATTATTATTTTTTATTTAATATCTCATGTACTTCTGTTAAACGGCAATTGTTAACATGGGTATGTAAGCAGTTCTGCTAAAACATTATAAGCCAATTTGCAATTTGTGAAACACGTCAATATACTAGCAATTAACGTCAAACTAAGTGGCTATATCAGTAAATTACCTTTTTTAGAGACTCCAAAGTAGGGTCATAGGACGAGATGGACTAGGCATTAGTCAATGTCAGCACACCACATCGCGCGACCATTAATTTAGTAAATTACCTTTTTTAGAGACTCCAAAGTAGGGTCATAGCCCGAGATGGACTAGGCATTAGTCAATGTCAGCGCACCACATCGCGCGACCATTAATTTGTTCTCATATATAGCTGAACTATATACTCCTACTATTGTAGAAAAAACTAGTTATCAAAGCATGAGTGCCCTTAAAGGCAACCCATGTTTCAGTTAACTAACCACCGAGGGACTTCACTACTCGCACGAAATTTTCAATCCACTTGGGATAAAATATGAAGAAGATCATAATTTAAATAATTCAAAAAGGGGGAAGGAGGTCCAAATCTATCCACCATTGTGATTTTTTTTTTTATTGTGACCATTGTGGAAATTAAAAGCGGACTATGAACTAAATTCGCATGCGTAAAAAAGGGGGCTAGCTTAAGTCAAAAGATTTTAGGAGTCATGCCAATTGATTCTCAAATTTCTCATAAATTTATTTACTCAACATACAAATTTGCATGAATTTCAGCAAATCAAAGGTATTTTTAGTTGAAATTTATACATGTTACAAGATACATCATTTAATTACGAATGATCATTAATGCTAAATATGGAAATAAAGGGCATGTTTTGTTTAAAGGAGAATGAAAATAGAGAGTGCGATGAAAAAGTTAACACTTGACTATCAGAATTTTTTATTTTTATATTTTAATTGTGTTTTTTCTTTATTCCTATTTTACTCCTTCCATATTTATTCCATTCGTCATTACCCATTCTCATTTTCCTCATCCAAACTGACCTGAATTCCAGAATTGGATTTCGGAAATCTAGCTTCACACGTGCGTCACAAACCACCCGTGCCAAACAGGGTTTCTTCTTTCTTTCTTTTTATTATTATTTTTTTTTTGATAGACGCCAAAAAAGTAATTAGTACGTGGAATGATTAACGATCCAACCGATGGTCATCTTCGTTTGATACTTAATTACCTCCAAGTTCTAGTTCGTAATTATTTACATAATTAGTCGTCCATTAATGAAAAATCGGAAAAAATTTTAAAGGCTCTTGATAATATGTTTTAATTTTATTTCTTTTATGAATCCGTTTCTGTTCAACCGAGGTTATATAAAAGTGGTTTCCCGTAACCGCCTTGAATTTTAAGATTTTAATACTTGATGAAAAAGTTGATCCATTAATTATATTTAATACCATTTGTTTAACTAAGAGACTAAGTTTTGTCTACAATTGATATGCACATTGGCCACATTTGCTCAAAAATAGATACGTCTATGTGTAAATTAAAAAAAATGCTTAGATTTATTCATATATATTTGAATGTAGTAATTGCTTTATAAAATCATTTATCTATGCAACAGTGATATTTTAGATGATTTAGATGTTGAAAATATTACTTAAAAATTAATATTTAATATTAAATTATTTTATTATGTTGATTTTATATGTTTGCAGATGGACCTATATACAGTGATATTAAATAAATTAAATGATTTTTATAACAATATAAATGATGCTAAATGCAACGATGGAGCGAATTTTTCGTCAACTATCTACGTAGTAAAAGTGGAAGGAATTACGTAGATAGAGGGTTTAACATCCCCATTTCTTTTATATATATATATATATAGCTGACGTCATTTTGTGTATAACACTAACGCAGTTTTTCATTTGTTTTAATTGATGAATATTTTCTAATCACTGGGATGACTGGGATCTGGATGACAATACGAGTCAATGAGGATTAGGATGAAGTGGATTTGGAAATGGACATCTCATGTCATGTAGGAACATAACTCAAATCTAGCGGCGTCGAAGATTGGTATTCTGGCTTTGAAATGCCGATTCGTTTTTTATGCAAGTTGTTGCATCATCAAGAACATGTAAAGACAAAAGAGATTTTAACTTGTAATTATTTATAAGGGAAATGCTTGGCTGCAGTCGGCTGTGAATCGAATATACGATGAAAATCCCATAATTCACACTACAACGAAATTCCCTCTGCCTTAAATCCGGAGTTTAGATTGCCCTTTTGGTTACTTTTAATCATAGATTGTATCAATTTAATCAAATGCCACCACTTAAAAGCAATTAATTATTTATAACTAAAAATTAATTATATTAGCAGCACAGTCTCCTACTATTTGGGATAAAAATATCTGTTGAGAGAGATTAAAAAAATGTACCTTAAAATGAATTGTAAATTACAATAATAAAAAATTAATTACAGCCAAGGTACACCAATGCAGCAAAATACATGTTATACACCTTATATACCACTAATAAATTATATTATCATATAATTTATCACCTATTTTACCACGGCACCATGAGTACTCATCCATAATTCACGTGCTAAATAAGGGGAGGCTATGTATCCTTGTCTAATCAAGGTCGAGCATTTGCTTTGTTTTGAAGGGACATGCTATACTCTACTGCAAAGAAATGAACGCAATAATACAACTTTAAAATTAATATTTAATATTAAATTATTTTATTATGTTAATCTTCAATGGACCATACATGGTGATATTGATAAAAAAGGTTTTTAGTATACTATAAATAATGTTAAATACAATAAATAAAATGAATTTTCCATCTAGCATCTAGATATTAAAAATATGAGAGATTACATGTAAAACGAGACAGATAATAAAATTAGGAGAAGTGTCAGAGTGTTCCCTACGTATTCCGGTTTGATTTGGACTTTGTATTCTTAGTCTTATCTGCTTTAATAAAGTGGCTTTGAATTTCCGGACCATATCTTTTGCAGAAGTCAACAGGTAAGCGTGCAAAACACGTTCCTTTCTTTATGGGAGCATGCAGCACACACCTATTTTTTTAATTTTTTTTTAAAAAAAATTCACAAATATGTTAGCCCTAGTGTATTTAATTCGTGTATAAATTTTTTCTATTTTTGGAGTATTTTAGATATTTATTTTTGATTTTTGAACATCAGTGGCATTTTAGGTGATATATATATTAAATAAAAAAATACACTTGGGCTAACAAGTTTATGAAAAAAATTTCAAAAAAAATAAAAAAATAAGTTTATACGCCCGGGAGAATGTGCATAAGATCAAAACCCTTCTTGGTGGAGCATGCTCCTATGCTCCTGGGAGCATGCAGTGTTGCATGAGCCCGGGAGCATGTACCTATTTTTTATTTTTTTGAAATTTTCACAAACATGTTAGCCCAAGTGTATTTAATCTGTGTGTAAATTTTTATCAATTTTTGAGTATTGTAGATATTTACTTTTGATTTTTGAACATCAATGACATTTTAGGTAATTTTAAATTACTAAAATGCCACTGATTTTCAAAAATAAAAAATAAATATCTAAAAATCTCCAACAATGGTAAAAATTGGTATATACGTTAAATATAATTGGGCTAACAAGTTTATGAAAAAACTTGATTGATGTTAGTAACATTGTACTTGTACCCATCTTCCAATCCAATCAGCTCCAATCGAGTGTCTCGAACCGGCGGGCGAGAGTTTCGTAACGTGTGGAGGGAAAATAAGAATATTACTTTCTTCGTTATTTTTTTTAGTTTTTTAAATCTTTTCCTAAAATTAGTTTATTTATCGTCACGTTACTATTGTTTCATGGATATTTACCGTTTTCAAACTTTTATAGGCTAAATGCACTCGGGTGTACTTAGTCTCGGTGCACCCGGGTTCATTTCACCTATTTTTTTATTAAATTTTTTTTATACAATTGTTAGTGTAAGTATTCATATATATATATATATATATATTAAGTTTTACCATTTTTAGAGATTTTTATATTTTTATTTTTGAAAATCAATGTAAATTTTACTAAAATGCCATTGATTTTCAAAAATAAAAATATAAAAATCTCTAAAAATGGTAAAGTTTGATATATATGTTAAATACACTTTATACTAAAATTTTTATAAAAATTTTCAAAAAAATAAAAAATGGGTGAGAGCACTTACGTCCCCATGCACATAACTTTTACTTCTAGGTCTGCATGTGTAAACAAATATATATATATATATATGTATTTTATAAGCGGATGAAAATTTAAGTTTTTTAAAAAAATGAAAAAGTAATATAATATAATAAGAGTAAAGTAGAAAAAATAAGGATTATGTGATAAAATAATTGAAATATAGATGTAAAAAGAGAAAAAATAAGGTAATTGAGTTGTTAAGATGATAAATCATTTCTTTAAAAAAATTTCATAAAAGATAATAAAATTTGATACCTGTCGGCACCTTTTAAAGATGCCTCAGCTTAGGGTGGGAATTAGTGCATGTAGGCCTGTTACCTAGCCTTGACTCGGCCCCTTTTTTTAACCCTGCATAGGGATGGGTCAGAAGGTTTGACTTGAATTTAAGAATAAGGTTGAGGTGGGTTAACCATGTCCCCACTCAAAGAATCTCAACCTACTCCACATATATTAATTTATTAAAAATTATAAATCTATATTTAAATATTATTATTATTTTCTTTCAAAATTTTCACATCATTTATAATTATTTATATCAATGGTAGATTAATCAATTTATCTAGAAAATAATATAAGAATTAATAAAAAGAATTTGCACATATATAAATCTTACATATAATTCTATATTATCCTATTTTTTAATTTTTTTAAAATTTTTATACAACCATTAGTCTAAGTATATTTAACATGTGTATTAAGTTTACTATTTTTGGAGATTTTTAAATTTTTTATTTTTGAAAATCAGTGACATTTTTAGTAATTTAAAAATACTAAAATGCCACTGATTTTTAAAAATTTTTAGAAATATTCAAAATTAGGTAAAATTTGATACACATATTAAATACGCTTAGATTAATAATTATATAAAAAATTTCAAAAAAATAAAAAATGGGTTAAAGTACTTAAGCGCACTGTATCCGACCCCAACTTTTACATCCTCATGTACATAATTTTTACTTCTAGGTGTGCATGTGCAAACAAATATACATCTACATTTTGTAAGCAATTGAAAAGTTAAGTCTTTTAAAAATAAAAAAGTAATATAATATGATCAGAGTAAAGTAAGAATAAATACAGATTACATGATAGGTAAAAAGGGGAAAGTAAGGTAATTATGTAGTTAAGATGACAAATCATTTCTTTAAAAAATGTCGTAAAAGATAAGAAAGTTTGGCACCCATCCCCACCTTTTAAAGATGGCCTCAACTCGAAGTAACTCCGCTAGTCATCCTACTATTATAAGGATTTAGTTTGAGTTAATCCAAACTATCCGACTCATGTAAATATTGGACTGGTTTGATTCTAGGATATAATCAAGGTTTTTTTTTTCCAAATATACTTACTGTGGTGCCCCGACCTAGGGTGCCTAGAACCCTTACTCCGGGATCTTTATTGATTGGTAAACGTGACTCAGGATTGTTGCCCTGATCACACGGCGGGATTTTTAAATTGGATCTCGTCTAAATTTTTTTTTCTTTCATTCATTTTCTTTCATCATATAACAAACATTCGTCATCGATTTTACACATGATACTCTTAATATCTCATCACATAACATCATGCCATTATATATGAGCATATCCTTGACATTAATTTCATATATATTATTCATATCACAATAACTGACTTATCTACATCACAAGTTATTTCAATCTAATCATTTCATGCATACATATCTTGAAGATTCCATATAATCATTCATACCATATACGGACTAGTTTGT
>JAXCLR010000081.1:21178774-21188785 GCA_035584095.1 Annona squamosa
AAAAAGTAGTTTTTGAAAATAATATATATGTATATATATATTTATATATATAATATACACATATATATTTTTAATAAGAAAGAAACTCCTTTTTTTTTAAATAGATAAAAAGAAAAAAAAACTTGAGAACTTACGTCCTCTATTAGAAGAAAGAATGAAATGCTTGTTTTCGGAGCTTATCTCCTTCTCTCGCTCTTTCGTTCCCTTCGTTGTGCCTCAAATGAGAAGCCGAGTGGGGTATTTATAGGACTTTGGCCAAGCTCCCGCGGAACTTCGTTGCCGTGAAACTGCATTCACGCGGAACCATTTCAGTAAAATCGTTCCCGCGGGTTTGCTTGGGCGCCAAGCTGCACTTGCGCGGAACCGCTTTTCCCGCGGAACTGCTTACGCGTAGATCCGATTTCTGCAGACTCGCGGAACCACGACGGCAACAGTAGCCACCGCGCTTTTGTCCTCCCCAAGGACCTGGTCCAGGTCCGCATCGACAAGCCCCACGAACAGCTCCTTCGCCCGACTCTGCACCGACCAAAGGAACCGATGCCCGCTCTGCTCTAGTCCCACGGCGATCTCTGCTATCTGCTGGCTCCTCTGCCTCCTTTGCTCCGACACCCACAGATGTCCCATTCTAACGGCCGCTCCTCCAACTTCATCCTGCCGAAATGGAGAAGGCAGTCGCCTGAAAAACTGCTGAACAACTTTGTTCAAGGCAGACCCGAAATCCACCCCCGCCTGCCCCAATCTGTTCCCGATATCGAAGATCGCGGAAACGCCATTCATCTCGGAATTATCACCCACCACAACGGAACTCCGTTTTGCACTCGAGAAATCGGCATCGAAAAGCTTCTGATGACTGGGCTAGGGAAAGGAAGGCGGGGTCATGTGGAAGTGGAGCAGGCCGGTATTCAGGTCGGCAATGCCTGCTGGGAGCTTTACTGCCTCGAGCATGGCATTCAGCCCGATGGACAAATGCCGAGCGATAAGACAGTGGGCGGAGGCGACGATGCCTTCAACACCTTCTTCAGCGAAACAGGGGCCGGCAAGCACGTCCCACGTGCTGTATTCGTTGATCTGGAGCACACCGTCATCGATGAGGTGAGGACTGGCACCTACCGCCAGCTCTTCCACCCGAAGCAACTCATCAGCGGCAAGGAAGATTTAGTATTATCCCCGTCGAGCTGCAGATCGAGATTCCTCTCCTTTGGCATCTGCTTCTGGAGCTCAGCCTCTGCGGTCAGCTCCCTTTTGTTTGCTTCGTTACAGTTTGCTTCGTTACAAACGTCTCCTGACTCCTGCTTGGTAATTGCTTCTACCTCTTTGTCTTCATCTCCATCTCTGTCTTCCTCAGCAGCAGCGGCAAATGAATCCTGCAGCTTAGCCACCTCCTGCCAGCAGCTTCTACTCTTTCCATCTCATCAGGCCTGTCAGGCTTATGATCTCTTGAGAGTGGGATTGCCGCTCCACCGCGTGAGATCACCGCCCTCGAATCCCCGCAATTCGCTACAACGATGAACTCCTTTTCGACCACAGCCACCACCGCTGTGGACCCAACGGTCTTCGATGAAGTGATAGTCGCACCATCCCCCGTCTCCGGGCCCAGCTGGTTGTCCATCTCCGCAAAACACGATTCCATCATCTCCTTCCAATTCAACTTGCCCGCCGCCACCTCTTCCGCCCGGCTCTCGATCTCCCGCGCTACGATCCGGTGCAGCCGATCACGGCAGGCATATGCAACTGGGCTTCCTCCGTGCCTGTCATACACAACGAAGAAATCAAACCTCGCGGAGTCATCTTTCCCGGCGACGGCGAACCCTGGCGCTACCGTCACCCCGTCTTCCATCTCCCGCCTTCGCCCGCATGTTGACACCGCGCTGTGCGATCGGCACGACACGTTCGTTGCACAATCTCCTACGAATTCACCTCCAGACACGAGGATTCCGATAGGAGTGTCGAATTCAGAAGACAACGCACTATCTGAACTGCTGGTATTCCGATCTTCCCCCCGGCTTCCATCATTTCATCGCCTTCTCACAGCATCACTACCATCCTGACCGTTGGTTCCGGAATGCTGCTTCATACCAGCCGATCTCAGCCGTCTATCTCCAGTCTCTTGCGGTGAGCGGAGCTCGCTTTCTGGCAGAAAGAAAAGTCCATCCCCCGGACTCTACTGTCAGAGCAGCTTCTCCTTTGTTGCTCTCATCTCATGCTCAGACAGCTGCATATGATTTTTCAGCCTGTCTGCCTCTTTTTTTTTAAGGCAATAACGTTGATTCATAGATCTTACAAATCAGTGAAATTTTAAAGCATATCTAATTATTTTTAGATAATTTGATTGTATGGGTATTTTTTTTTAAATACGAAAAATCATATAACTTCATAAAATTTTAGTGATTCTATGATTCTTCATCAGCAGGCAAACTAGGATGCAAGAATCTCATGCCTAGGACAAAAGGACATTCTGTAGAGAGAAGAAGGGGGACACTGAACTTTGAATGTGAGGATATTGAACCTTTTGGACTCCCATTAGAGATCACCACCTACACTAAGGAAGTCCAAAAAGTCTATGCGATTGCATGAGTATACAATGTGGGTGAAGCTGTGAACTTAGATATGATATCGAAAGTAAAATCCTCCTGTTCATAAGTCAAAGCCAAAGGCAATATTCCTGAGCAAATCCACTCCTAGCACGGCAACTTGAGCTCATCTACTCTCTAGGAATTCTAATTGTGGGCCTTTATAAGAGAAATCATCCTAGTGGAGAGAGCAAATTTAATATATAAGGGATCACCTCGTCTCTATATTCTTTTTATTATAACTTTAGTACTTCCAAATAGTGGATTTTTAGCTAGTATAGGCCTCACAATTTTTTGAATGATTCTATGTTTACAGAATGCGTTTTTTCCTCATAAAATCAGAATTTGTCATCTTAATTTCCTTCTCCTTCTCTACCTCTTTCTACATTCTTTATGCTAGAAGACTATAGCCCTTAGCATAACTTGGTGGGTCTTAGACTAAAGGTAGGACTCAGCACTCGATGCCATAAGCAGGGAATAATTTCTTGATGTTTAGATCCTTAACTCTGGTTTGACTGAGACCTAGACTAACAATTTTGGACTCCAACACCAATTATTACACAAATAATTCATACATAGAATATAGATACAATCCTAACAATCTCTACCTTGGATTAGATTCTGTATATGTCGAGCAAACTCATGAAGAAACTTATGTTTTTAACTATTCTGCAACTCATCAACCAGTTTATTATTTATTGTGTTTGACACAATATCTCTCCACTTAAGAGGTCGCTCCATCTTCATACCAAATAAGCATGAACCATACATACGCTATAACTTGTGTACAGATGCATCAACCATGGAGTCTTTCTTACATGACCTATGCATTAGCTACTAATCAACATGATCTGCATCGTTTCCTAATACTATTGCATTCATAAGATTCTCAGGCTTTTCGGATATGATATAATGTTAACCCATTTGTTGGACTATAAGCTTCCATCTAATACAAAACTCAAGAAAATCAGGCTAGCTTCATATGTTTTTCATATATTCTTATCAACTGTACAATCATAAACAACGAAATAATGTAGAACATTCATAATTCTATGAAATCCATCTTTCTACCTTGATTTGAACTATCTCCATGCAATAGATTTGCTTATAAATGGTTGCTTCAAGCTAATTTAAACTTGATTTATTTTGATCAACCTCAATCTCGCTGATCTAGCTTGATTATGTCTAATGACATAACATTATCTTGATTTACACAATTCACATGAATTATAGTACTTAAAAGATCAAATCTACACATTAGAATATCTTTGATTATCACATCATCATGCACACCTCTATACATACAAAATCGCAACACTTTGTCGATGATCCATTGAGTAACAAAATCTAGATTTGACAACTAATTCTCCATGGTCATTAAGCCATTCACACACTGTCATGATGCCGCCTTTAGTCATGCTCATTGACATCATAGTTGTTCATACATTAGATCTAAGAAATGGTATTTGCTTACCTCGTAATCAGTCTTCTAAACTAGTGCACAACATAAGACCACCATGAAAATCTTATGCCTTCACAGTCAATAATCCATTATGATCTTGCCCATCAAAGGAGCCATTTATCCAACAACTATCTGCTTCCTGAATCATAAATACACAATCATAACTTTGATATCACTTTTAAGAAAATATAATTTAGATTAAGGTGAATTATTATGAAAGCCTACATATAAATCAAGACCAAATAAATAATCACAAGATCATAAACATAATGTACTAAAATTTGCATGAACTTTTCAACTTAGGGTGTGTTTGGGAATGAATAAAACTTTTGGTGAAAAGTTTTGAAGAATAAAAGTTGTCAAATGATGTGATATGATAGGGGTAATGATGAGAAATAAAGAGGATAAAGTTAAAAAATATAGGTTAGTTGTATAGGTAATTGTGTAGAAATGATTGAAAAGAAGGGTAGTTTATGTTGGAAGATGTGAAAAAATAATTAAAAAATAGAAAAGTTGTAGAGAATGAAAAGTTTTAAATTGAAAAATTTTAGGTGAAAAGTTTTTGTTATTGCCAAACACCCCCTTAGAAGAAAAATCATGAGAGAGAGAAAAAAATTCACTATGATAAATAAGTTACAAAGATACATACAAAATAACTTATACTCATTCTCTATATGCCTCATGCATCATCAAATAAGACACTTTGACAATCCCTCTCTCACCCCCATCAAGACACCTCTTCAAGCTCTAATGAATTTCTAACTAGTACACCTATAAATAGGACCCATATGGATACTTATACAAAACCAATATGCACTCTCTTACGTATTCACCAAGTACTCTCACATGCTAACCATTACGTTATCTAAGATAACCTATACGTAAAATACAAGACACAACCCTAATAAGTTAAGTGCTAGAGGAGCCTTTCACTTCAAGAATGGGAATACTTAAATCAAATAATTTTATTATACTAATTTTGTACTTCTATCATATAAGCTCATGCACAACATTGATTTGAATGATATTTCATTTGCTAATTAAAAAATATTATTAAATAAAATAAGCAGAATATATTCTAGATAACCATTGAGATGGGCACCAAATGGAGGGTTCATGAATTCAAATTCATTGAATAGTTACATAAGATTGGAAACCCATACATATAAACTTTATTTTATTTAAATACTCATAAAAAAATCTATTATTTACACATTCAATCAGATGAAATGCATGTTTAACATGCATTACTTATTTGAGGCGATCTATTCCTTTGAGATTTCAAAGGAATCAGTTGATTTATTTACTCCATAGATTAATCCTTGAGATCTAAACTATTCATTGCATCTAAAAATGAACAGATAAAATAAAGCTCTAAAATATTTAGTTAAATTAGATCATCTATCGCAAATAATCTTTCAATCAATTCATGAGATACGACTCTCATAATTAAAAGGAGATTAATTTGCACATAGGTTTCTTTAAGTTTATAAAATGTTGCATTTTTTAAAACCTTAAATTTTATATTTACATTAAATGACTTCATGTTTCATAAATTTACAGTTCTTATGGCTTTAGTGACATAAAGCTTTAAAATTTGTTAACTTTTTGACATAAAATGATTAAAATGCCCTTTTAATAAATTTATTGAAAATTTAAATGAATTTTATTGTATGGTTAACTTCTTTGTAGGCCACTTTTTATGAATTATTTTGGAGTAATTCGCTGATATATCCACTTAGTTTGACGTTAATTGCTTATATATCTACATTGTTTCACGAATTGCATATTACTCTCACAAAGTTTACTACAAATTGCTTGTGTACTCATGTTAATAGTTATTAAATAAAAAATATAACTTTTGCTAATATACCCACTTAGTTCAATGCTAATTACTGATATATCAACATTATTTCACGAATTGCAAATAACATTTTACCAAAATTTCTTGTATACTCATGACACTTTTTTGTCTCCAAACATGCATTAAATTTTTAAATAATGACAAAAATATTTTATTTAAAGCTATATTAGAATTTTTACCGTTTATAAAATACTCAATTGTGCAAGTGGAAGAGGTTTAACTGGAGGATAACATGTTAGCAATTAGCATAGGTACACAGACAATTTTGGTAAACTTTTGTAGGGATAATATGCAATTCGTAAAATAATATGGATATATTAGCAATTAGAGTCAAACTAAGTCTTATTTAACAACAGTTAACATGGGTACTCAAGCAATTTTTGTAAAACTTTATGGAAGTAATGTGTAATTCATAAAATAATGTAGGTATATCAGTAATTAGCGTCAAACTAAGTGGGTATATCAGTAAATTACCCATTGTTTTGCTAGAAAAATTGTAAGTCTGAAAAAGATTATCTAAAGTGCTTATTAGAATGTTAAACGAGCACTTTAGTCATTTAATGTTAGAATGTTAGAACTTGATCTAACAAAGGACAACAAATTTGAGCATTTTTTAAACTTAAAATCATCAGCTACAGATCTGAAATGTAAGGGTCAAGAGTATTAATTTTATGAATTTGAGTGTCTTGTATGTGAATGTCGCCACTTTGAAAGTTGATACCATCTTGATAGGACCCCCATTGCATGCAGCAAGCGCCCGGACGCATACACCTATTTTTTAATTTTTTTTTCAAATTTTTTTACAATATTGTTAATCTATATCTATTTAATACGTGTATAAATTTTTACCATTTTTGGAGTATTTTAGCTATTTTTTTTAATTTTTGAAAATCAGTGACATTTTAAGTAATTTAAAATATTGTAAAAAAATTTTGAAAAAAAAATGGGTGTATGCGCCCGGGAGCATGAAACACCGCCGCATGCTCGTAGGCGCATGCAATCAGATCCCATCTTGATATAGTTCGAAATTTGGATAATAGATCTCATTTTAGGCTTCCAAAGTTGGCGGATGGCATATAAGTAGGATTCACGCCAAGCATAAGCAAGCGGAAGAAATTCTTTTGGTCAAGAACTTGGAAAACCAAGCGCTACCAAATTCCACGAGGAAATTCGTTTTTAGCAACCATTACAGTAAATTCTTTATCAACGAGAGAAAGATATATTAGAAAAATTCTCTCACTTATAATGGTGCTTTAATTGACGAGCAAATTTTTTCTTGCTTACTATGATACTTTCGTGAGCAATGAAGAATTTTCTTGCTCTTACAACCAAGTTGCATAGGCACAAAAGCTATAAATTATTGGTAACGAAATTTCTTTTTAATAATTTATATATGACATAAGTAACCAAATTTTCATCTTTTGCATCAAATTTTGGATGGAAAAATTCTGAAAATTTTTTTGTCTCAAAGGAGGCCAACGCTCCATAGCTTTATTTAGGCAAAGAATCAAAACTATACGAATAGTCGAATACAAGCTTCTTCTATGATAAAATAAAGCATCTTCAAAATCCATAGTAGCATGTGAAAATATATGGCACCAGAAGGCAAAGAAAAGGCAAAATTTGTTAACCAAACCACAGCTCAGTTTCCTGTTCTGTAAATATAATGAAGACTTTTTTGATAGGGTAAATATATTGAATTTTGATATATCAATATTTGTCAAGCAAGATTTCATATTTACTCGATAATATTTTACATGGATATGAGGTGGCAATCTCTTCCGAACCATCAGCTATGAGTAAAACCCAATTACCATCCTCGAAGTTCCAAAGATTCTACGCAAGGAGTCCATTGTATAAAGCCCATACTTCTATATCAAATTCCAAGTAGAGATCAACATTGCGAACAAAACAAGTAGCCTACACAATCTCAGAAATAACATCTAGCAGTTACAACACCTGAATTAATTTGTTTTGATGCAACATCAGTATAAAGACATAACCAACCCTCTAAAGGAGCTAACTAATGCATATGAAGCTCTTATTTCTATTATGTACTTTAAAGATATACATTCTATCCATTTGCAAGAAAATTTCTTCTGTACTATGAATAGTTCAAAAACATTTTGATCCACTCCACTTCTCCTCCTTAAGGACTTGTTTAGTATGTGATTTACATAACCACCATAAAATTTAAGTGAATAAAATTGGTCAAGGCATATTAAACTTTTGTACTACAGGTTTTACTTTTTGTTTTACTTCCTTTTGTTTTATTTTAATTTTCACTAATTTTGAGATGTTTAACATCCCCACTGACGAGAAAAGCTAGTCATTTCTATTCCTTGTGAGTCTCAAGGGAATGCAATCTAATTAATTAATGTGTATGGTTTAGACCATGCTCCCCCTCATTAATCAGGTGTTAGCAGATAACAATTAAAATAATTAAATAAGATTTAATTATTTTAAATAGAAAAGATTATTTAGAATAATTAAATAAATGTTTAAATCACTAATTACCAACACCACAAGTATATATATATATATCTCCAAACCCCCGAGTATTGATATGGACTTGTAGGAAAATGTGATCGGGATGGCATACAAGCACCATATATGTGTGTGTGTGAGCAGCACAATTGCACTAGAACAACGGTACATTTGATCAAAACGGGTCCCACACATATTAGAATGCAATGAAACTTTATACAATTATTTATCTATATATAAAATTTATAGCAAATGGTTTACATGTTGAAAATACCACTTTCAAGTTGTCATTTACATCAAATTATTTTATTACATTGAATTTGTATCGTTTTTAGATGGGGCCTTTATACATATCTGATTAAGATGAAAATTGGTATGGTAATAGAATATATTATTTTAAATACAATAGATGAAGTAGATTATGATTTTATGATCATGTAGGACCCATTTTAGCATGGCTGCCCCTGAATATTTCTGTATATATAAAGGGTTGTTTCGGTGCAGTGCAACTGTACAGAAATAACAGTGCAGTTACCCAAAAAATGGGCCCTACACATATTAAAATGCAATAAAACTTTATATAATTATTTATCCATATATAAATCATACTTTAGACGGTTTAGATGTTGAAAAATCACTTTAAAGTTGTTATTTACATCAAATTATTTTATTACGTTGAATTTGTATCATTTTCAGATAAGATCTACACACATGTTTGATTAGCATGAAAATTGATTTAGTAATAGAATATATTATTCTAAATATAATGGGTGGAGTAGATTTTAATTTTATCATCATGTGGGACCCATTTCAGCACCACTACACTGTAATTATAGTGTGGTGGCGCTGTACTTGATAATTATATATATATATATGGAAATGATCCAGTGCATGCGATTGCACCGTGTAGTCCATGCACTGTGAGCTCCACATGATCATGAATGAAAAATCTACTGCACCTATTGTATTTAGAATTATCCACTTTATTAGCATATTAATTTTTATCTAAATTCAACATGTGTTTGATCCTCATCTTAAAATAGTTCAAAATCAACGTAATAATAAATATCAAGTTTAAAGTGGTATTTTCAATATCTAAACCATCTAAAGTATGATTTTTATATAGATAAATAATTATATAAAATTTCATTGTAATCTAATATGTGTGAGGCCTATTTTACAGCGGACTACACTGTAGTTCTGCACAGGAATGGGTTTATATATATAGGGTTGTTCTACTGTAGCATCACTGCACTGGAATAGCAGTGTAGTTGCCTAAAAAATGAGTCCCACATATATTAAAATACAATAAAAACTTTATACAATCATTTATCCATATATAAATTATATTTTATATGGTTTAAATATTGAAAAAACTACTTTAAAATTATTATTTACATTAAACTATTTTATTATATTGAATTTGTACCATTTTCAAATTGGATTAATATACATATCTGATTGAGATGAAAATTTGTATGATCATAAAATATATTATTTTAAATACAATGGGCGGAGTGAATTATGATTCGATGATCATGTGGGCCATTTAGTAACTCTGCACTAGAATATTTTTGTATATAGGCAAAGTAATGATGGCAGCACGTGCCAAAGACACGTTATATATA
>JAXCLR010000081.1:21195750-21216689 GCA_035584095.1 Annona squamosa
GACAAAGTAATGATGGCGGCACATGCCAAAGACACGTTGCTGTAGTTGCTAATGTTTTAGGGTACAGTGTGCATCTTGGGTTTGGTGGAAACTGATACCACCGAAGAAGTACGCATTGGTTAATGTTGCTGCCACATCATGTGCCCTTTGTATTATTTGTTCACACAATGTGTATAATATTTTGATTAGGAAGATATTATATCAACATATCTTCATTAAAAATTTGAATGGTTACAATAAATAAACGAACATGGAAAGTTATCTAAAACATCTAGATGACCAAATAAATCATGTATATTGATCAAGCACAAATACATATCGCTTATTTGGAGCTTACCAAAATATTATAATATTTGAAAGAGTCCCAATCTTTTCAGACCAGTCTCAAATTTGTCGATTTCAAACCGGTCCAAATACATATATTTTTATTTTTTTGAAATTTTTTTTATAAACATGTTAATCTAGTTGTATTTAATTTATAACTAAGTTTTACCATTTTTGAATATTTGCATATATTTATTTTAGATTTTTAAAAACATGGATATTTAAGTCGTTTTAAATAAATTATTTATAATGACTTAAATATTCCTATTTTTGAAAATCCAGAATAAATATATACATATATCTAAAAATAGTAAATTTTGGTATATAGATTAAATACAACTAGATTAACATGTTTATAAAAAAATTTTAAAAAATAGAAATAAAAATGCATTTGAACGGATCTGAAATCGCCGGATTTAAGAATGGTCTGAAAAGATCACGGGGCTAAAAATGGGAAGGGTATCTGTATCATGATTCGGCACACATTTGTCTTTCTATATCTTGAAAATTAGAATCTGACTTGCCTAAGAGTATCTTGGGAAATAGCCAATCTCTGGTTCACATGCAACGTATCAAAAGATTATGGGTGTATTTGGGAATGGATAAAACTTTTGGTGAAAAATTGTAGAGATGAAAAGTTGTCAAATGATGTGATATAATAGGGGTAATGATGAGGAATAAATAGGATAAAGTTGAAATAGATAGGTTTGTTGTATTGATAGTTGTGTAGAAATGATTAAAAAGTATGGTAGTTGTATAGAAAAATGTGAAGAAATAATTTAAAAATAGGGTAATTGTGGAGAATGAAAAATTTTAGATTGAAAAGTTTTAAATTGACAACTTTTTGTTGTTGCCAAACACACCCTATATATGTTTGATGATGATACATGCACCCAGGCTGGCCGGAGCTTTTCGTTGCCTTCGGTTTTGTGTCGTGGCTTCAGGAATATTAGATATTTAATGAAAAATGGGACAATATAAAATTTGATGATTAAAATAGGATTAATCGTCGAAAATAGAAATCAATAATACCTCATTGAATTAAAATATGAGAATATATGGGAGAATTTTCCTCGTTTCATCGTGAACCAAATTACAAGGTGCATGTATAGTACTACTATAAATTCGTATAGGAGAATCTTGCAACCATATATTTTCATTGCAGTTCACAATATTTTTCCTTTTCATTGCTGGATATTATTTTTAAAGTCGCATGATTGGAATGCAGGTATGAAAATTAGATATTTACAAGTACTAAATATCTTTAATAATATTTTAAAATAGAATAATGATTCAATACATCCCGCAACCCTTCTTTTTTCAAATTTCAAATTTTTTTAAATTTTAACCATTTATCATGTTAATTAATGTGCATTTATTTATGATTTCAGAAATTATATGTATTGCAAAGGTTTATAAACTATATAAATAATGATTCAATATATACATATGTACCAAATGTCAATACATATAGGAAATTTGAGTCTTGTTTTATTTTAATTATATAAGCCCACGCGTCAATTTTGTGTCCCAATTTTTTATAATTTCAAAAATTAACAATTTTGGGTGAAAACGTTGATTTTTAAAATTATAAGAATATAAATTTAAAGTGGAAAATTTTTATATATGTGCTGAATATATGTGGAGCTACATAAAATAAAATAAAAAAGACTCAAAATATATTGAAGTTGCGCACTTACGTGTATCGACTCCGCTTGACAAACTTCTCTTCTAGTGCCATATGACTCATTAATTTTTAAAATGAAAAGTATATAAATTTTAAAATTGTCAAATTTTATAAAAAATAAGATCAGGTGAGGTCTACGCATCTAAAAAATAAAGAAAAATAAAAATTAACTTTTAACCACTCACAAATTTTCGAATTTATGAGAGACCATACAAGAAAACGACCCTTGAATCATTATCCTATATATATACTATGTATTTTTCAAAAAATTTAAAAATTTTTAATAGTTGTATATTTACTCTAAAATATGCTATTATTTTCATAAGTTTCCAATCATAAGTATTTTTATAGCATGATAAAATAAGATGTGTTAAACATGATACTTGAATTAAATGTAAAGATATTTTACAATAAAAAAAATTATCCATGCAGCCAGAATGTATTGAATTATATTATTATTGATTACGATAAAAGTTTCCTCGGTTTAGGGTGGGGCCGGGGTGGTGTTGAAATTAGTAATAAATTTCTACGTACCCCCAGCTCAATTGCAACAGAAAAATCCCATAGCAATGGCAACTAAAATAAAAAATTAAAAGGCTGGAACACTATTGGTGAAGAAAGACATTGGATTTGGACATTAAAAAGTTAAGAAAATCACCGACTAAGGTTCAAATTTTGCCTTTTGATCGCTAAAAACAAAAGCAAAAGATTGGAAATTAGATGAAGTTTGTTGCCTAGTTAGGATTTGGACAGTTCATTCCCGCCGAAAAAATCATACGCTATCAGCTGAAAGTTTGCTTGAATTACAATTCACTCAAAATTTGCACACTCTATGCTGTCCTCCTTGAAATGAGATTCTGCAGTGATTAAAGCTGTTTTGATGACAACAATTATCCATATATATTTATTTATAAGAAATTATTGGTATGATTGTCGCCATGCGAATGTGTCATAATCACGGGCTTGGTCACAGCTATCCACGCCATGCACGACTTCTATGTCCAAAACCTTCAACCTTGGTTTGCCAACTATCAATAAAAAATTACAAGTTGATATATAATTTTCATTTTTGAAAAACCGTGCATTCATAGGGAGAGTGAAGGAAGCAAGGAAATCATATCTAATAACAGCCCAGTATACCAACTGAATCGTGCTCAGTTGGTGGCCACAGCGGTAACAGGGCATTTGTGGAGCTGTGGTCAGGGGTTCAAATTCCACGTTGGGATTTCGGCCCGGAAAATATTGTGGGAGCTGTGGTCTCCCTTTGGCTTGGTGGAAGCTATGTCTTCCTAATTCTTTGGCGGAGCTGTGTCTCCAAATTTCTTTGGGAGAGTTATGTATCTCCGTATTTGTAAGAATGTCTCAAAATTTCAATGTAATATATGTTGAGATGTATGTAAATATAATCATAAAAAAAAAAATAACAGCCCTGCATGAAGATATATACGGCCATTAAATAAATTATTAATTGCCACCACCCATTAAATAAATTATTAATTGCCACCACCGGATTACCTAATGCGGTAGTTCCAAGCTTCGAGTCTTGGCTTGGGGAATTAATCTTTCTTTTTTTTTTTTAAGAAAAATAATATCTTTATAGTTACTTGGTTAGCAATATTTTCATATTTATATCCTTAGAACTTGGATAGTATTTTGTATTTGGGTTAAGTTGTAGATACAAAAATAAAAAAATCAAGTATTAATTAAATGAAGTTGAGTGTTCACATAACCTGCTCAAATGGGCCCATTTGCACCATTTTAGTGGATCCATGCTATTCGTTTTCTTTTTTATTATTTATTTAATAATAACACTTAAAATCATTTCATCATTTTGGTAAGAAGTTTGTGTGGGCTACATATAAGATAAGATTTTAAAGGATTTATGTCCACTCTAAAACTATACTTATGTTGTGCCCGTTTATAATACCTTTAAATCAAATTAATATATTCTTAGTTAAATACAGTATTTTGAGTGCTATGGACGGAATGTAGCCCAAACGCTGCAAATGTGGAGCTCTTGACCAGCTCTATGTACGCTGCCTTTAAATGAATTCCCGATAAATATTAGAAGGAATTTTAAGGGGACTGCGAGGAGTCGTTGAAAGTTGTAGAATAATTTCTCCCTATTCAAATTCGATACTTTCCTTGTCAAAAATTAATGCAGGGATTTGGGTCCAACAAGCTACATGATTCATGCGTACCTGCCCAATATAAAAGTTTATTGAAAATAATTTCGTTAAGAAAAAATTTTCACTCCTTCCTATTCAATAAAATATATAGACAGAGTCTGTATTGTGATCATTTGTCAAGATGGGATGTGATTTAATGTCAACCTGAATTGAATGGAAGATTTTCTTAAATATTATTCTCTAACGTGCAATCTCTGCAAACATGGAAATATATTCCAGGGAAGGAATACCTGTTGAAGATGATATTATTGTCAGTAAAATATATATTTTAATGGAAAACAAGAAAAAATAAAAAATCCATATAATGATAAGAAAATAGGATTGTTAAGAATAATTAAAATATAAAATAATTCTAAAACTTAGTGTTCCTTAAACTGTAGGCATAGCAAACTCTAGAGATTGACTAGAGAGCATCATTTGTGAGATAGAAGATGTTAAAACACTACCAAAGGATTCTCCAACAAATGGATTCCGACACTAAAGGCAATAGAGGAAAAGATAGTATATCAAGGGCACATTTGTTAACGTGTAAGTGTAAGAAACCATTGAAAACCATGAAATTTTTTTTCAAGACCAATTATTGCTCTGGTAATTACACTATTGTTCCTACTTTACCCCTACATTCTAATTATTTTCTCTAACGACTACATGTAACAAACTTATTTGTTCCAACTATGCCCCTATCATTTCTTATCAATTACATATTTATCAAAATATTTTATTTTCTATTTCCCACAATTTCACAATTTTGCACATTATCAAATTTCCCTCAAATAAGTGAGAATTGACTTAAGTGAGCATATCTTCTGTTATAAATGACTAGAGTGCTTAGAATCTTAGGATCCCTATTGGGGTTATCATATGAAACTTTCGTTATCTGAGTCCTAGCAAAAGAATACTTTTACATGGTTCGAGACGTGATAGGAGTGGGGACTTCATAAGTGCTAATGAAACCTAAAGGTCCACTCCACAACACTTTATGCAAAATGTCTGCTAGAAGTGAACGATAGTATAGAAAACTAATTCAAGTAAGCATATGTGGTGTCATGAATGACCAAGTGCTTGCCATCTTAAGATCTCAATTGTGTTATTAAATGAACACTCTCGTGAGTCCTAACAAAGAATACTTCCACACAATTACACATAAATAGCAATCTCAGTGGAATGCATTATACTTCTTGAGTGTCAAGTGCTTATTCCATAAGCTTTTATGTGAATTGTCTACTAGAAGGGCTAAGGCTACCCCTAAGTTATCGATCACTTTGAATACTAATGAAACTTACTTAACAAAAATCTTCTCAAACGTTTTTAAGATAAACATTAAGAATAAGATAAGATTCTTGGACCAAATGACTCTAAATGAGTAGATGAATTCGAATATATGGATTAGATAACCAATCTGTCCTTTGGGCTCCTATCATGGACCATTGAATGGTGTCATGTGTAATTGTTACATTGATACTAACAACTTTTATTGAAAAGTAACAACTTTTTGATTCATTTGCATACATATAAGTCATTTCATATTGCAAGTCGGTACATACATAATCCTCTTAATACAGAGGAAACAAAACAATACTCTTACAACTGAAGGGATGAGAAACACCCTCGCCACTGAAGGGAGAAGTTAAAATACCAACTTAAACTACTGGCATTGTTGTTCGAAACAGAGTCTCTCACGTTGCAAAGAAGACATCGTACCACAACAGCGAAGCTGTCACAGCGAAAAGTGACAACTTTTAACTCTAACCATTTTGTTGAGCATGTCAAGCATTTATTATGTTTGTAGTCATGCATTTGTAGTGATTGTTTAAGTGGTATTAGGGTTTTTGTTCTTCTCGCATTTTTGTCACGTGGAAAAATTTTCTTTCTCATCTTCTTTTCTAGACCTTCTATGAAAAATTTCTTTTGTTTCAGTTTGAGAAACTACAGTTGGGAAGAGACCTACCACTTTGTTTTCTAGTGTGTGCTCTTTTCCAAAATGAGAGCACAAGCGTGATTCATCTAGTTTTTCTTCTAAGAAGGTTCAGCTCATACCCTAACACAAGCATTAAAACGGAGCGTTGACATAGTATTTTATAAAAAAGTCATCAATTAAATTAAGTCCTTGATTCTTTAAGTTATTTTTTGATGATTAAGAGTGTTGATAGTCTCATGTTATGGGCATATCAAACTCTAGTGATTAGCTAACAATTGTCACCTAAGAGACAAAAGATGTTAGAACTATGCAAAAGGGTTTTCAATGTTTGCAATCCCACAATCAAACTAGTAAGGAGAATAAGAGTATATTAAGTAGGTGAAAATTAAGACTCAAGTGAGCATTCGTGTCTTCACATGTGAAATAAGATCATTGACTAGTGGTGGGAGTGGTTCAAACCCCATGTTAGGATTAGTTGTATGACTCTCTTAATAAGATGGGGATAGTTGGTCTGCTATATAAATAGATGGAAGCTTGTTGTTTTCCTACATATAAGTGAAACTTGTAGTCTTTAAAGTGAATGAGTTTGACATATAATATAAAATATCATAATGTATAATACCAATAAAAAAAAGTGAGAATTCCTAATGTCACTAATTACACCTCCTTATACAAGATTGCAAGAGTGCTTGCCAACTTAGGATTTCTGCTATGTTGTCATACGAGGCCTTTGTTATCCCAGTCCTCGTAGGAGAATACTAATATACAATTAGAGATATAATAAGGGTGAGACTCTGGCCGTCAATAGCAGTTGTGGTGGAGTGCACTATGTTTTTTTAAGTGCCAAGGGCACTTGAGGCAAATTCACAATCCTTTACAGGGATAATGTGTCGGAGGATCCATGAGTTGTCTTTAATCAATAGCAAAGCCGCGTAGACCCAGGGGGCGATTGCCCTTCTGAATTTTTAAAATTGAAAAAAAAAAAAAAAAACCTATTAGATAAGTTTACATTTTTAAAAATATATTTTATTTTTAGGAAGTTATTCCTTCTCAAAAAAATATCATGACTCGTTAATGGCTAAATGCCTTCCCCTCGTCAAAGAGTCTTGGCTCAGCCACCTTAATCATCGGTTTCTTGTGGTCTTAGAGCACAATGCTAGCTCAAGCAGGAGTTAGCTCTGGGATGCACCAAGTCTTGTTGATGTTCGAGGTCACATGAGAGATCAATATAGCAATTGCCCTTGGTAAATTTCTTTAAAATTTCAAAGGAATTTATCTAGTGATTTTTTAAATTATTAATTATTTCTAAAATCCAAATCATTTATTATCTCAGAAAAACAGATTTAGATAAGAATGCATTAAACAAATTGATGAAATTTTCCTAGGTCAACGAAACTGAAAGCCAATGTGATAAATGCATTCTTGGTTAAATAAATATTTTAAACATAACTAAAATTATGAATCTAAAAAATTTAGCCATTGTACCATTGAACCAATCGATTGGTTAGTTTGAAATTCTAAATGAATGGATTTCTGAGTAACGGTTTATAACATCAATCCATATAATGCAATTGAGACTAAATATACCCGCTCTTAAACGAATATTTTTAAATACACTCGGGTGCACTTAGCGTCAGAGCACTCAGGTGTATTAACCATTTTTTAATATTTTTTAAAATTTTTTACATAACTATTATCTAGTTATATTTAATATATATATATATATCAATTTCTACTTTTTTGGATATTTGTTGATATTTTTATATTTTTTGAAGTGGTAATTTCATAATTCACAAATTATGAAACTGTCATTGATTTAAAAAAATTCAAAACAAATAGCTACAAATATAAAAAATAGTAAAATTTAATACACATGTTAGATCAACCTAAATTAATGATTATTTAAATTTTTTAAAATATTAAAAAATAAATTTTTGCACACAAGTGAACTGTATTACGCCTCCATATGAAATAAAAAAGATAGCATTATTTTAGGGAAGTTGATTTCATGCACTCGGGTGCAAATATTTGTTTTCTTCATTTTTTCAATTTTTTTTTACTATTCTAAATGTATTTAACGTGTGTATAAATTTTGAAAAATAAAAAATAAATACATTTAGAGTAACTATCTTATAAAAGTTTTTAAAAATAAATATAAAAAAAAGTTAAATGCACCTACATGAAATTAGTTTCCTTATTTTAGTGAACCCAAACTAACATAAGCACTAAAATTAGTAAAAGTATAGATTCTAATGTCCCTAAATTAACACATGCGGTATGGTATGTGTTTAGGAGCGGCTGATGTTGCATATAGCCTTGAAATGATTAGCTATTGTCCTAGAGCCATGTCAAACACATACATATGCTGTTGGGTTTGGGTGAACATGGTGAACTCATAGCTTGCACCAGAGCTACAAAACAGTTGATGCGGCTAACAAGGCTTGGCATTGTCCGATAGCATTTGTCGATACCCTCCTGAGCACGTTTCCTATAAAGGCCACTTGCAGACGCCAGCTCATAGTCCGGTCCTTAGCACATCCATTTAATTCGTTCTGTAATAATAAGTACACTATAAAAATACTAATACATATAACAAATATTTTAATAATAAAATAATAAAATTAATAATAAATTATTATTAATAGGAGTGTTCTCGTCATTTCAAATGTTAATAAAACTTTAACGGAAGAAGCACGCCTGCAATTTCATACAAAACAGGGTGTTTCGCAATTTTATAAAATTAAGAAATACGCTTGCAATTACGTTCAAACTGTCTGGGCGCAGATACAAAAATCCTCATGAAAATTTTTAATCTTTCGCGATGTCGGAAGCATACGTGTTTTACCAACTTTAAGGGCCTGAGTGCAAACTGGGAAAAAAAAAAAAAACAGAAAGAAAGAAAATGGCGTGCCGGTGGCAAATATCCCAGACTCACAAGGGTCACTACGCAAGAAACCCTTCTTTTAATCTGTGGGACAGCGGAAGGGAGCATGGGCCCACTGCCCATACAGCCTTACAGATTATCCGGGACTGGTTTGCTTTGCTCGAGATTTTTTTTTCCTTTTTTAACAAAAAATTTTTTTTTTGAAATAAGAAAAAGTCTCCGAGCTGTGATGGGTCCAAGTCTATGTACGATGATGCTCCCAATCAGAGAGAGAGAGAGAGAATTGTAAACCTTTGACTAGCTTTTATCTCCTCCTCTCCCACACTCACCCACCCAGCAGACAGCATTCAATACGAACTACCGAACGCCCAAGATATATTTGGCCTTGGATCATTACCCATATATGCATATAAATATAAAGAAAGAAAAGAAGGGATGGGGGGTGGTGGGTACTTAAAATAATGTGACAAACATACAGAAAAAAACTTGCGAGCATTCAATTCCACACAGATCCCATTTTTTCAGCACCGTGTTCAAACAGAGCTGATTCTTTTCTCCCCCTTCTCCTCTCTGAAATCATGAGGTGGGGATACACGCCTGTCCCTTAGTCTGGAGGTGTCTTTTCTTTTTCATTTGCGGAAGAAATTGAGGTATGCTACCTTATTCTCTTCTGATACCTTTTTTTTTTCTGTCTGTTATTAGTTTCTTGGTTCCGCCTTCCTGAATTCATTTGCAGTTGCATTTTAATTCTGGAATATACGATAGACTTCACTGAATTTGTATTTGTTTTTTTCGTGGGACAGGCATGTTATATTAAAAAAGGCCATTTATCGGCTGATAACAATTGGATTTTCAACTTACTACTGAGGCTATCTAGATCGTTTTTGGGTAGTGTAATTAGCTGATCAAGAAACCCATTCATGCCATTGAATAATTTGTAATTTTAAGCTAAAACTTCTCATTAAAATCTTCTTTGCTGGCATCGTTACATGAAATAATTCTATTTATATAATTGTCAGCAGATTCGATAGATCTGGAATCGTTGTTTGATCATATTGTTTGATGAAGAAAGTCACCTGGTGAATTCAGCATATCGAGCTCTGTTTTCGAATAAGATGGATAGATCGCCATAGCCAAAATTATCTTTTTCTCAAGCTAAAATTTGAAGAGACTCTCTCTCTCTCTCTCTCATTCACACACATGCACACACATGCAAGTGTATGGTTATTAAAAACAATATGTTATGTGTGTCTCGCATTCTGCGTATTTAGTTGTGTGAGTTTCAGATTGTGTATAGTTTTACCCAAGTACTCATTGGTTTTGAGAAGTGTCCCTTTGGGGGTGTGAAAAAGGGGGTTATTGGGGTGTTCTTCTTTGGGGATGTGTGTGAGGCATTCTTATATGTATCTCTGTAGCCTGTTTATCATAATGGATCATTCTCTCTCTCTCATGGTTTTTCCTTAGTTTGAATGATTTTTCACATAAATCTTGGCATCTCCTGTGCGTGATCTTGTTGTTGTTTATTTGATCCTATGTTATTTTGTGTGTGCTTTTGCTGTGATCTATTTTAACCTGAATCATGTTTCCTAATACAATATATGAAAATATTGGAGATTACTGAAAGCACAGTCCATAATCATAAAGAATTGTGCAAGAAGATCCCTGCAGCTGACCTCATGTAGGTGGGAAACAGCTTGTCATAATGATGTTGTTGTTGTTTTCAGATGAAAACACCTACTGAATATCGGTGACACATTACTGAATGTCAATTTCCTCCCGTGTGTGTTCTGGGGATATTTGAAGTCCATATGCATTCATTTGTGGGTTTAAGTGCAGAATAACAGGAACTAGGTTGTTTCTATAGATTGTAGAACACTGGCTGTGCATTCTAGCCATTCCCTCTCTGATCCTTTCTTTCTCCTGAAATTGCCTGTTTAACTGAATCTTTAGCATTCCTATTACTGATGTAGTTCATAAATGCTGACTCCTTTCTTATCTCCTCCTCCTCCATTGCTTATGTCAATAGCTGACCTGAAGATGGTAGAAATCGGATCCATCACCACTATGAAAACTGAACGTTTCAATCATCCCATCTCGGCCATTTGTCTGATTATAGTCCTTCTCTTTGAAGCTTGTGTCGGTAGTATTCAGAGCATTGGTCGGATTACCCCTGGTTATGGAGGTTCCCAAATGAATTGGATTGACAATAGTGGGCTGTTTCTGTTGTCCGAGGACAAGAACTTTGCATTTGGGTTCCAAACTTTATCAAATGTAACATCGTTTCTGCTGGTAGTGATTCATTTCAGCAGTAAAATGATTGTTTGGAGTGCAAATAGAGGTTCTCCTGTCAGCAAATCTGATAATTTCATGTTTGGTAATGATGGAAATGCCCAGCTGGAATCTGGAGGTAAGGTAATCTGGTCTACCAATACTTCAGGGAAAGGAGCCATCATGGAGTTGCAAAATTCAGGCAACTTGGTTTTGCTCACAAATGATTCAATTGCTCTCTGGCAGAGTTTCGAAAACCCAACAGACACGATTTTGTCCAGCCAGAACTTCACAGAGGGGATGAAATTGATAAGCAATTTGAATGGTTACAACTTAGGCTTTCATCTTGAAATCAAGTCAGGAGATCTGATGTTCTATGCAGATTTCAAAACCCCACAATTGTACTGGACTATGCGGAAGGACAGCAGAAAAACAATCAATAAGAATGGTGGTAATATCCATTCTGTGTCTCTAGTTTCCAATTCATGGCTGGCTTATGACAAGAACCATGTGCTACTGTGGCAGTTCATCTTCTCAAATAATCCAGACCCAAACATAACATGGGCCGCCATCCTGGGCAACGGTGGCTTTCTCTCATTTTACAATCTTGAGGATGGAACATCGGCAAATCCAGAACAAACAAAGATCCCTCAGAATTTGTGTGATACACCCGAGTACTGTGGACCATATTCCATCTGTTATGACAACAACCGTTGTCTGTGTCCTTCAGGCCTTAACTCTGGAGGCTCAAATTGCAACACCGGTATCACTTCTCTTTGTGGGTCTGACAGTGCAGTGAATCTAGTGAAAATTGGAGATGGGCTCGAGTATTTTGCCCTTGATTATGCTTCACCTGTTGCAGCAAATAATCTTATTGGTTGCCAAGATTCATGCCAGCATAACTGCTCTTGCGTTGCTTTGTTCTTTGATAACAAATCAGGCAAATGCTTTTTGCTTGATGAGGTTGGAAGCTTGAAACAGTCAGATAACAACTCAACTCAGTACAGTTCCTATGTTAAGGTCTTAAGCAATGGAAAGAACGGATCAAACGCCAATCAGGAAGGAAGCGGGAGCAAGAAAAGATTTCCATTTGCTGTGATCATAGCTGTGGCAACTGTCATTGTTGTTCTTGCTTTAATCTTTCTTGGAGTCCGATGCCTGAGGAAAAAGAAACTACCTGAACCAGCACCAGGTTCTTCTGAAGAGGATAATTTCTTGGAGAATATCTCTGGTATGCCTGTCCGTTTCAGTTACCAAGAGCTTCAGACAGCCACCAATAACTTCTCTGTGAAGCTTGGTCATGGTGGCTTTGGCTCAGTCTATCATGGAGTGCTTCCTGATGGGAGCCAAGTTGCCGTGAAGAAACTGGAAGGAATTGGTCAGGGGAAGAAAGAGTTTCGTGCAGAAGTCAGTATCATAGGCAGCATCCACCACATACATCTTGTGAGACTCAAAGGCTTCTGTGCAGAGGGCTCACATCGGCTTCTTGCATATGAGTACATGGCAAATGGCTCTCTTGATAGATGGATCTTTCGGAAGAACCAAGAAGGATTCCTGTTAGATTGGAACAAGAGATTCAATATAGCTCTGGCAACGGCAAAAGGATTGGCTTATCTCCATGAAGACTGCAATGAGAAAATAGTCCATTGTGACATAAAGCCAGAGAATGTGCTTCTTGATGACAACTATGTTGCCAAGGTCTCAGATTTTGGGCTTGCTAAACTGATGACCCGTGAACAAAGCCATGTGTTTACAACACTCAGGGGCACAAGGGGGTACCTTGCACCAGAATGGATCACAAACTATGCCATATCGGAGAAAAGTGATGTCTACAGCTTTGGCATGGTTTTGCTCGAAATAATTGGGGGAAGGAAGAATTTTGAGCCAGAGTATAGCTCAGAGAGAGCTCATTTTCCTTCTTATGCATTCAAGAAGATGGAGGAAGGGAGGTTGAGGGACATCCTTGACTCCAAGCTGCAGCTGGATCAACTGGATGAGCGAGTTCCAACTGCAATTAAGGTTGCTTTGTGGTGTATCCAGGAAGACATGCATCTAAGACCATCAATGACTAGAGTAGTTCAAATGCTAGAAGGCCTTACAGATGTACCTCAGCCACCCGTATCTTCTCAACTTGGTTTCCGCCTGTACTCAAATTTCTTGAAATCTGTAAGCGAAGAGGGTACTTCTTCAGGACCATCAGACTGCAACAGTGATGCGTATCTTTCTGCAGTCAGGTTATCTGGACCGAGGTAACAATATTTCATGTAAGAATTCATTGGGAGGAATTTCTTTCTCCAAGATTTTGTAATTTTCCTTCTCTTGTTTGTTGCACATCGACACTATTGTAGCATTATGGGCTATTGTAGGAATGTTTCTCCCTGTGTTTGTCACTTCACGAAGTTCCCTGATGCATGCCTGAGAGGCACTTGTATGCTGATAAAATGGTTTTATGTTGGATACCACATGGAATCTGGGAGCGATCGAACAATAATTGCCATTTTGCTCATCCTTGCAATTCAATTGGCAGCGATTATTATTATTTTTATTGCCATACTCAGCAACACACATGACATGAGCTGCATCAGAAGAAGTTCAACATACACACTTTAGTAGCATTTCTTGAGTCTAGATGTAGGAGGGATCTAACTTTTGCCAGCAAGTTGCAGTTAGATTTTCTGTATTTTGTGTAAATTCATTGTTCCATATTTATTCAAATTTTCATAGCAGGAAGAAAATAAAACAGTGTAATTCAGAGGTTGCATTGCCATCTCTTATATGACTGATTTCTTTCCTTCTAAATTGTTGCAGGCTGATTACATTTCTTATCAGATTCAGATAAACTTATGTTTCTTTAAATATGTCAAGTCTATTGTTGAAAGGCTTTGAACCATTGTTTCCATTAAAAGCCTTCTGGAGGCAAACTACCTGTCTCTTAGACATTCTACTTGGTCAGCACATTAAGATAGGGAGGCACAAATGGGAATAATCTAAGAAATGATTTAATCATGTTAAATAGCCACCTAATGAGTTGAAAATTGATGAATCTAGTGGACACTTGTATGTTGCTAGTTCAATTTTCTAGTGATCGATTCAAGTGGTAAACAGTTCTAGATGTATCATGATCATCGCCCTAGGTCAGGCCATCAAATGTTGCCCATTTCTGTATTTGTTGTCAAAAGGCCCTATATAGGTTTTAAGAAAACGAAAGTCAAACGTGAAGGGTTGATTTGCACCAATACACCAAAACTCAGAGGAAGCTTGCATGCGCGCAACTGATGCTTTACACACTTTTTATGATTTCCCAGCATGGACTGCTGAAATTTGTCAAAATGGGGTCAGACCATGTTTGTTGATGGATCCGGAGATCTATTTGAAAATGACTTTCCAGCTTGCAAAGAGAAAAAAAATGGACGTAGAAAGAGTGAAAACAGGGAAGTAATAAATTAGTAGTTTTAAAGAGAAAGTGGCTGCATCATGATACCAAGGTGGACATTGTAGCTGGACACCTGCCAAAAGAGGTAGTTCTTAGCCCCATTGATACATCGTTTTTGTCCTAACCCACTACCAGTTCAAATAGCTGAGTGTGGCAGAAGTTTATATGTATCTGTTGCCCTGGAATTTTGACTCAGCTTAAAACCATACCAAATGCAGTTAGTTGTAGCTGTTGCTATGAACCTGTTTTTTGCTCGAATTGCTCATACCATGGCAGCTGCAATTGAAACAATGTCGGACGACTAGCAATGACTGCAAATGCAAGCATTTTCTGATATTCGATTTTCCTCCTCTGCTCTTATTCTCTGCTGGATCAAGAAACTCAAAAGGACTCTAGAAATGTTATTCCAATCCACATGGGACCTAGGATTAACAAAAGACAGCTCAAAGCTGTCATTTTCGCAAAAGCAAAAAAGGAGACTTGGCTTGCTTTGGGCCCTGTCGGTCAGACATTAGAGAGAAGAATATGTAGTTATGTACTAGTTCTCAAGTAGGACATGGTGTGGATGGTGCAGCTTCATGTCCCTTTTGATAAATAATGCGTGTGACTGAACTTGGTCCCAACGTGATTTATAGATTCGCCACCCTATTGAATCACAAGGCGGTCATTTTTTATTTTTTTTGCCATCAAGATTCACGAGGATACATGTCGTCCGTTCATAAATAGGATGGCACGAGGACAAGATAATATCAAATATACACACTACATTTGACTTTAATTCCAAATATACCCACTGCATTTTCAAAATTCCAAATATATCCACTACGTTTGCATTTAATTTCAAAAATAAACATTTCGTGAGTTAATGCCGTTAGAGAATATGTGAAATTACTAATATGACCCCTCAAGTTTATGACACAATTGGAAAAATTGAATGTTATAACTTGTTATTGTCCTAATCGCACATGAATTCTAAATTTAAAGCGCATTAATTTCTTTTTCTTTTTATTCATTTCATCATTTATTATATTGCAATAGGGGTATTTTGGGTATTTAAAAATTTTAACTAATGGTTTTTGATGGAATGTGTATTTTTGGAATCAAATACAAATGTAGTGGGTATATTTGGGATTTTGAAAACGCAATGGGTATATTTGGAATTAAGGCCAAACATAGTGGGTATTTTTGGGAATAATCCTAAAAATTTTCATTTAAAAAATATTTTTCTCATTTCTAGAAATAATAATCTATTTTTTTAAATTTCTCGTACAACTTCTTACATTCTCTACTGACACAACAACTTGGACTTGGTCAAGACGAGGTTAAAAGATTAAAAAAAAATTATATGCTAGGAATTAGAAGAAGTATAGTAGGATTAAAAAAACCTATATTAAAAATGAAAAAAGTAGATTTTTATTTGTTGAAAATGGAAAAAATATTTTTAGAAAAGATTTTCGTATCATCTTCGTCCCCTCCGGTTCCATTTGAGATGGGCAACTTGAGGGAGTACTTATCAATTTAACCCTAATTTAAATAGAGTAGAGTAGAAAATATTATTCATAAGCACGGATACGGTACAAACTACTATCCTTCCTTCTAAATATGATAAGGGTAAGGTAAATATATTGATTATTCGGAACTGACTCACATAGATATCCCATAGATAGGTAATTATGTATCATATATATATATGATGAAAATAAATTATACAAATATAAGTAGGTCTCTTATCTTTCTCCTATTTTACTCTTTATTGGTGTAGTCATTTAGATGCACATATTATTAGTCCATGTGCGTGCATTTAGGGGCAGATTATTTTCAGTTGGTTCGATTATAATTTATCTATTTTCAATTTAGATTATTCAATTCAAGTATCCTATAACATGTAAAACCATGCAAGAAATGTTTTATTTTCTAAAATTATAAAATGGGGCTCTCCATGTAAAGTATGAAAGATAATCAGTGGCTGTATCTTGCATACTGCCAATTTGTCTTCCACAACTATTTGCCGATGCTGAAATTGTAACCGTCAAAAGCAGATTTGATTGTAATAAGTCATTGATTAATGTTGGAATTGTCCGATCAATTGCCTTATTTACTTTTTTTTATCATTGACTAACGAAGACTTTTTACAAATAGGCTTGCGATTATAATTCGTCCGTAGCTTAAAGGTTGGCTTATGATAGTATATACTATAAATTCAATTTGTACAATAATGTAAATAGAAACAAATGTAAATGATCGGCCTGTTGATTGTAAAGTATAAATGAGTATTTTTAAATTATTTAAAATAACATCAAAATATTTTTTTTAAAATATTATATTTGAACGGCAATGGATAGGGTGAAGTATATTAGAAACGATACTGACCAATGAACAGGATGGGATAGAGTTTTACAAATAAAATATAAATGATAAACTATTATCTAAACCAAACCGGCCGAGTTGCACTCTTAATCCTTAATCGCAAAAGGGAAAACTTTGATTTGGGGTAGGACCACGTCATATTACGGTTCATTCAGGAATTCTTTCTTACAGCGGTTCAACCCCTCGTCCCTGAGAAGGAGATTGTAGCGGATTTTTCAATTCGTTCGTGCATTCTGTGTTACATCTCCGTGTCTGTGGGCTACAATGGACCAGAGAGACTGTGGGTTCTCTTCTTTGTTTTTTCTTTCTTAAGAATGTTGTGGGTACTCTTCTTGAAGAGAGATGAATTTGTGGAGGGAGATTTGCAAATAGGTCCCTCAAATTTCCAAAATTTGCACTTTTTACCACTCGAGTTTCACATGTACCGCAGATGACTTCAAATTTCACAAAAATAACTATCAAGGGTGTACCTCGGTGATAACATGCTGATCCATTGTTGGCTGGTCATGAGTTCAACTCTCACCCTCAGCCATTTAGATTATGTGGGAATTTTTCTATTTCCTACCTTTAGTGGAGGTATTTGCAATATTCCCCCCTATGTAGGGTGTTATTGAAAATTTTTCTCAACTATGTGAAAGTTATGAATGTGCTTAAATGTAACAGAGATTGACATGATGTATATAAGTATCCATAAAAAATCAAAAATACAGTTTTGGTCCCTCTAGTTTTAAAATATGCAGTTTTTGTCCCTTCGATTAATTAACATATCGGGACTATTTAGCTTTTTCATGTAAAATTGTGAAAATACTTTTAAATAATTTTATAAAACTGTGAATGGATTGCTCGACTGGGTTGAAATTTTTTGAGGCATTTTTAATGAAATTTATTGGTAAAAAAGAATAGTTTAAATTTTAATTAAATAGTTCAATATATTTTTTTAGGGGGCTTTACTCAAGTTACATAGAAACAATTCCATATAGCCCTATCTAATTTAAGATTTTGATATTTGATAGATAATTCAATCAATTTATTGTTTTAATATTATTTATTTAATTAGAAAATCAAGTTTCATCCAAATCAAGTAACTCAGGGGTTACATTCGTCTAAAATATATATATTTATGAGTAAATTATAAAAAATGTTTAGATCTATTTAAATACATAATAGAATATAATATTACTTTGTACAATTATTTATCCACACAGTGATAACGTTGTAGATAGTTTGGATATTGAAAAAATAATTTTAAAATTTGGGTGCATTTCGTAAGTTAAAAATAATAATTTTGAAAATTTGTTGTAGAAAAAATTTTGAAAAGATAAGGGGTAACGATCAAAAGTAGGTGATAATTGTATCGGAAGATGTATAGAAATAATTGAAAAGTAAAGTAGTTATATAAAAAAATGTTCTAAAATAATTAGAAAGTAAGGTAATCGCGTGAAAAAATGGAAATATTGGGTGATTTATATATATAACCACATAGTTTGACGCTAATTGCATATATACCTACATAGTTTTATGAAATGCATATTACTCCCACATAGTTTCACTAAAATTGCATAGTACCCCCACACTGTTATCTGCCGTTAATATCTTACTTTATATTTTAAAAAATGACGAAAATGCCCTAATTGGTATACATAGTTTCTTGGGTTATATGCAATTTTGGTGAAACTATGTGAGGGTATTGCAATTCATGAAACTATGGATAAGGGCATTTTCGTCATTTTTCAAAATATAACGTCAGATATTAACGGCAGATAACAGCGTGGGGGTAATATGCAATTTAGCGAAATTATGTGTGGGTAATATGCATTTCGTGAAACTACATGAGTATATTTGTAATTAGCGTCAAACTATGTGGATATATATGCAAGTGCACATATTTAGCATTAAATTATTTTATTATATTAATTTTGCATATTTTAAATGGAGCCCATCACAATGTCATTGAATAAATGAAGGGTTTGCGTGATAATATAAATAAATAAAATAGTTGGAGCAGATTTTTCACTTTACTCCTACTCATATCTTTATAATCTTGATCCAATGCACTTGGGTGCAAAAATTCATTTTTAATATTTTTTAAAATTTTTCATATAACTATTAATCTAGACGTATTTAACATGTGTATCAAATTTTTATTATTTTTTAAATTTTTTAATTTTTTAAAATCAGTGGTATTTTCTTAATTTATGAATTACAAAATGCCACTGATTTTTAAAAATTAAAAAATATATAAAAGTCTCCCAAAATGATAAAAATTAATACACATGTTAAATACATCTAAATTAACATTTGTATAAAAAAAATTTGATGAAATTCATTTGGGGTTATCTTTATTATATTATATCATTACTCTATCTACTTTAGAAACTTTCATACCAACTTTTTTCTACATTTTTCAAGGTTAACAAGTGCATTCCAAAATTACACATTTCCGAATTTAAAGTCGTCTGCTGCTAATATGAAACTTATGGATAAAAATTGAAAATTTCACAAACTTAAGGGACCTATATGCAAAATCCGAATGTATGCAATGCATTTTAGTAATTTTAAGTTACGGACTGATTTTTAAAATTTTCAAAAAAAATCTAAAAATCTCAAAAATTGATACATATGTTAAATACATTTAGATTAATAATTTCATAAAAAAAGTTTAAAAAAATAGAAAATATGGGTTAAATACACCTAGGTGGTCGGGTGTCAGGTGCGTTCAACTAAAAAAAAAAGAATAATTCCTCTTATACCCATAACAATTGCATATAATTCATAATATATTACAATATTTTGTAAATTTCTTTTATACTCATAATATTTCACCTTAAATTCCTCTTGTACCCACGCCATTAAAACCACAATTATCTACCTAATTGAAAATACGATTTTGCCTATTTAAAATTTTTTAATTGAGATAATTTAACTTTAATATAACTCAATTGATTGTAGTAAATCATTAATACAAAATATTAAATAACTTCAAAGACATATTAAGGTTAATTTATTTTAATTAGAAAAAAATTTAAAAGAGCAAAATCGTCTTTTTAATGGGATAAATAACGATGGTTTTAACGGTGTAGGTATGGGAAGAACTTAGAGTGAAGTGTTATGAGTATAAAATGAATTTATGAAATGTTGTGGGTATATTAGGAATTATATGTAATTGTTAAGGTTATAAAAGGAATTATAAAAAAATAAAAAATAAAACCTACTTTCTCCTGCTCGGTAGTCGTGGTTTTGTGGTTGATACATCGTTTTCATGAGATTTTTCTGCCTAGACAATGTCCGTGCATATTATTTTTTAATCTGAATTGTTTGTCTACAGGCCCCACCGAATGGGGGCAACATGGACGACTTTGGCATCACATGGCACATGCAAAGCGCCTGCGTATGAACCGCTCAAGCTGCCCGAGCACGCGGGGATTCGGCGAAATTCCCTCAACCCATCGATCCATTCAGACGCTTGAGTGCGACGGTACCGCTTAATTAGGCTATCCCAGCCAGGGGATTTTCGTAAAACAGACCCAATAAGTATGGACAATTGCAAAACAAATCAATTTTAAACTTTTGCAAAACAAATGTCTGTGTGCTTGTGATTTTCAATCAAATGGGAGGAAAAAAAAAACCATATACGTTGCTCGGAAGCACTTTTGGCATTTTTAAAATTTTATAGTACTTTATATTTGAATGCCAATAGACACCGAACTATAGGTTTGTTTTGCAAAGATCTCAAATTTATAGTCGATTTTGCAAAACATGAAAATATACATGCTAAACTGCAAGTATACATACTTTTTTTTTATTGGTACAATTACATATATCTCAACACATATCATACTTGAAGATATGAGACATTCTTACAAATATAA
>JAXCLR010000081.1:21216789-21228374 GCA_035584095.1 Annona squamosa
GCCCGCGGATTCGAACTCTCGACCGACTGCGCGCACGCGTTTCTGCGCCGCAGTCGGCCACCAACCGAGCTAGCCTCAGTTGGTAAGTATACATACTTATAGTGTCTATTTTGCAAAATTCTTTGAGTTTTTTTTAAAGCCGGGATTAGCCAAATTAAAAATTATGCTAAAGAAATTGAATTGAACTTCACCTAGCTTGTAAATTGGGTTATGCCTGAGTTAGATGGTAAGATATATACGAAACTTTAAAATAATTCCATATTATCTGCAACCTGCTTTCAACATATGGTCAAGGGAAGTTACAAATTCATTTTCAACCCTTGTCATGACTCAGCTGATATGAACACCGTCAGATCACGTACGCGTTCCATACAGGATTGAATTCTACTGTGATCCGCGAAGCAACCAGCTAAACATGTGCAGCGACTTACATAGTTACATGCTGCCAAGTGCCAATCCAGTTAATTAATTGTATCATATATGGGCAGCAATCCTTCCTGCACGCCTGAAGGACATGCCACATGCTGCTGACATATATGTTGGTTCATCCGCCATCTGAACGTGAGCCGCACAAATTCCATGCAGTGAGACCCGCACTGATGGTGCGTGGCTTGCCAGCAGGAGAATGTCATGCTTTTATATAAATGGGGATATTATGACTATCTCTACACAGACAGGAAAACATGCATTTATACGCCAGCCTCGACCATGCCTCGGCACTGGGAGTAATATCCATGTGATTCTGCGGGCAGGTTTAGAAGAAGAGTACATCTCCGCTTGGTTTGAAAAAGATCGGTTTCCAATCGTTGACATATATGCACATAGATAAGAAAGGAATGATCCTGTCAGCCGTACGCTGGTTAAATGTCTCACTTAATCGGACGCTGGTGCAATGCACCGGGTGTACTTCACCTATTTTTAAAATTTTTTTAATAAAAATATTAATATAAATGTATTTAACATATGTATAAATTTTTACTATTTTTAAAGATTTTTATATTTTTTTTCAAATTTTTTAAAATTAGTGGCATTTTTAATAATTTTAAATTACTGAAAATGCCACTGATTTTAAAAAATTCGAAAAAAAGTCTCTAAAAATATTAAAAATTTATCCACATGTTTAATATACTTAGATTAACAGTCGTGTAAAAAAATTTTCAAAAAAATAAAAAAAGGGTGAAGTACACCGCGGGTGCATTGAATTAGCGTCCCACTTAATCTACGTCAAAAATTTTATTTAAAACAACTTTTTTTTACTTTTTTCTTCATACACTTGTTTATCTAAGTGTATTTAATATATAAATCAAGTTTTACCATATTTCAATATGTGTATTTTTTTCATTTTTAAAAATAAGGGTATTTTAAATACATGTATACACATAGATGTTTAAAAATCTCAAAAAATAGATAAATATATTCAAAAATAGTAAAACTTTGTCTATATATTAAATATACTTAGATAAACAAGTACATGAAGAAAATTGTAAAAAAATATTGTAAATAGGCTTTTTAAGCTAGGCTAATTGGGACATTTATTTAGCTTGGGCTAACAGTATTACTCTTCTAAATAGTTAAAATACAAGAATGATGCTTGGAGGAGCTGAAGATTGTCTGGTTTGATTTGAGTTTCCAACTATAAGTTTTTAATCTAATTTCTTTTATTTTTTTTATATATAGCAAGTCATCTGATATTACAAATCAACATATCCATAATCTTCGTAACATGAAAAAATTTTTATAACACCTCATCGCTAGGGGAGAAATTAATACTCTTGCCATAAAGGAGATGATGGGTTGAATAGGCACAACACCCATAACACTATCCAAGGATACTATATTCCTAGAAGCATGTTTTCCAATGTAACTAATTACAATTACAAAGGCCTACCTTCCAAAAGTTTGTAAACACACAAATGGATCATATTACTGATGACACGCCCATCAAATGATGATTCTAGGAATTAAGTAGGTGCTGAAAACATGACAAGATTTATTTATAGCCTTAACATGTGAGTTAGGGTGGATGATATTCATGATTGGTCCATTTATCAAAAGTGTTATTCCTAGGGTTCATATGTTTTATTTGGATATATATATATATATATGGGAAAAGGCTCTCGATCCAATCATCTTTGGTAGAATTTTTTTCATAATTACTATGGGGTTTGATAAGACTCACAAGAGTGATTCGAGTTGAATAAACACTAACACATCAACACCTTAATTAGTAATTTTCAAATATACCCACATAGTTTGATCATAGTTGCAAATATACTCACTTAATTTTCAAAATTGCATATTAACCCACATAGTTTTCATATATTTCTATATATATATACATATATATATATATATGTTGTAACGGCGTTGTGACGGTGTGAGTCGGCGCGCGCACAAACACACACACACACACACACACACACATATATATATATATGCAAACTATACAAGGATAGTATGCATTTCTAGGAAGTAAATTATTATATTTGCATTAAACTATGAGAGTATATTTACAAATTATCCATTTTTATAATTTGTGGATATGTGCATATTTTTATGAATTTCTAAATTTAATAATCTTTAAAGTAATTTAAGTAATTTTTTAGGTATAACTTAGGTAGGATATTAATAGATATCCACCAAACCAACCTTAATTCAGAAAACTTTTAAATGTATTCATACATACAATAGAATATTGTAATACTTTATGAAATATTTCGTTTATATAAAAATGATATTTTAGATGGTTTATATGTTCAATTAACAATTTTAAAATTGATATTGAATTAAACAATCTTGATATATTGATCTTAACCTTTATTAGATGACGATAATATACATATTTAATTTTTAAGAATTTTATTTTTTTAGTTAACAGATAATTTTCAAGTAAAAGAGTGGACATCGAAGCGGTCATATTTTGGTGTTGCCAACACCATTGAAGCACAGTCTTTACAAATTGTGGCAGAATGGTCACAATATTATATTCAAGTCGTATGCTTGACTCGACTACAAAGAAAATCATGTATCAATCCGTGGTTGCGTGACAAAGGGTTGAGAGGCTTATCGTCCTACTTCGAAAGAGTTGCTTGCTTTCCGGTATTAGTGGGTTGTCGATCAGGAATCAACTTAAGACCCACCTCATAAATTTACATTTTTTCACATAACAGCTGAACAAAATGGCTAGATGCTAGTCAGAATTTTGAAGTGTATTAGAATCAGAATTCTTTATAATTGACAGGATAATCTAATATCAGGGAAGTAATACTCTAAATTTCAATGAAGCTTGCCTGTAACACCTTGATGAAAATGGCTACTGCACCTCCCCACCATCTTACCTACTTGCAAATTGAAATGAGTGACAAGAGTGCAAGATATTGAGTACCGTCAAAAGAGTTGATCATACCTCCCACCACCATCATCTTACCTACTTGAAATGACACGTGACAGGATCAAGGGCCAGACCATCAGTAGCTACACTTGCAAGAGTACCCGATCATTACATGACATGGGAATTAATTGGAAACACTTCAAGGACGTTAATTGAAAGAATAAAACTCAGATGCGAAATCATCCGTTGTTATCATGTAGATTTTAGCTTAATTCTCTATTTCTATCTTTTTCATTTTTGTTACCTTTTATACATAAGAAGACGATCAACTTAGGCTGGTCTTAAAAAACATATATTTTTTTATTCTTTTAGTTTTTTTTTTACAAACTTGTTTAAGCTAGGTATATTGAATTTATAAACTAAATTTTACAATTTTTGAATGTTTTAAAATAGTTTTTAAAGATTTTTAAACACAGTGACATTATCGTAATTTTTAGATTATCAGGATATATAGGAATGATATCGTTAGCCCAGTCTAAAAAATAATTTTCTTAGTTTACCTCAAAAAACTTATTTAAAAAGCTTTTTTTAATTCTTTTTCTTCATACACTTAAATATCTAAGTTTATTTAATATATAAACCAAGTTTTACTATTTTTTGAATATATTTATATTTTTAAAAAAAATTAAAAACAAAAGTATTTTAGTCATTTTTAATAGTTAAAAATGACTAAATACTCACACGTTTAAAAATCTTTAAAAAATATATACACATATCCAAAAATTATAAAATTTGATTTATATGTTAAATATATCTACATTAACAAGTTTATGAATAAAAAAATAAAAAATATTTTAATTTTAGGTGGGCTAAGTAAGTTATTACTTAGCGTGGATTAACATGATCATTTCCCCTTAGGATATTAGGGCAGCCAGTTGCAGACTATAGTCTTTAATTTTTTTTCCTTTTTTTTTGTTTCTTAAGATCTGAGTCATCATCATGTTCTTCCATCTAAATATTTGTATGATTAATTCCAAATACGACCAAACGGTATACTCATATTTACATGTATAATTATATATTTATAAAAATGGCATAGATTACTATGTTAAAAGTGAGATAAGTTACAATATTACTCGTCTAAAAGTAAAAAGAAGCTACTTTAATTAAATATCATAAAAAATAATGAAAAAATATAAAACACAAAATATAAACAAATTTAATTACTCTTGTGTGTAAAAATTATTCCTTTTAAGAGAAATGATAAGGATATTTTTGTTATTAAAAAAATTACCATTTTATCTAACAAAACTTAATTATGTTGTCATATCAAAAATTTATGGGTAAAGTATGTAGTCATCTATGTCATTTTGGTAAATGTGTCGTTGTATCTATAAATATAGGTGTAAGTTATAATCATATTTGGTTATCTAGAATAAGTCCAAATGATTGAAATTATTTATAATCATATTTTTAACCTTATAAATTATAAAAGTTTTTAGTTAAGTTGATTTTCATATTAAACTTAATAAATAGTAGTTGGAGTGTTTGATATTTGATAAAATTTTTATAAGAAAAATTTTAAATGTAAATTCTTTTGAAATAAAAGAAGTGATGTGATATAATAAGAGTAATGGTGATAAGTAAAAAAATAAAGTTAAAATAACTAAAGTAGCTGTATGAGTTGTTGCAAAGACATATTAAAAAATATGATAATTGTATAGAAGAATGTAAAAAAATAATTAAATACTAAGGTAGTTATGAAATGTGACAAGTTTTATAATAAAAAGTTTTAAGTTAAAATATTTTCATGATTGTCAAGCCCAAGTGGGTATTCAACCTTTAAAGACTGAAGGTGCAATTGATTTTAATGCATAATATGATGAAATGGAGCCTAGCTTAACAACGAAATTAAAATCCACTTCACCCACAGTATTCTATTTAACTTAAACACTAAGTCTCATTAGAATCAAAGATGAGCATGTGCCCAACTTTAAAAAGTATAAACTAAATGTAATATAATTGCTTCATTTCAATTTTAAAATTGCTAATTAATTCAAAATCTAAATATTATAATATTTTCATTTCAAAAGGCTGCTGGGGGCATCTCTCCTTCAACCCCCGTCCATGATATTTTCATTTTTCTCTCATCTCGCCATGCGTCAAAGGATATTGCTGTGTTCATTCTCTGTTGCTGGCAAATTTGGTTCATGCGAAATGTGTTGAGAGTCGATGGAATAAAACCGGATATCGCCAACACTCTCAAATGGTGCGAGGATTACCTGAAGCAATACCACAGGGTCACCCCCCTCATACTTGGAGGTGCGATTGATCGACCATTGGTCCCCAGCTGGTCCAGATCTCCGGTGGGGTACCTTAAACTTAATGTCGATGCTCAGATTCTCCATTGTCATGCATCTATGGGCTTCGCAGCCGTTATCAGGGACTCTAGAGGTTCGTTTGTTACTGCAAAAGGATGGAGACGATGTGGCCTTATGGAACCTCTGCTTATGGAGGCACATGCCTTCCTCCTTGGGGCTAGATGGGGTCAGGAACTTAACTTAGAAAAACTACAAATTGAGTCCGATTCGCTCCTTTTGATAAACTTTATTCTCTCAAATGACCCCATCTCCTCTCCTGTTGGGGTTGGGGTTGACAAGATTAAGTCTATTCTTTCACATTCTACCCATGTCACTGCTCATCATGTTCTTAGGCAAGGCAATGCCGCTGCACATGCTTTAGCTGACTCCCTTTCTGTTTCTTCTGTGGATCATCAGGTCTGGTGGGGCATCCCCCCTCTAGCCATTCATGAAAAAAATCTGTATAGACAATTTTTTGGAAATGAATTTTGGATCTTTCTATCCCTTCTCCTTAGACAAGCTCTAGGGTAGTGAGATAGGTTGTTTCCTTTTATCAAAAAAAATATATATATTATAATATTTTGGTGCATATATGGTTGGATCAAAGTTTTTTTTTATAATCTGTTCATGTGTAATAGTATTTTTAAGTAAATACAACCCACTCAAGATTCTATTAAGATGTCATATATAAAAAAATCTATTGAGATGATGAGTGTGTTTGGGAAGTTATAAAATTTTAAATGGAAAATTGTTTGATATAAAAGTTATTAAATTGAAAAAAATAATGTAATATAATAAAGATAATGACAATGAGTAAATAGAATAAAGTTAAAATAGATATGTTGATTGTGTAAAAATGATTAAAAAATAAGGTAGTTGTATAGTAAAATGTGAAAAAATAATTAAAAATAGAATAATTATGAAGAATAAAAGGTTTTAAATTGAAAAGTTTTAATTTAACATTTTTTTTGACAATTGCCAAATGCATCCTACGTTTGATACTATATTAAAACAATGATTTTAAACAACATTTGAGCAGTGGGTTTTAATTCCACCATAAAACTGGAGCCATATATTACCTATTTATTTTTGTAATCATTAAAACCTATGCTTTTAATACTGACGCTTATTTTCATTATAATTTAATTATTTACTACCAAAACAATATCGCATATAGATTTCAAGGTTCGTCAGAGTATAAAAAACCTAAGCTATATATTTATATAAAAAAAATTACAGTATTGTTCCTGCTTTTGCGAGGGTGGTAGAATTCATTTTGCTGATTTTCATATCTTTTTCAAATGCATCATGTGCTTAATAATGTCGTAGATGGTGCATACGTATCACTAGTTTCTTCATCATAGCCATCAAATAACATTATTTGAAAGATGCAGATCGTACGAAATTACAGGAATAAATTCACCCAGAAAATTGGGCCAATGGAACCCACAGGCGAGTTTTAATCTCCGTTTGTCGCCATCTCATTATTACTTTCCTCCTCACGCTCTAACCCAACTAGAATATGAAGCAGGATCGCCCGAGTTCCACCAATCTTTTCAATTGGCCCAATAAAGAGTAATTAATTTTTGCTCGTCAAGACTCCAAACTCGACAATTACCTATTTTATGGATTAATCTTGGGAAAAGTTATTGTGTGCAACATTTAACAATTATTTTTCTTATACCCACATCATTTTTTTTAAAATTTCTCACGTGTCCAGAACATTTCACCCATAATCCAACTTGCGCACACACCGATACCATACATGAATATGCATCTCTTTTTATTTTGAATTTCGAAAATGCCCGTGCCACCGGAAATGGCCAAGTGGCTGTGCTCCGTCCAAATCAGCAGTACATCCGCACGATTTCAATTTTCAGCCACTGCGGCACTGTTCTCCCCGAACCAATCAACAATTTCAACAGCAATTAAAAAATCAATGGCATCCGTCCTTTTGCAATTCGACAAAGCAGCATGCAGCATCATCAATTCAGACAAAATCCATAGATACATCCAATCTTCCAACCAAATGCTCGTTTCCATCACGTCTTCTTGTGGCCATGAAAATCAAAGAATCCACCACCATCAGCATCAGCTGCAGTACCTACCCTTCTTCTCTCTCGCCTCCTCCGCCCATTCCTAAACACCTTATTAACCACCTCACCCTCCTAATATGGGAGAAGCGTTGCAAATAACAAGGGCGTCAGTGGCAAAGGGTACTCGAACACCAACATCACCCGAGAATTAATGTGTGCCTTGAAAGTCCCCTGATTGGGCAAAGTAGTTCTCTTTTCATTCATAATTTAATGTTCTTGGCTGTTAGCAAGCAGAAGATCGAGTCCTCCAAGTTCATTTCTTTCCTTAAATCACCTCTCCTTCTCGCCGTCTCTTAATTGCTAGAATACAGCAGGAATCTCAACTCCCTCCTTTGCCTTGCACTTGACGTCAACGGTGGCCAGGATGAAGTAGTACAACTGACAGCCTTGACGAGGGGTGTTAACGGATCGGGTTGAACGTGTTGAAGCCTAATCCTAATCTTAACTCATTTAATATATTTCAACCCTAATCCATTTATTAACTAATTTAAAAAACTTCAACTCTAACTCATTTACAACTCATTTAATAAACAGGTTAACGGGTTGTGTTTGTTACTAATTTTCATGCTAAAAATTTTCAATAAAATATGTAAATTTAAATATTTTAAATAATTCGAAGCTAACATACCTGAATTTAATTTATTTTAACTTGAAAACATCAGCACTAATCTCAAGTCATCTCTTTAATGTCAATTCCTGTTATAAATATTATATATATTATAATATTTTATATTAAATGAGTTATACGGGTTGGACGGGTTAAATAAACGGGTTGGACGGGTTGACGGGTTGCGATGCCTCAACCCTAATCCATTTATTTAATTAAATTGTTGAACGGGTTGGCGGATCATAACCTATTTATTAAAAAATTCCAACCCAAACCCATTTATTAACGGGTCGAACGAGCGGATTAACGGGTTGACCATAACTATTAATACCCCTAGCATTGACAACGATGAGGAAACTGAGGACGCCTTATAGCGAGACAGATGTGAGCAATAGAGAATTTGATTTTTTGAAATGTTATAGGTATAAGGAAAATAATGGTCAAATGAAATTTTTTCTTTTTTTTTTTTTTTTTTTTATGGCTTTAAAGTTGAGGCATGCTTTCACGGCTTGAATGTTAGAGCCACTAAAGTAATTATTAGTAGAGTAGTTTAAGAGGAAGATTATGTGGCTTCATTACTTCAGTCCTAACACCTTCGTCAAGTGCCTGATCATTTAAGAATTGCATAGCAATCCAAAGAGTAAGAAATTGTCACTCACATGTCACACTCGACAAGGGCCCAAGTTAAAGATTAGCGGGTGTAAAAAATATATGTTTAACAATCGATGCCTTCAATAAACTCTTACATGCTCTAGTATACCGACTTTCATACATCATACACTTATTTTTTATTTTTTTTCAAAAATTTTCATGAAATTGTTAGCCTAAGTGTATTGAATGTATGTATAAATTTTTACCATTTTTGGAGATTTTTAAGTGTTTATTTCATATTTTTAAAAATCGGTGACATTTTAGGTTTTTTTTTTTTTGATGAAAAGGGTTCATTCCTATCCCGTCTCCCTATCAATTAGATAGGAGGAGAGGATAGGAAGGCCCGCAAAATGCATTTCCAAAAAATAGTTTGTACAGATGTGTTCTACAATGGTTTAGGGTGGGTTCCCCCAGCAATCGTAACTTTCCAAAAAATTAGTAATTTAAAATTATTTAAAATGCCACTAGTTTTTGAAAGTCCTAAATAAATAGCTAAAAATTTTCAAAAATAGTAAAAATTTATACATACATTAAATACACTTGGGTTAACAATTTTATGAAAAAATTTTGAAAAAAAAATTTAAAAAATAAGTGTATGTGCTTGGGAGCATGTAGTGACATACTCCCAGGAGTGTACGATGACTGTCCCTAATATACATCTGAAGTTTTATTTCATCATAGAAAAGACATTAGTTGGCCTAATTTTCATGTATATAGTTTTGATTTTTTTAAAAATAAAACTCTGGTAGGCTAGCTTCCTTTCAAAAAAAAAAGGAGAAATTTTTTTTCTTAGGCTATAACATTTACTCGCATTTTCTAATATATTCATAATATTTTACCAATTTTTCTTATACCCATAATGTTTTAATTCAAATTCTTATTTTACCAATCTCAAAAAAAATTCTTATTTTACCTATGCCATCAAAATGGTTGTTATCTACCACTTTAAAAAATAGTTTTCCTTCTAAAATTTTCTTAATGAAAATAATTTAACCCTTATTTGACACTAGGATAATTCGATGATTCAAGTTAATAATTTAATGTTGTCAATTAAGGCATATTAGGGTTGAATTATTTCAGTTACAAAACTTTTTTATGGCCAAATGATCTATTTAATGGGGTAATTAACAATTATTTTTGGCAACATGAGTATGGAATTTAAGATGAAATATTATGGGTATAAGAAAAAAATTTTAAATATTGTGGATATATCAAAAATTATGAGTAAATATTATAGATATAAGAGAAATTTTTTCAAAAAAAATTTTTTTTTTCCATCGACACTAGCTTCGATAGACTTTTATAAATTCTAGTAGGTTTATCCACAAGGTTTGCTTTATGATAGAAGAGACGTTAGATTAGTGAGTGTAAAAAATAAATATGTGTACGCATCCGTACTAGATCCAATAGACTTTTATAAGTTACAACAGGCATTCGTGAGGTTTTATTTCATGATATATAAAAGAGACATTTGCTGTCCTAGAATTCTATTACATAGTTTCTATTTTATTTTATTTTTAACAAAACTCTGTGACGTTAGCCTTATTTCCACACAAAAAAAAAAAGAAATATGTTTTTCAATCCTAGCTGAATGCCCATGGTCATCATTTGCATCTATCCATGCTCGTAAGGTTAATGAATATTGCGTTTTTGCCCCTCTAATTCTGAAATTAATTTAAAATCAAGCTGTTTATAGAAAATTGGAGGGTTAAGTTCAACGATTGAAGACTATTCCTAAATTCTCCAATGCTGTAATTTCATCAAATGGTATTAGATTTAGTATTTTTTTAATCATTAGGTAATAGGTATATTGTCACGGTTTAATGACATCTTTAAGTAATTTCTTAGGTTTCTCTTAGTTTTTTAAAAAAAAAAAAAAAATCTCTGTGAAAATTCGACTGTAGTTTATTGATGGACATTAACATGATAGGGATATTCTTGAAGTATTTTGCATACTTTGATGGTGTATATATAAATATAAATTTAATTTAGAAGGACGAATATATAGGAGTAGGAATCAGGGCGGGTCAACCCGTGACCCATCCCGCCCCGACCCTATTTTATACTGGGGCGGGTCGGGGTTATGTACCCGGGCGAGCGGGGCGGGCCAAGGGGTGAGATTTTTTTTACAAAATGCGGGTCGGGGCGGACCTGTTGGATGCCGACCCGCTTATATGAAGCAATTGTATAAATATTAAATAAGTCATCCCATAACAGATAAATGTAACTTAGCTCAGTTGGTTGAGCGGACTGCACATGAGTCGTTGGTTGGTTCAATTCTCATGGCTCGAATTTTTGGCTTTTTTTGAAATAATGTTTTTCAATACCACGTTAATACCACTTCCACCACCACAAACACAGAATTGCTATGAACATATTTATTTTATTTTTCTTGCAAAGGAAAATTAGGATCAAGCCCTCCAAAACATATTGTTTTAAACATTATTCATATATATTTTCATCTCTTTCCCAAACCTTTGCTTTTCATTGACGATATTTATAATTATAGTATTTCTTATTTCTAAACAATGAAACAAAGA
>JAXCLR010000081.1:21241324-21267392 GCA_035584095.1 Annona squamosa
CATCATTTTCTATTGATTTGACAACTTTTACTCCAAAAACTTTTCATCAAAAGTTTTACCTCCAACCAAACACACCCCAAGTTTTATTAAAATTAAAATGTGTATGGCCCTTATCTGAAAATTGTATAATATTAATATAATAAAATGATTTGATTTATATATCAATGGTTATGATTCCATATCTCAATGTGTCCCGTCGTTGATTTTTTTTTTACTTTTAATAAAAGACGAGCCCACATTAGATTAGTTCTCATACCAAATTTTTTACTTTTTATATTTTATATATTCTTTTTTTAAAATAAAAAAAAGGAGCATGGATACATGACGCATCTATATATCCATGTTCTTTGTATTTTTAAATGTAAAAAATTTAGTATGAGAACTGATTTAAGGTGGAATCTTGTTTTCACTCTATCGGAATGCATTGAATTTCAACGTACTCGGATGTAAAATTTATTTTTTAAGTTTTTTGAATTTTTTATAAAATTATTAATCAAAGTTTATTTAATTTATATATTAAGTTTTACTATTTTTGAAGATATATATTTTTAATTTTTTAAGATAGAAGTACTTTAGTCATTTAAAAATGAATAAACTCTTTATTTTGAAAATTAAAAAAATATATTTTCAAGAATGATAAAATTAGTTTATAGATTAAATACACTCAAGAGAGTATTTGATTAACATTAAAACTTTTCAACAAAAACTTTTTAATCTAAAATTTTATTCTCTATAACTATTCTATTTTTAAATTACTTTTCTCATATTCTTATACAATTATCCTACTTTACGATCATTTCTACATAACTACCCACATAACTAACTAATATATTTTAACTTTCTACTTTACTTATCATTATCTCTATCATATTATACTATTTTTTCTTATTTTAAAAACTTTTCCGTAAAAAAATTTTCTTCAAAAGTTTTATTACTTCCCAAATACATCATTAATAGATTTATAAAAAAAAGTTTCAAAAAATTTAAGAAGAGTTCAGCACCTACTGCATTGAAATTTCAAGGGATGCGTTCAAACTTCAAACATTACAATTTAAGGTGAGCCTACACTTTTATAAAAAAATAAATAGCAAATTTAAAAGAAGTCCCGCGGCCAGACAGCTGGAATTCCATGCGTTTGGCCCAATGTGATTGCAATCGATATATTAATTTCGAATTTAAATATTCTAAAATATGAACTGTTCTAAACTTAAATATTTGTATAATTTACACATCATTATAAATATATCTTAAGGATGTATGGGCCCATTTGAAAATTATATTTAATATTTTTTTTATATCGTGGTAAAACATATAATGTTAAAAAGTGAAAGGATAAAATTTTAATTTAATCATAAGCTGGACCTGAAGTGAAATCGATACTATCCAATTAAATCATTTATTTATGAAGTAGATCTACAATACGGAATGTTGAGATCTTAAAATATGTCTAGAATGAATGTTTTCCATTCTCATTAACTAAACACCAAAATACTCTGTGTTTGATTCGCAACACAGGTGGCAAATTAATGCGTATATTAAGCATTAATACCGTTTTCTTTGCTAGATTTATACGTTTCCCGTCACCACCATCGGAATTTTCATTCATCCATCCTGCTCTGGATATCAGGCCCCCATTTATGTGGTTTAAGTAGAAGGGGATACATCTCGCCCTTTCAAATTTTATTATTTTAATATTTCATGGAAAATTAAATTTATTAATTGTATTTAACACCATTTGTTTAACTAAGAGATAAGTTTTATTTATATAAAAAATAATCATGGGCAGTATTTATCTAAAAATATATATTCATGTGCAAATTATGAAAAATGTTTAGATCCATTTATATATATTAGAATGTAATAATACTTTATAAAATCATTTATATACATAAAAATGATGTTTTAGATGGTTTATCTGTTAAAAATACAACTTTAAAATTGATATTTAACACTAAAAGTATGTTTGAAAAGTGATAAAACTTTTGGATAAAAAATTTTTAGTGTAAAAGTTTTTTAAATGAAAAAAATAATGTGATATAAGAGGGATAATGATGATAAGTAATGATAATAAAGTTAAAATAAATATGTTAGTTGTATAGGTAGTCGTATCGAAATAAATGAAAATTATGATAGTTATATAAAAAAATATGAAAGAATAATTAATAAATGGGATAGTTATGGAGTGGAAAAAAGATTAAAATAAAAAAGTTTTAGTTTAAAAAGTTTTTATATGAACAAATATACCCTGAATCATTTTATATGTTGATTTTTATATGTGAGAAATGATCCTGTTAGCTCAAGCTAAGTAAATATCTTATTTAGCCTACCTAAAAAAACTCATTTAAAACAGTTTTTTTTTTTTTTTACTTTTTTCTTCATGTATTTATTTATCTAAATGTGTTCAACATATAAACCAAGTTTTACCAATTTTTGATATATGTATATATTTTTTCGAGATTTTTAAATATAGAGTTATTTTAGTCATTTAAAATGGTTAAAATATCCATATGTTTAAAAAATCTCAAAAAATATACATATATATTCAAAAATGGTAAAACTTAATTTATATGTTAAACATTTATATTAACAAGTTTATGAAAAAAAGCCAAAAAAATATTTTAAACGAATTTTATTGAGGTGGGTAAGTAAAACATTTACTTAACTCAGGCTAATAGAATCATTTCTCTTTGTATGTTCATAGATGTGCCCATCCACAGTAATAACAATGAAGGAAAGGGTTTCCAACTTTTCAAGATATTATAAATGATAAGGCTTTTTCCACTTATACCCATTATGTTTGATTCCAATTGATAAGTATTAAATTTTTCATACAATTTTATAATAAATTCACACCTTTGAGTATAAAAATATTAATTAAATATAGGCTTTATGTGAAATTTTTCCATTAGTGTTCGTTAATATATATGTTAGAAAATGCATAATGACAATAATATCCTCAGTCCAAAGTATATTAGACGCCTCATAGCTATGAATCTCTCATTTGGCTTGAAGGAGCATTTTTCGAGAAGGAAGGCAAGTGAGTTAAAAAATCACAACCTTAATTTTTTCTACCCACTTTCAGCATCATTTTGCCAAAATTTTATTTTATCATTTTTGCATTTCATCTTGCTTGGTTCTTAAACATATATCCCATGGAAATAATTCTGCCATTCTCGTCAAAATAATGTTGCTACTCCCATTGAACTAGTGTTGTGATTGTTAATTCGATTGGGTTGAAAGAACACTGACATTGTTAATTGAATGTGAAAAAAACGGACCGTGTTTGAAGTAGAATGAAATGGTGCGAGAAAAAAAGATGTTGTCTAAACTGAATGAAATGGGAAACGCTGTTTGAAGTAGAATGAAATGTTGTGAGAAAAAAAATATTGTCTGAACTGGAATGCAATGGGGAAAGTTGGTTGAACTGAAATGAAATGGGGCATAGTAGTGTTGATTCATAACATTTAGTCTCATTTTTGGAACTATAATGGGTATTAATAATCGAAAAAATAGTGCACGGTAGGCTCTTTTTTTGGAAATTTTTATGATTTCTTCAGATGCATAAGAAAACGTGGATAATTTTTTTACCAATTTTATTTTTGGATGTCAACCATAAAAATAGTTTTGTGCAATTTTTACTTTTTGGATTCTTCGAAAATGTTAGGACATGGTTTATTAGTGCAATTATTGGAAATATTAGGCATGACTATTCTTGAGTCCAATGCACATTTATTTGATTTGCTATTTTGATTTTTAAAAACATCTTATCTTTTATTTCATCAATGTATTTTATACTAATCGTTGCTAATTTCGTAAATGTGTTTTGTACTAATCTTATCTTGATCTTGTTTTGTACTAATCTTATCTTTATTTCATCATTGTGTTTTGTACTAATTGTTGCTAATTTTTTATTAGTACTTGTAAAATGGATTATGATCATAAGGCAACTCCTTTTCCACGTGTACGATGTCATTGCGGAAATAACTTTTGCTATCCGATCTTATCACGCTCCAAAAATAATCCAGGAATATCATTTTATAAATGCCCACGAAAGGTTATATCATTTTATCTATTATTAAAGAAGCATATAACTTCATTATCATTTTTTGTATATTTCACTGAGAAGTAAAATAATAATATTTTTAAATTTTCACTAAGGATGCATGAATTGCAATTGCTTTTGTTGGTGTGATGCGTATGTTGGGCATAAGAGCATAGGTGAAGGTGGAAGCAAATGTTGTTGAGAATGTGCTGAAAAATTGAAAACCATGGAGGAAAAAATTGAGTTATTAGAGAAGGAATTAGAAATTGCAAATTGAGAAATTGTTGTAATGAATAAGGAGAAAAAGTTGCAAACAGCTGTAAAAGTATTTGGAAAGCTCAAACTTGCTGATTAGAGTATTTAGTATGTTTTATATTTCATAGGTAGTAATTTTACGGTGGTTTATAGACTACTAGATTCAGTTTAAAAATAATTGATATTATAAGAGATGACTAAGTATTTTGCATTGGTTAGTCCTGTGTATATTGCACTTTGGTATTATAAAATGGATTGCTTATGATGTTGAAAGATGGCCAATGTCATAATTATGTAAATTTAAAAATTTCAATACAACATAACGCAAATAAAAGAAATTTGTGATTACACACAGAACGCGCAAACAACTAATTCCAAAACTGCCAATTGCACAATTGCACAATCTACACCCTTGCTCAATTATGAAAAAAATAATTTGAATGGATAGAAAATATCTACTTAGCTATTAGATAAATCCAGTTAATTACACAATTTGCACCCTTGGATGTTCAAAGTACTATTTTCAAAATACAACAAAAATAATGCATGCTATTAGATAGATTCTGCCTTTTACACAATCTGCACTCGTGGAGGTAAATAACAAATTCAAGAATACAAAAAACATCTGCATATATCAGCCTTTGAACATTTCATATTCCTTTTGTCATTCTTTTGTTCTTGGCAACAAGTACAACATGGTTCTTCATCTCCTTACACTATGACATTGCAATATTCCTTCTAGCAAACTGTAAAAGCTATAATGTTAGTTAATTGTCTCTCTAAAATTTAGAAAAGCACAGAGAACAAATGCAGCTAATATCAATTCCAAATAAAATAAGTGACCGACATAGTTCAAGGATGTACTTAAACCTTGACAAGTGAAGTTGTAACTATTAGCTTTGTTATAACAAATGTAGGAACCCATCAAAAAAGATAGCAAAGCATTCATCATTCAACATTATTACCCATTATCTTTAAACTAATTGTATTACCTGTTAAAGTAATGTTTTCATATTACATGTCTTATTGGTTCTTCAAGCCCATCTGCAAAAATAAAAATAGTTTCAGATACAAGCCATAATGCTTTAAGTAGAAGTAGTAGACCAATTCTATTTTAAGTAAAAGTAGTAGACCAATTCAATTTGTACACAACGCATTACCAATAGAAGCATTTCTAACAGTAGGTAGCTTCGGTCTCTTTGCACGAGGTTGGGAATTGTGCCCTGCAGATTTAGGATGAGATATTAACTTAATGAGACATATGTATACAAGTAAAATAATTAACAACATTACCTTATTCAATATTTTCAACTGTGGGAACTGATCTTTCTCTACTTCATCCTCTAGGGGTTGTGCCCCTACCCCTTGCTTGATCACTGTTCCTCTTTGACCCCCTACAACTTCGCTTATTATGGTTGAACGTGCTACATTGACTACATGTTACTGTTCGTTCAACCCCTTTTCTTTTCTTTGGACTTGCTTCCTCCCCCATATTATTTTTCCTTTGAATCTTAGGACGTCCGACAGACTTCTTCTTGATAGGCATAGGACAATGTAGTCATACACGATTTCATCCCAAAGAGCTTTTTCTGAAAGACTATGTATTGTAGGTTCATAAGTAGCTCTATATCTTTCCGCTGAGAAAAAATGAGAACAGTAGTCTTTGGGGTCTTCTCTAAGCCATCCAACAATAATTGCAAGAGCATGTTAAGCAAGGAATCCCATCGAGTTGCTATTGTCTACAGGTGCATTCTCGCTTATCGACATACATTGTGTGTTGAGTATGCCCCCATGTGACTTCAAAATCAAATTCAAAATATCGTATCACCCGAGGTTTCCTTGCATTTATTATCAAGGGCTTTAGAATTTTGACAACTATAGGTACCACTTTGTGAGTCCATTTAGCTCTTTGCTCCCTCCTCTTGTGAAAATCCTTTACCATCATCCTTCTTATCTCTTCAAAACACTCACGTATTGGCATTGCTCTTGGCTATATGATAAACTTGTTCCATGCTTTCACGGCATTGTTATCAATATGATTTGATGACACATCATTGTTGAACTATACTTTGCACAAAAACCTACCGGGTATCTCGTTTATCCAATCATGTGCGTCCTTCTTATATTGGCTAATATCATTCATGTTTTGCTCAAAGTTTGCAAGTGTATATGCCCTTGATACACCCCAAAAATTAATTTCCAACTGGTCTCCTATACTAAAACATTTAGTCTTTAGATTTTTGGCCAAGTGTCTCATACAAAAATGTTATTTGCACAATGGAAAAATATGTTGAATAGCTTCTTGCAGTCCTTTTTGTCTGTCTAACATGATTACGTAAGAACCAAGCCCAATCCCTCTAAGCAAACCCTCTAAAAACTAAGACCAAGTGGAGAAACATTCGACATCTATAATCCCCATGCAAGTGGAATAATACCATGATCTCCGTCTAATGTAATTGCAAATATGATAATCCCACCATAAGTACCTTTTAAAAATGCACTATGTAACCCTATGAATGACCTGCAGCCCTGATGAAATGCATCCTTGAATGCATTCAAGGATACAAACATTCTTTCAAATAATCCATTGGTGGTTACGCTGTACTCAACTATGGTGCCTGGATTACATCTCATTAACATCATGTAGTATGATAGAATCAACTCATATGACTTCTCGAAAGAACCAAAAACGTTATTTATTGTCTTCTTTGTTCCTCACCATAGTTTATGATATTTGATGCTAATGTCATATTCTTCTTGAAAGATTTAGTAAATTGTACTATGTCTTGACTTCTCTTTACCAACTATCTTGCTAAAATCTTCTCTGCAACCCAATAATGCGATACTGTCTTTTCTCCACTACCTTAAAAAGCAAAACATTTGTATTGATCATTCATAGTCCTTATACACATTCCTACACTATCATATTCACATTTGGCATAAACCTTGCAGAAACAATCCTTGACTTTGCACTTCATAGTAAGCTTCTTACGCTCATTTCGTACATATACCAAGTCGAAATGGTTATGAACCGCAAACTCAACAAGTGCTGTTCTAAGTAAGGCAATATTTGGGAAAATCATGCCAACTAACAGTTGTGGATTGACTAGGTTGTCTTCTCGAAATGTCATGTCACATTTTGATTTCATCCGCACCTTTTTATTGTCATCATATGACTCATCTGACTCAAATGCTGAGACATTTTTCCCTTCATATAGTGGTTCTTCCACATTCTCTTTTATTTGGAAATCTCTTGAAGGCTCACCTTGAGTAGAGTGCTTGACATTATGCTCTGCAAATCACCATGCAAAAATGAGCATCACAGTATAGAGAATGTGGGTGATTGTGAGGATATACTAAAAATTACCATAAGATAAAAGCGACAATAATCATACAGTAAGATAAACATGGCAATGAAAGATAAATTCACATTCACCAACACCTGTAGCTCCCCCTGTGTTTGAATTTATGTGTTTTTTGTTGATTGACTTTCTTTTATGTACCATACTTGAGGTAGACACATATATCGGGATCTCCTTCATTCTTCTCCAATTTGGTAAAGAGGTGTACTGGTGAAACATCTCCATCAAATCACCATCTATTTTTAACTTCCCCACTCTAATAAACAACTCAACTTTAGGAATCTTGTAACTCATCTCAATCTTCTCATGTGGCAATTTTGCTATAACTGCTATTGTGTCTAAAAAATCCAGCAAACAGTACTTGTCCTTGCATATGACCTCATAATGTACCAGACCACCAATATGCTTCATAATTTTTTTATTAAAATCTTTGTGCAACCCCCACCTAATGACAAGCTATTCTCATAGTGTCTACTTCCATGATTATACCTACATAACAGAAATCCAATTAGTCAAAAGCTATGTTAAGACTAGCACCTTGAAAGGAGACTTCATAAAGTATAAATTGAAGAATCAAATAAAATAGCAGCCAAACACAAAATCAAAAAGAAGAAAAAATATTAGTGTGCAATTGTGTCATTGAAAAAGCGTGATCCTATACAAAAGCTTCTTTAAACACTACATACAAGCTATGCAAAGTACATTACTAATATAGTGTTAGAAACACTCACATGATATTTTAAAAAAAGGCAAAAAAATTCCAAAAGAAGAAGGATTCTTAAATGAAAATGGATTAAAGAAGGGGTGGTTACTTTATTAAGCTTTGTTGCTTGGATTCCATACACAATCCTACATGAAATATTTGCCCACTGCAAGTCCTTATGCAACTATTTATTTCATCAAAAAGCATCTTTTCCAATGAAAATAATTTTTAAAACATCCAAAAGTGATCAACATTGACCCTATTTAAAAACAATATATAACATTCATTAAAATCTTATAGCCTTCTGATTAGTCAAATGTAAAAAAAGAAAAAGAAGTTTGCATGGTAGTCATGTATAATTGCTATTTTTGGCATTTATTAACAGATAGCTTTTCGACTTCATGAATATTACAAAGGGTATAATATTTTCATTGGAAAAACTATGATAAGAGGCTATTTGATAACTTAAACTCCTATAATAGATATACACATGACTAATCCACCTACATAAATAGAATATTCTGTCCACTGTGGTCCCCAGGCAAAGGGATTCAAGTTTTCAACATACAAGGCACGTGGTCCTGCTATCTCCTTTGGAGTTCCTTCCAAATACAACAACTCACTTTAACCTAGACTTCTATATTCTGTTTTCTACTACCATAACCTCTGTTAGCAATTATAGTAGGTCCCACATGTTTTAATGCACTACCTTAGAAAACAACCTGTCGGGGCCCCTTAAAAGGGAAATCACTGCCTAGCTGTTCCAATAGAGGCTACAAACATACGAACTGTCAGATAAATCGTTACCCATTCAAATAAGACTGGAATATCATTACCTATTCAAATTGAGGCATAACAACACTGTCAATTCCAACAGGGGTGAGCAAAATTACAATGATTTTTAACAATCATACATCATAATCAAAGGAAAGGCACACATGCATTTTGAGGAAGATGCAAAGATGGCAAACCTAAAGAGCTGCGGAGATGGTGAGATGGTGAAATTAAACGACAACAAATTTGAAACAATCCACGAACAAGAATTAGCTATTGTAGAAACCAATTCAAATTGCAGGCAGATATACCCACGTATACCAAGTTAAGCACAATCTTCAACGCTCTTCAATAGATTTGCCCCTAACCCTCTGCCGATGCCGGCCATTCTACGTAGAAATTAACTTCGACCGCATCCTTCGAAAGCATTCAAACAACTTCGCCCAAATCCCAGCTTCGATCCCAACTTTCCCACACAGCAAACCAGCTAAAAAATTCGCCCCAAATCCCAGCTTTCCCACACAACAAATTGGCAGCAGAAATCATGCACAATGCCAAAGAGGAAAAAACGGCCAAGACAAGACAAGGAAACGAGTTTGAGCCAACAATCTGTGCCCTAAATCAAGAGGTACTTTTGGAAATGGCATAATGCACTGACATCACACTATTTGTAATTTGACAACAACCGTCAACGTGGGGGTCATGTGCAAAATTTGTAAAATTGTGTCAGGGTAATATGAAATATTTAAAACTACGTGGGTATATCTGCAATTTTGGTCAAACTATGTGGGTATATATGAAATTTACTCTTATTCTACGCTATCTCATGTATATTATTAGCTTCAATATGTTTCGATTAATTTTAATTAAATTGGTGATCATAATACTCTTAACAACAAATACTTTTTTTTGATAAAGAACAACAAACACTTGGTTTGCATCACTAATCCTAAATTTACCCACTACGTTTTAAAAATCCCACATATACCCATCACATTTGTAATTAAATCCAAAAACACTCAATTTTTAAGTTAACGTTGTTACTATGTGAAATTACTAATATGTCAATCAAGTTTTGGACATAATTGAAAAATTGAATATCATAACTCACCGATGCCTTAATTGCACATTAGCTCAAAATTTGTAAAGCCCTAATTTCCTTTTTCTATTTTATTATTTTATGAAAGAGGTATTTTCAGCATTTATGAAAAATAACTACTTATTTTTAATGGAATGCATATTTTTGAGATTAACTGCAAATGCAATAAATATATCTAAGATTTAAAAACGTAATGTGTATATTCGAGATTAAGATCAAACACAATAAGTATATCTAAGATTTTTAAAAACATATTGTGTATATTTGAGATTAAGATCAAACGTTTGTATATTTAAAAAAACCCTAAATAATATTAAAAAGGATAGATAGATAGAGTATATTTTCTATCAAGTACCAAAATAGTAAAAATGAAAAGAATTACATAAAAAAGGATTTTTATAAAATTATTTGATAAAAGAAGGATTCCCATATATAGTTCATAAACACAAATTATTTTTAAAATTTTTATTTATTTTTTATAATTAAAAAAATTATCAATTGCCACTAAAAATGAGGGGTGAAAAAAATTGACTTCTAAAATTGTCAAAAATATATGCAAAATTTTAAAATTGAGAAATTTTAGTGTGTATATATATATACCGATTACACTTGAACTCACATAACAATGAAAAGAAAATAAAAATAAGGACTTAAACCACTTATAAATATCGAAGTTTTGATTGGTATGTATGCGTTAAAAAAGTAAAACATAGGATTATAAAATAAAATAAATGAAAAAGTAATTAAATATATTGATGATTATGATAAAAGGTAGGATTATTCAATAACAGGCGACAATTGTTTTTTGTTTTTTTGCTTTTGCATTAGGCTCGTAAAAGAGGCGTATTTTTTTCCACAGTCATTCTACGATAGCGATGGTATTAATGGGAAAATTGGTATACGTCATGAAGTGGAAAAATTATATTATTGAGGTAGACGTCCTGTCATGATTTGAAAGACGAGACAATTTTAGAATATTTCCCTCCCTTTGTTGGAAAGATTAGCTCGTGATATAACACGTTAATCATGCAGGCCATAAAAGCGAACAGAATTTTCAAAAAATAAACTATAATTGAAATAAGACTAATTATAAAAATCAAAATTGTTGTCAATTAAAAATACAAGTCAAGTAAAATCGAAAATGAGTTTTCCTTTCCCAGGGATACAAACGATGACCTCCTGAAAAAAGATATACAACGAACAGTACTGTCTATGTTCCCGCAAAACATGCTTATGTGGGCCGTGTTAGCTGTCAAGTGGACAACAAAGAATAAAATGCCACATGGCCCAAAATATATAAACGGCAAGGCTAGAAACAGAACCTAAGCTTAGTAGATATACGGAGCAGAAAGACACGAATGAGTATATTAATATACGCATGGGATACGTACGTATAAAGCAGAAATAAACCGTATTTCTCTAATTTTGATTATTATTTAACCGTATAACCGTCGCTCGCTCGCCCTCCTACCCTCGCCTCTCTTTTTTCTTCGCTGGAGGTTCGAAGCCGCTTCTCTCCGAGCGTTTCTCCGCTCCCAAAGAGCGAGAAAAAGAGGAGCAGCAGCAACAGCAAAAGCAAAAGCAAATCCTTCCCCTTTCCACCTCCTCAGCATACAGCATCGAACGACAATGGCGCCGGGGATCCCACTCACTCATCTCGGAATCCATCACTTCCACTCACCTTAGCACACCCATCTCGGATTCTTTTCCTCCCGCTCGATCGCTTCAAATCAAGGTACAAGGAGAATGGGCGTAGCTGCCCGCTCGCATTCTTCTCTAAATCCGAGGTTTTTGGCTGTTTTTTCCCTAAAAAGTTGATTTTTGTTTTTCAGAAAAAAAAAGTCGGGAAAAGGTTTTGGTGGAGTAGTTTCTTGCGGAATCTGATGTTGGAAGTAGATGAGCTGCTGAGATTTGTGCCCTAGAAATTCCGAGGATGCCCTCATTGCTTTATTCCATAGCATTTTGATTCCTGCACAAATGGCGTTTTTTTTAACTGCCCGAAAGGAACTCTGTGTTTCTTCCAAATGAAAAGTTCATAATTCTCTGATGTATTGTGTTTTGGAGTCGCAGTGCTACTGTTTGAGTCCGCGGATTCTCCAGAAGCATTGTTATGGGGATGTCTACGTTTTTGTGACCAACAGTCCTGCACAAGAAATCTCGATGCCTAAAAAGTCATTTAACCAACTTGAGATTAATTCATGTTTTGATCTTCAATCTAGTTATTTCTGTTTTCGAATCTCCGTCTCTTGCTCAAATGAAGCTGCATCTTTTGCTCGGGCTGTTAAAATTCATAGATTTTCTATTCTTTGTTTTCGCGGGTCGCGCTTTTTCTGACATGCGGTCTAATTCTATAAGATCTGTACGTCTGCTCTATTATACCACCTATTGGATGGATACAGTGAAATAGTATACATGGCCACTGATCCTATCATTGCAATGGGGGGGGTTTATGCCTGTTAGTTTTGTCACTATGACAAATGTCTTCCAACAGCTGGAAAGTATCATCCAATGGTCTTTTCTAGCTTTTGGACATGATTCATGTTTGCGGGGCTAGAGTAGATGAAATGTCAATATGTTGTGCATATGTGCGATGCCCGGTAGATGGCAACAGAGTGGAAAGAAATGATCTAATATTTTTATAATACAAAAATGTTCATGTGAATTTCATTCAGTCAGACCTCTAGTGTAAGTTAGCTAATAAAAGTAGATTTTTCTTGTTTCCACTTTTTCCCCCTCTCCTACATGTTAACCATCTTATGACCATATAATCTCAAGCTAGGCCAATTTTGTATTTAAATTGACATTGAATTTGTTTTATAATTTGTAAGATTTATTTTGTCATATTTTATATTTTTATGTTCAAATGGTTTAATTGCCTCTCTAGAGAAAATTTTCTGCTTCAATATTCTGGTTATTTATTTCAAGGAATCTTGTTTGATTTGAAAAAGAACCAATTTTCAAATGGGAGTTCGGATATTCGATCTTCTTGGTTGATTTCAAATAAACTTTGCATCTAGAACCATTAGAGGAAACCGTGAAACAGTTCTTGCTGCCCTGCACCTTGTAGATAGAATATTGGCAATTTTTGATATGGACTTTCTGCTTAATCTGCTATATAATTGATTTCAGTGAATCTTCTCGTTACCCACTAACATAGACCTTTGGCAAATGCTGATTTTTTGAGTTCTGCAAAATTTTTAACTAAAATTGTTTTTCTTTTCTTTTTTCTTTTTGGCACATTTTTGGAATGATAAAGCAGGTGGCAATCTATTATTGGTTTAAGCGTCCTGATCCTTGGAGTTTATCTGTTTGCTTCATAAATTCATATGTAACCGACTTCCAAGTGTCTCTGATTATTTTGTTCTCTGCCCTTTTCTACAGGGCTTTCACAAACGCAAAGCTTCTGTTTCTAGACTTTTGAGTTGTGAGCTTGCAATGGATGACAGTAAACTTCTAACTGAGGATGGAAACACAGAGAATCAGGCAAATGGTGCTCTTGAGCAACGTACTTCTTCCTGTGATGAAGTTTTGGCAAATGGAGTTGTTCATAGTGGCGAAGAAACTGTGCAACAAGATGGGAATGCCAAAAGCTCACCCCATCTAGTAGAGGATGAAGAAGTTCGATCATCAATAGAGGGGGTTGAAGCTATCCCTATTGCCCATGAAGAGGTTAAAAATATCACTGATTCTATGGTAGGATGCTTTTGGTTAATCACAGCTTCCTTATTCCATTGATTCCTCAAGTCACCCTTCAGTGTCTATTTTTTCCATTTGAGATCTTCCTTAAGGTTTTTGTTTTGTACAGGATTCAGGAAAGAAAAATCATGACCAAGCAAAACATTCCAAAGTGCAGAAGGGGCAACGAAAGAGCTCAAACTCTTCTGTAAATGAGACGCCCTCAGGCCCCAAACATGTTGTTGCAACTTGGGTGAAAAAGAACAAAGATGGGAAGCAAGAGGAGGTTACTTCCCCTGTTTCAAATGGTTCCCATTCAAAGCAGCCACTTGCCCATGAAACCATCAAGCCTTCATCCAATGGAAGGCAGGGAATTGAGCATGATGCAACTATTGATGTAAACAGGTTTACAAGATCGTCATCTGTGCCAAGCTCTACACTAAATTCCAAGGTGAAATTGCTGGGATTCTTCATTTCTCTCAATTATAGCCAAGCAGTGCACCATTATTTTTCAAAATGCTGCTTTCATTTGTTGGGTATTTACACGCTTTTTACTGCAGTCTAGAAACTTTGGATCATCGTCCTCTCCTACAGATATCTTGCCGGGTGAAGGCGTGAAGTATGTATCTTTCTGTATTTCTTTACAGTCTTCCAGCTGCTCATGGATAAATTGAACTTGCATTAGTTTTTTTTTTTTTTTTGATGTTATTAGCTCTAATAATAATCTAGATCGAGGTGGTGAAAGGGATGCGAAAGGCCTCCTTTTGTTGCTGTTCATTATATCCTTATCTATGGTTTCAATTTTACTGTCATTCTGGTTGTTCAATTATTTGTCATTTCATAACAAACGTCCTTCCAATATGAGAGATCATAATGTCCTTGCAGGGAGCAGGTGAAAGATCTGAAACCTCTGAAACAGGGGTCACAGAAAGCTGAAGAGCATGCTCACTCTTCTCCTCTGTATCCTTATGCTGTATTTTGGACTTCACACTAGATATTTATTCTATTCAGCCATTGACAATTGATTTAAGTCTTCATTTACTGTGTTTTGAACAGTGTTGTCCAAACTGAATCAGTTAATGAACTGTTCAAGGGACTGGTTTGGTTTGAAACTGTTTAACCATTTGTGAAAGCCAAATTGAACCTATGTACTAGCAATTTTATAATTTTATATAAGATGTAGCAATTTATAATTGAGTCTTGCTTCTATGTAACCCATTTATATAAAAGCAATGTCATGCGACCCCTCCATTTTTCCCATCTTGATGATCAATGGGAAATCCATGCGATCCATTATATTTAGCATCCTTTGTTTTAGCTAGGAGATTGAATTTCATCCAAATTAAGGATGTGCATGAGCCAATATTTGCTTAAAAAATATGTATATATACATGTATAAATTGTGAAAAACTCTTAGGGTGTGTTTGTTAATAAGTAAAAGTTGTCAAGTTAAAACTTTTCAATCTAAAAATTTTCACCCTTCATAATTATCTTATTTTTTAATTATTTCTTCACATTTTTCTGTACAGTTACTCTACTTTTCAATCATTTCTACACAACTACCAACACAACTAACCTATCTATTTCAACTTTATCCTATTTATTCCTCATCATTATCCCTATTATATCACATCATTTGACAACTTCTACTCTCTACAACTTTTCATCAAAAGTTTTATCCATTCCCAAACACACCATTAGATTCATTCACATATGCATTAGAATGACAATATTTTAGATGGTTTAGTGATGTAGGACTGGATGCCCTAAATCAATTATAAGGGAAGACTTTGGATGAAAGAGGGAAGATCCTCTCAATAGGGTTAAAAGAGAAGAAATTGGAGAAATCATAGATGAATAAGAGAGAAAAAAGGCTACAGAAAGACTTACAAGAGTAGAGAAGATGTAGGATAAGTAGAGAAGAAGATAGAAGAAAGAGGAAGAAACTTCTAAAGGGAACGAGAAGGGAAGAAAATAGGAATTAGAAGAATTAGAGATGAGAGAAAGAAGAAGAAAAAGGGAGAGGAAAGAAGAAGAAGAAGAGAATTTTTAGGAAAACAAGGATCTCATTCCATTATCAAAATAAATTGTCTTACATAAAACTCAAATAACTTATTTATAAAAAAAAAATTAACTTAAGCAACAAAGAAATGAAAGCTTATGCAATGAGCAACCTTACTAAATAAGCAAACTTGTGGACAAAGCAACTTGTACCACATGTAAACTTGCAAGCTAAGAAATAACTAAAAATAGAAACAAACAACCTAAGACAATTTAAATCATTATTTCAACTAACAATACTAAATCCCTAAAATAATAAAAATGGTTAGTTTCAAATATACCCACAACTTTTGCACTAAATTTCAAATATACCCACTAAGTATGAAATCTTTCACTTATACCCACTAAGTAAACTCCAAATATCAAATATACCCATATCCTTCACTGTGGTTATAAATGCCGTCAATGAAGAGTAGAAATGACGAATGTACCCATGAGAGTTGTGAACAGTGCCAACCCTGATTTCTCCCTCGAATGTACCCATGACAAATGCACGTAGATCTGTTAGCCGGTGGAGTAAGTGTGAGTGGCTACCGAATCGTTGCTTGCTTGGCCGTTTTTGTCAATTTGGGAGACGTTGCTGTCGCCGCCATTTGCGGTGGGTTGAGTCACTGGTGCTGTGGGAGAAAATGGATGAGCAAACAGGATTCTTCATTGCAATCCTAACTTCAATCTTTCGGTAATCCCTCACCGCTCCTTTCTAAAATCTCCTCCCTCACTACCCCTTGTTCATCTATTTTAACAGACTGAGCAATGATCAAATCTCTGAGATCTGAAATCGATTTGCAATTCCGGATCTGATTGCAGTAGTTTATCTTCTTCAGCAATAGCAACTCAGGCGCCAGTTGACTGCCTAGGTGCTGCTGCCCTCTTCTATTCCCATCGATTTCTCCTTTGGTTGTCAGATCTGATTTCTCCACACCGAAGCTGTTGATTTTTACAAGTCGCATCTTCTTGTTCTTCTAGCTATCGGGACCATCAGATGCAGGCCCCATGAATCAATTTGTAACTAACTGACCTAGGTGGAGATTTACTGTAGCTACTAGGTCTTGATGGAGATCTACAAACGAGGATGAACCTATGAGAATGGTACGCGTGGTGTCAGAGATTAAACCAATCAGTGTAAAGCTTGACAGAAATTTCGAGTTTCTTTCCACTGCGTGATTAGTAGAAGAACATTTTGGACATAGAGGATGGATTGAGTAGAGATGTAGGGAGCAGAGGTCCGATGCACCACACCGAAATGCCTATGAATTTTTGGAGAATCTCCATGCCCCTAGATTCCACCTCTTCCATCACATTGTGTTGCATTCTGTCTGATTTCAAATAGAGCTATATCTACCATGCAAAGAATGTTGGCCAAGGATCTTTGCCGTCAACGGCTTTCATATACCATGACATCTTGGTCCGGTGGAAGCAGATGGAGTTGGGCCAGCTAGGCGAGGGAATGTCTTTTGTGTCCGTCATGATATGTGGCGAGTGCAGCCAGAGAGAGTAAGCGGTGATGCCGTAGCCGTCGCTGGCTGTGAAGATGGTGTGGAGAATGCTAAGTTTTCAAGTGACATCGATCGTCCAGCCGGAGAAGAGGTCGACAATGATGCAGAGGGGCGGGCCCTGGGATTGAGAGAAGTGGGTGATGAAGAGTTTTGCTTCTCCCTCTCTTCGTCATCTGTTTCTGTAAAGAAGGTTAAACTAGTCATTTGAAAAAATTTGCTTATAAAAATGCCACCGTTTCTTGTTCAATTGACAAAAGCTAATAGATTGGGTAGATTTGAAATTAGCATAGAACTTCGTGGGTATAAGTGAAATATTTCATACTTAGTGGGTATAAGTGAAAGATTTCATACTTACTGGGTATATTTAAAATTAAGGGTAAAGGTTGTGGGTATATTTGAAATTAACTCTAATAAAAATTTTCAAAATAAAAATCGTAAACAAAATAAATCATAATTTATGAAAGTTTCTTCATGCCCCACATCATTTACATATTGAAAATACAACTTGAAAATTGATATTCTGATCTTAACATTTTTCATAATTTACACATGAATATATATTTTTAAGCAAATATTACACATGCATGTCTTTGATTTGAATGAAGCCTAGTCTTCTAGCTAAATAAATGATGCTAAATACGATGAATGTAGTGGATTTCCTGTTAATCATCAAGCTAGGAAAAATGGATTAGGTTAAAAGCGACCGCTTCTTCGTAACCCGATTACATAGAATTAGGACACTTTTATATAAGATACGTGGTAGATTGATCAAATGAAAAGTAAAAACCTGTAATTTCAAAAGCAGGATCAAAATAAAAATAAAAATAGAAAAATATTAGATATACAGTTCTCTGTTCTTTGATGATCTCTAATATGTAATGTTATAAAAACAAAAGCAAATGAAATGCACGCTATATGCGAAAAAACCCAAAAAAAAAAAAAAAACTGCCCGTAACCACATTTGTAGTGTCACGTGATGGATTGCTGACATTAATTTTCTTCTGCATCAGTTCATGTTGATTAAATCTACCCGACCAATCTTATATTGATTGACATTCAAGCACGGCTTGTGTTGGTGCGTGGCAACTGCAAGAGAGGTTAAACAGTAGTGACAGTGTGGATTTTCTCTAGTCCAGAAATCAATACACAATCCATCATATAACCAGAACAGGGCACAGCCACACAGGACAGCTGTCCAGAAATTTGAAATTGTTTTTTGTTCCAAAGTGACTCTGAACTTGTTCTTTTCAGATTTGCCCCACAGCTAGATCACCAGAGTACGACCTTCTGCTTCCCATTGGCTGAAATATGAGCTGCTCTTTTCTTCCTCTCTTCCATTGGCCTTCCCTCCTCTCTCATTTTCCTTCATCCATATTCCCAGTTTCCCTGTGGGAGTAGGAAATCAAAAGTGTCGTACTGTCTATGCCTTAATTGGGCATCTTGTCCTCCTTCCTATTCTATTCCTTTTCACATACTCTTCTCTTCATCTTCCTTCACGGCACAAGTTATAGATGCGAGGAGGGTGACAGCAAGAATGAGAAGGTAGAGAGGCGGTGTTGTGAGCTATGGATTTTTGAGGGATGTAGCAGCAACAAGACAACAAAGACAGGTGGTAGAGGGGTTCCGAAGACAAATTGAGTACTATTTTTGACGAAGAACTGACTTAACTGCTTGATCAGGAATCTGCTTAAACCTAGTTTAGCCAGTTTTCACCAGCAAGATTGTTCTAATCAGAAACTGAAATGGATTGATGGCTGGTTCCCAGTCAAACTAGTCTGATTGGCCACTCCTATGCGACTTTTACAACATTGGTTTTGAATGTTATCCCAATTTGATATTCATTGGATCCAACTATTGAAATTAATTCCTGGATTTATTTATCCTTAAGTTCATTTCAGAAGTCCAACTGAAGCAGGCTCGAAATCCCGAAGAGTGGGTACTACTCCTTCTTACAGTTTCAACTTTAGATGTGTTGAACGAGCTGAGAAAAGGAAAGAGGTTCGTCTGACTGATCCGTACTGTGTTACATTTGATCATTGTCTACAGCTTCGAAACTCGATCAATCTGATGTAATTTAAACTCTATTGTCAAGCAGTTCTTCTCCAAGCTTGAGGAAAAGATTCAGGCAAGAGAAGCGGAGAAAACTAACCAGCAGGCCAAATGCAAGGTATTATAAATTCTTTCACAAACCTTCAACTGATTTGCAGTTAATGATTAGCATCTGTGTACCTTTACCCATGTTATCATATCACTATTAATCCTTGTATTTTTCTTTTGCTGTTTGGCTGCCGTATGGCCCTAATCATCTTTAGGAAACTCAAGAGGCGGAGATTAAACAGCTCAGGAAAAGCTTAAATTTTAAAGCAACACCAATGCCAAGTTTTTATCAGGAACCTGCACCACCCAAAGTGGAGTTAAAGAAGGCAAGCATCATCCAGTCTCCTTTCTTCATTAATACACTTCCTCACTGTTCGAAGGAAATAGATTTGCAAAACAAAACAGAAATTGTAAAGAAAAAGTGCATGGCAGTCAGTTATGCATCTAGGAATTATTTCTAACATATTGCATATGTAGGATATACAAGTTATACTCCTGATATGTTCAGCATAATAATGGGTGCCACTGCTTTGGTACTTGTTCTCACCGTGATCTGTGCATTTCAAGGATTATCATCATTTTCTTTCGACACTGTTCCTTTGAAATGCATGTCTTTGACTGCACAAATAGCTTTCAGTTGCCTTCAGTTTCCTCCTTTAAGCAATCCCTCAATGGTGGCCCTCGTCATCTGTTGCACATATACTCAAGTGTCCTTTACCATGACTACTGACATTGTGAAATGAATAAGCCAATGTGGTGATGGTCTGTACTCTGTAGGAGGAAGACCATGATTTTAATAACAGGTTGCCCCTGAAGCCCTAGATGTTCACAAAGCAGTAGCTCATCTTTCTAAAATCCATAATCCTGATGAGAACCTAATCATAGTTTCAGCAACCTTATCAAACCCTTTCCCTACCAATCCACCTTAGAAATAAAGTAAATAGGTCAAATTGATGAAGGTTGCTTTTCCTTAAATGGCACTGCAGAAGATCCGATATTTTAAAAACCTAGAATTTTCTATTTATTAATTTATTTTTTTTTGTCTTGAACATTAAGCTAATTATTTAGAGAGAGATGAATCTCTGTTTTCCATTTGGATTTCAATATCCTTATTTTCTTCTTATTTTTCTTTTTGTCAGTTTGATTTAAGATTTAGGAGAAAGTTATCCCATTTTGATACTTCATTTGGCTTCTAGTAAATAAGCTTTGGAAATGTTTTAAAAGAGAACAATTTGTATGGAAGTTGTGCATAATCACTTTTTTGCTTTAGAAATTGATGGCAACAGCGTTGAGCTGGTGTTCTACTTTTTTGGTATCAGTTGAAATGTGTAAACTAAGTATGATGTCTTAGCACCTTGTATGCAAATCATCCATGAATGCCAAAGTCATGCCTCTTTTTTTGAATTTTATTTTTAAATACAGAGTTTGGCCCTTTTTGACAACATTGGTTCATGGTGGTTGTAAAAACATTTGTCGGCTCTTCTATTTAGTGGTTCTTCCTCTTGCTTGATGCTTGTAGTCAAGTTTACTTTACAAATGCCTCTTTTTTCTTCATCTCATCAAGTAATCTCCTGGTCTCTCCTCCATACCCACATGACAGTCTATGCCTTCAACTTTTACTACACCATCCAGTGTTGTTACTATCCTCTCTAGGTTGACCTATTTTAAGTATCTCTTTTTTTTTATTAATCAGTGAAATTCTAGTATTCTTTTCTCTTCTTAATCAATCAAATCAGTCAATGCTTCAGTAAGGTGATTCCTTGCTGGATCCGTATTTCTCCGTCTCCTTCATTTAGCACAATCTTTTTGATTTGTTGGGGGACATTGTTTGTTGTTTTTTGAGCTGTTGATGAACACCGACTTCATCAAATGGTAATGATACCAGGAGAAAACAGAAGAACTACAACTGTAGAGTTTGTGGCCACGAAAATCCTTCCTACTTCCAGCCTTGATATTAGCAATGTCTGGTAGCCAAGAACTACCAAAATGCATCTTGTTTATACTCCTTGGAATTTCCAGAAGCCCAACAAACTCCAATTTGTTATACAAAAGATGATCTGTTTCTGATGTTCTTGTCAGCTGTAATTCTTTCAGTGTATCACCAACTGGAAACTGCAAGTTATCTTTGTTTTTCATTCAAGATCTCCCTGTACTGTGCTTTAGGTTGTGCCTTGCTAAACCATCTGTGGCTGTGGGATTTTAATTGGTTCCTCTTCCTTTTGGCATTGCTTTCTACACAAAATGAATAAAGAGTTAGTTGCCTGATTCTCCATCCTCTTGTTATAATTAACATCTAAATGGATTGCGGATGCCATAACCTATTTTAGAGACTGGATTGGGAACTTGTTACAGTCAAGATCTTTTTTTTCCTATCAAGACAAGATAAGATGTTTGTATTGTCGTACAGGTAAGTATCCTGATTTTCTAGCCTTCCATTATTATCCTACCTTTTTTGTTTTGTTTCATTTTGTTTTGGGATCTGTATCATCCTACGAATCTTGATAGAACTTGCTTTCTGTATCTACCAATAGATTACAATACTGATGCTCCTATGAATCTTGATAGAACTTGCTTTCTGTATCTACCAATAGATTCCAATACTGATGCTGGTTCAGGCCTAGTGGATGTCTGCACCTGATCTGTTCAACAGGTGGGCTGAGAAATCCGGCCCAAGCCAATAACAAATCCATGGCCTCGTAATCCAGCTCCATCCACTTAATGTTGTCATGCCTAAATTCTTACTATTTGTTGTATCATAAATATTGACCCCCCTGGTCTGAAACATTTCATGTGAGAACAGATGATTGCAACAAAAAGAGATTTTTCTGTTTGTTGAATGGTGGTCTGGTTTCTCAGATACTCAGCTAGTTGTCCTATAAACAATTTTTAGATATGGTATTAAAAAGGCAGAAATCTGGTGTTGATGTCAGCACTGTTCTGAGAAACATTTAATTCTTGAGCTAGCATATACTTCCATTAGTTGGTTTATCTTAGATTTATTCTTTCTGGAATGGTAATTCATGCAATCCTTCCATACAGATACCTCCAACGAGAGCAAAATCGCCCAAGCTCGGGCGCCAGAAAAGCTCGACTACAACTGATACTGAAGTAAACAACAGCCGCTCCTGTCAAACTGCGCGGCTTAGCCTTGACGAGAAGGTTGCCCACAATGACCCTGCCAAAGATTCCCACACACACGTGAAGAAGCCACAGCGGAAGTCTCTTCCGAAATTACCATCTGAAAGGTCAAATTTGCTAAACCCATCAGATGATTCAGCCCAACAACAACGGAAAGAACAGGAAACCAGTTCAGACACAACTCCATCTATGGAAAGGATTGAAAATGAAGCTGTTCTAGCTGCAGATGATAAGCAATCAAAGCCTGGTTGGGACACTGAGTCTGTAAATGAAGCTGCTTCCAGTGAGCCTAAAAACGAAGTAGCTTCCAGTGAGCCATTGGCAGTGCAGTAGGGGGTGAAGTTGAGTTGTACAAGGAAATGTCGATTGCTTTTTTCCGAAAATAAGAAAGAAATCGGCAATAAGACTGGTGGAAGTACTGGTATTAGACTGAGGAAGGCGTGAGAGGGTTTTTGTATTATGGCATGTGATGTTAATTTTCGCTGCTATCTGTGCGTAAACCGTGTGTTCTTGCTGTTGATTACAGATTGCGCCTGAATTTTCAGTACTGTATTATTTTACAATTGAGTCTCTGTTTTTTATTTCGATTTTGCCCCCTTTTATCCCTGTTCTTGTATCGTTTATTCCAGAGCTCTGTTGTGGGGGGAGATGCTTGGAGGAAGGAATCATGTCATACCAAACTAGGTCGGGAGATCTGCTTTGGATCCTTAATTAGCAATCCTACTAAAAAATCTCTTCCAAAAACGTCTATGCATTACGTTTTAGACCGGTTTAGGCTTCATTTGGCCGAGTTTTGTTCCCGCCAAATGTACGGCTACCTTGATTTGGCAGTCTGCAAATGTAAATATTGCATTTTTTCCTATTTTCTACTCAATTTATGAATTATCAAAAACACCGGAAGAAACTCATAAACGAGCTTTTCATCCATCTTTGATGTGCGGCCAAACAAGGCCTGGCAGGCTCATTCGGAAGGCAAGAGCATGAATTGAAGCTTGAAAGGAACTTGGCAAGAGGAAGGCCTTGTTTGGCTGCATGTTAAGAGGGGCTAAAAGCCCGTTTACAAGTTTCTTGTGGGTGTTTAAGAAACTTGAAATTTATCAATAATATTTAAAAATTAAAAGAAATAAATGAAATATTCATCTTTAAGAAAAACTGAATTAATTAGTCTCCTACAAGTAGGCGGAACTTCCTTTATGCGGGAAGAGACATCTGGAGGTTTCCCGAGTGAAGTTTAGAACCCCATCTGTTCCCCTATATTTTTAAATTTATAATTACAAAAGAATTAAAAACATCCGCCAATAAGTGAGTCGCCAAACTAGAAGATGGTGCTTAAATATCTATTGAAACTAATAATAGAAGATGGCAGCATGAGTAATTTTTTATTATTTTTTTTCTAGTAAGATTTTACCCCACATTTATTTGTTTAAAGTGAATCATATTTATGTTGATGGTTTGATCCCCACATGGTATAATATAGTGTTGGTTACTTTTTCCGAAAAAAAATATGGTATTGATCCCATTTCCTTATCCTAGCTGCTGGACGGTATCATAATGCACATGGGTCCGCAAATGTTGGGAAGTTATGGAGGCTGATGCTTTTGCTGTATGGTCTTCGATTCCCCCGTAGCCTTTCCAACTTTCCTGAAACATCCGGACGCATGATCTTGTCCTTTTCCTGCAAAGAGGAAAATCTGTGCTCTCTACAAGATACACACAGTGAAAAGGCAAGAGGAAAATCATTGATACTTGCATCCCATTTTCACTCAACATAGAAGGCAAATAAAAAACAAACAAAAACCAACAACTGATATGAAGTTATACACTAGTTATTTTTACAGACCAGCTATAAGCCCAAAAATCAGAATGTACAAGTCCTCTTTCTCCTCTCACTAAACTATAGATATTTTTACAATAATCGCGTATCTGCCCACATGGAGTGAGGGAGACTCAGGAAGCAGCAGTCACAGGAGCAGAACTAGCATCTGCATGAAAGAAGGATGTTCTTTTGCTTGCTTCTCCTTCATTTTCATCTTCTTCGTCCACATCCCAAAGAAACCTTGCATATGATGCCATCACGTAACTGCAAAACAAACACAAAATCAATGCGAGGAACAAGTATCAATGAATTATTCGATTTTTGGGCACATAGCTTGGAGCTGATGAATTCCCCCCGACTTGAGTTGACAGGCAAATCCCCATTCATGAATGAAATCTTGAAGATATCATTCCCTAAATACGATGTTGGATGCTCTTACCAGTCATCTGGAGCAGCTTCGATAGCTCTATTGAAATAGTTATCAGCCCGTTTGGTGTCTTTCCTTGTCTGCCAAACCAGATCAGCATACAGAGCTAGAACATCTCCTTCTCCAGGATTGGCTAGAATCGCCCTACTACAATACTCCTCTGCTTTATCGAAATCTCCTCGTATCTGCATACATCACAGAACAAAAATATTAAGAAAATCCACCCCCAGAAAAAAATGATTTCCTTCTGGAAAAACAAGAAAAAGAAGGCACACGCCCGCACCTCTTTCAAGTACTTTGCGTAGTTCCCAAGCAGGAGCGCATTTCCGGGGTTTGCCTCGATCATTTTCTGGTAATAAGCGTCCACGCTCTCATGGTCATGGCCATGGTTATTTGAATCAGAGAAACCAGAGCCCCCATCTCCATGTCCGCCACCATCACAGCTACCTCCGCTCCCCCCACAAATACCTGCGCCGCCGCCGCCAGCAATCCCGTTGTTCGATAACATCAGCAAGCATGGGGAATCATTTTTCCTCCCTGCAGCGATGCCCACCGAAGCACGCGCTGCACCGCCGCTGTCGACCGATTCATCGAGGCCCGAGCTCGAAAACAGACGATCGATCGAAGAGGGGACAGAGTCAGCTTGCCCGCGGTCTCCTTCCTCCCCTTCTTCCACCGAAATCGAGGATAGGCGGTTGAAGCCTCGAGCGAAGGGCTTGCGCCGGTGGGCGACGGGCGGGAGGGATAGGTCTCGTAGGTCGTTCTCCGACGAGGCTCTCGTCATCTTCTCCGAGGAGATGGGCTCGTGGGCGGGAGACGATGAGTTCGATAATGCCGCGATGGACAGCGAATGAGAGGGATGGTGACCGAACGACCGCGTCCGTTGGTGAGCCGGCGCCATCGTCTCGGGCTCCGGCGAGGCTTCCTTGGACGGAGGAATCCATGAATTGAGGATCGGAGAGGAAGAACTTCGCAGAAGCATTGTGATAAGCCCAAGATAGTTCGGAAAAAGTAAAAGATGAGATCTTTTTACGAAATTCGAGCTGTTCTTAGGATCTGAAATATTTATAACGAAAATCAGATTGTACTGTTATTTCGAGAAATATCTTAAAGACTCAAGATC
>JAXCLR010000081.1:21267492-21284189 GCA_035584095.1 Annona squamosa
CTTAAAGACTCAAGATCAACATCTAAAGACGGAAAGTGGGAGGAAACAGGGCACCAAACTCTCGAACGAGAGCTGGTGAGCTGGAAAAAAATCGGGGTGGATTTTATACGGGAGGAGGGCGAATATCGACCGTTGCTTGCCACTGGGGAAACGACAAAGGAGATTTCCGCGCTCATCCGACGTGGCTTCGCGGGAATGGTGGGAGGAGCAGCCATACGACAGAGTTGACCACGTCAGTCAGATGGCAGGCGTGACGTGGGGCCCTGACAGCCGTCCGCTCGTCTCCTTGTGCATTCATTCAACGGTCCGTATTGATCGTATCCGCGTTAAGCTGGTTTAGAAATCCGCCGGCAAATTCCGCGGGCTGTATGCTGCTGTCATTTCTAATTTTTATTATTTTCATTTTTTCTGGTTTTTTCCAATGTTTATTTCTAAAAAATAACGATCATTTTAAAGTTATTATTCATTTTTTATATTTCTCAACATCTTATTCCTAACAAGGTAATTAGGAAATACATATGTATTTAAACCGCAATACTTATGCATGGTTTTGATTTTTTGCCATTTATTTTATTTTTCTTTTATTTTTATGGGTAATCGTTATACATCATAGATCAAAATTTATTTTTTTAGATTTATATATATATTTTTATATAAACTAAATACACATGTAGTTACATAAAATCGGAAAAAAACATAAATCTACATAAAAGCTCCAATTATAAATATGTATCGAGGCTTTAATACGTGCTTGTATAACAGGATCGTTAACCTTTATGATACCTATAAATAACATGAATAGACAAGGAGGAAAATTAAATTAATAAAAATAAAAACTTTTTGAAATAATAAATTGAGATAAAAATAAGTAACTTCTTAGCAAAATAATAAAATGAATATCAAATATTTGTTGTGTTCAATAAAAACAAAAAGATTTTCACCCAGCGCATCATACACATGACTAATAGTAGCCAATTTAAAATAACTTTACTGTTACCTTATGTTATTTGTTTAGGAGAAAATAATTTTTTTTAAAGGTTAATAGGAAATAATTTTAGCATAGTATATAAAAAGATGTTGCGTATGGTCAAGAAGTGAAAATTTTTTGTTGGAATGTTTTATAAACATGTATAAATTAAAAAAGCTCTATCTAAGCTCCCAGAATCCATCTTATCTTTTTTTTTTTTTTTTTTAAATGCAAATTCCTTCCTATCTATGTATAAAAGAAGTGGAGATTTCAAAATAGGCTGAAAGTTTGTTTGGCAAAAGTAAAAAATGGAGAAAAAATTATGAGAAAATTTTTGAAAAAAATGGGAAAGTAATGGAATATGATAGGAATAATAATAAAATAAACGGGAGATACATAGTTGTATAAAATATGTAAAAGAAAATTGAAATATAATAATAAATAAATAAAATCATTAAATAGTTAAAGAAAAATGATGGAATGCACCCAAGCGCTCTTAGCTTTGGTGCATCCGGACGTATTTAATTTGTTTTTATTTTTTTGAATTTTTTAATAAAATTGTTAATCTTGGAATATTTAAAATATAAGATAAGTTTTTCTTTTTGAAGATGCATTTTAGAAATGGTAAAATTCCAAACAAATACTCACAAATTTTTAAAAAAGGTAAAATTTGCGACATATGTTAAATACATGTAAATTAATAATCGTATAAAAATTTTGAAAAAATTTTAAAAAAAGTTTTTGCACCCGGTGCATTGAAGTAAGTACACCATGTGAACGGTATCACAATCTATAATCAAAATATCTAATCATATTAAAACTGTACTAGAAGTAGTGACAAAGTTTTATTTTGCATCTTGCTAACTAGCTTAGTTTTCAAAAACGAAATTTGTATTGATGAAAAAAATAGTACAGACACATATGTCATGTTAGAAAAGAACAATTTGCCTTTTCTTCTTTAAAAATTTTAGATTTTCTACTAATTGACGAAACAGTCCAAAACAACAACATCATGAGGCGAAGATAAAGGTATGTGTAGGAACGCTTTGTGATGAGAACCATATGAAGTAAATAAATTTTGGCTATTTTCGCTCAGCTAATCCAACATAATTAGGAGATTTTAATTATAAATATATGGGTCTAAAAGCTCATATAGTTTGGCCACTAAATAAGTATAACTTTTTTGATAAAAATGCGTATAATTTTAAAGTGAATATAAATGCGTTAAAATCTTTATTTAAGTTTTATTAATAAATTAATAATAGCAGAGAAAATGAATAACACTGATCTCCTACATGCTGCAAAAGGGGCCCACTTAAACTGGCTCTAAGTGAATATTGCCAATTTTATTTCTAGGTGGAGCTTGAAAAGACGAGTAAATTAAAATTGACAAGAAGTAACAACAGGTGATAATAAAATGCATATAAACTTATTCGAAAGATTTTGACTATCTACGTTCTTCTTAATTTACTCTCATTGAATAATTCCCTGTTGCCAAATACCAATTTTAGCTAACTTTAGAATGCTACCTTTGCATACCAGCTTGGTGATGATCAAGTGAGATCCACTTTGGTAATCGTTTCTGTTAGTGGCATTTGATTGTAAACAAATATTTAAAAAGATTAATAATAAAAAATACTTCTTTAGACCTTCATCTATTTGATTTTATTATGTTATCACCTTGAATTATTAAAAAATTAATAGAAGATAGCTCCAAGAGAGAGTATTGAGACAAGTGACTCCATCCAACTTGAAATCCTTAACCTCTCACCAGATTTATCGTGACATTTACTCACATCATCTCTATTTATTATTGTTTTTTTTTATTTGTGTCGATGTAAGGATTAACTAAAAGAATTAACCATGAAGTTAATTAAGAGAATCCACCACCATGATCCAAGGGCATTCAATCATCTTAGTATAAGCCAACCATTCAAAACCACCTTTTAAATGTGTGCATCCGAATTCTAGGGCATTCGGTTATCTATATTATCTCGAACTATTAAAATTAACAGCTATTAAAATATAACTTTACTTCTGTGAAGCCGGCATTCTATGTAACTCTTTTCTTTTTTAATATTTGAATATTTTACTTAAAATTCACTTTACTATTATATTTAACAGTATAAAAATCTTTTTATTTGCCTAGTATGATTGTTTATGTTCCTTATTAACAAATATATAAAATCAACGAAATAAAATTATTTAATATTAAATATCAATTATGAAGTTTTATTTTTAACATTTAAACTATGTAAAATATCATAATTATATCAATAAATAATTTTATAAAGTATTATTACATTCCAAAATATGTATAAATTGATCCCAGTGTTTTTATAATTTTATACATGAATACATCTATTTTAAGCAAACCCGGCGACGTATACACATGTTTGATATTAATGAAATTTGATGTTTTGAGTAAGCAAATGACATTAAATATAATGAATAGAGTGAATTTTCTATCAAGTATTAAAATATTAAAAATATATATCTGGTTATACATATATAGAAGCAAAGCATATTAAAATATATCAATCTATTTATAAATGTTAACAAACGTAGCAAGATTCCAATATTGCCGAATGACATACATATATAAGACACTATGCTTGACATTGGAGTCAAGATTTACATAATTATGGTTGCAGAAAGCTTATACTATTTAACTTCAAATTGCAACTTGATAACGACCCAATTAGTAATAAGAAATTGACACGAGGTGAAAAGGTGATATGACTTGATCACAGGACAAGGAGAAAATTAATTAAAAATATTACGATCAGCTGACTTGTATCTTTCGTTAGTGGGTCGCATGTGGATCAACTGCTATTGGCTCATCACAGCTTAATTCATTTAAAAAATTATAATTAAAATCAACAAATTAAAGGAACAATATAGAATATTTCCGAATAAGCGCCACTATCATAGAACTTTAGAATGCTCCATATAGAAGGTGAAACCAACAATCAAGATCGAATTTTATTCACCATTGGAGCACACTAATTATAAACTTGTTGTTTCTTTCCACTTGTAACATCACTTAGAGACATTTAGCACGGTTGAAGTCTTCTGCAACATGAAGAAATTTTAAACATAACACATGGATGCACCTGTCTGTCTTATATGCCTTCGAAATATTTTATTAATGAAAAGGCAGCGGCACAGTGGTTGTACCTAATTTATATTATATTATCTATATGTATGTATGTATAGTAAAAATATTACTATAATACAGCAACCATGTACCAACTGATACAAAAAATATATATTGTAAAACTAATCATCTCATGCAGCAACTTTTATTTTAGTTAGATAATTTTTAATCGTATATAACATCTATTTAACTACATCAAATGTATTTCGACTATAATAATTATTTAGTTACGAATATTTGTTGCTTTGGAGGAGTACCCAGTATTTTTTACGTAGAATGCCGCTAAAATTAAGGTTTTATCTAATTATTAAAATTTAGTTGCAAATAGTTGTAAAATTTAGCCACAATATTCATTAGAGTTCTTAGATAAAATTTAATTGCTGATAGTAATAAAATTTGGCTACATTATTTAATGGAGTCTTTAGTTGCATTTGATACCAAATGTAGTTACATAAAAATTTTGCTGTAAAAAGTGACAATATATTAAGAATTTTATTGTAGTGCAACTTCGTGCAGAATGTTACGATATATTCGGGACAATTTCATACAACGTAACATAAAAAGGGTCATTCTCATGTGCGGATGCGGGTGGTATTGCGATTATTGTTGACTTTTTTAAAAAACAAAATAATAAATGGGCTCCACCTGGATCTTAATCTCTACTAAAATTTACAAAATTTTAAATTCCTTTGATACGAATTTAAAAATTATCAAATTTCACATAAAAGATTTACTGGATATGCACACTTTCGTGAAAAGAAAAAAAAAATAGTCCTATTAAGGTCTGGCGGAGGCTAAATGCACCTGTGTGCATTTAACCTATTTTTTAAATTTTGTATAAAATTTTTTATACAACTGTTAATCTTAGTATATTTAACATGTGTATTAAGTTTTACATTTTTTAAAATTTTTAGATATTTTTTAATTTTTGAAAATCAGTGATATTTTAGTAATTTAAAATTACTAAAAATGCTATTGATTTTTAAAAATAAAAAATCTAAAATTTTCAAAAATAGTAAAACTTGATGCATATGTTAAATATACTTAGATAAACAATTGTATAAAAAAAATAAATTAAAGCACTCGGTGCACTGAGGCTAAGTACACTCAGGTCCACTGCATCATAATCCAATAAGATCCGTAGTGATATAAAAATGATTAAAGTCCGATGCACTTGGCCTGAAATCAATGTGATGTTCGTGTTATTGTTCAGTCATTTGGCGTACTTATTACTCAATCGAAATGGTAATATTATGTATAATATCGCCAGCAATATGTAATATTTAAAGATAATGTTATGATAATGTCGACAGGAATATATAACTAATTAAATTCCGATGTACTTGGCCCAAAATGTGATTTTCAAGTGCTTGTTCAGCCATTAGGTGTACAGATCACTACATACTCAAACGAATCAGAATATTCCTATTATTCCATTTTTAATTTATGATTAGACGATTAATTTTTGCGCGTTAGAAAACGCAAAAGTCATGGAAAAGCAATAAACATGATATAAAGTCACTAAAGTGCGGCAACGCGCATGCAACTTGGCTTGTCATAAAATGGTTGACGGTTTCCCACTTGAATTGGTATTACAAATTGGAGCATTTACAAAACAACTGTAACCTAACTTGATCTTAATTTTTGATCACTTCTAGAAAACAAACATGTTCCATATTTTCTCAATTTTCGTAGTTCTAATATTTCATTTATGATTAATCATTTTCTAATATTTTCTCAATTGGGATTTAACCATTTTCTGCAAATTTTTTGTTTTTAGTCATTTCATAATTTTTTTTTATTGTTTTAACTCAAATGTTACTTATATTCCCACTTGGGTTTTGAACCCACATCGGCTCAGCGAATACCCATGTCCAATACCAACAATACTTGGTTGGTATGGTGAATTCATAATTGTGCTTATCATTTTAGTACCCTATAAGAAAAGTTCTTATAGAAAACAATTTTTTAGTCAAATTGTAATTTAACTACAAATATTATGGCTTGCCAAATTCAATATTAGTTGAGCTAAACAAGAATCTTTGTTTGCAGCTAAACATGAAGTATAAACTAATAATTTTATCAAATTTAATGATAGATAATTGACAATTTATGAGACCAGGTAGAAGAGCCAGAATGATTGGAGTTTTTTTACAAATTTATAAATGTGGTAAAGGATTTTTTAAAATTTAATTAAGTACATTTTTTAATAGTGAATAATAAATAATGTGTTGGTGCATCTACCCATTAACTGTATTGCGAATTTTAAGGATGCGTTTGAAAATGGATAAAACTTTTGATGAAAAATTTTGAAGTATAAAATTTTTTAATTGATTTATATGATAAGGATAATGATGAGGAGTAAAGAAAATAAAGTTAAAATAGATATGTTAGTTGTATGAGTAATTATGTAAAAATGAATGAAAAGTAAGATAATTGTATAGGAAATGTGAAAAAATTATAAAAAAAATATGAAAATTGTAGAGAATGAAAATTTTTAACTTGATATTTTATACTTATTGCTAAACATACCTTAAAATTTTTAATTTGCAAAAATCAAGCTGGAGGACAAAGTTGATAATTTCCGCGGGAGCAGATGGTGTGAAGTGTGGACTCGCTGGCTTTTATTCCACGGACTATGCAGCAGTAACACGCGTCCAAGTCGCGCCATACTGCCGCTTTCTTCTGATGCGACCGTCATTCCTTTGAAAGCCACTTGCATAATACTTGTGGCCCCCACTTACAATGCATTGTACACAGCTGCCGCCTTAATGTAGGTCTGTTTGTTTCGTTAAAAAAAAACTTTTCAACTCACATTTTTTAATTAAAATTTTTTCATTCTTAATAATTATTTTATTTTTTAATTATTTATTTATATTTCCTTTACAGATTTTTATATTTTTTTATTATTTTTACGCAACTATTCATATAATTAATTTATTTTTATACTCTTATTTTTTGTCATTACTTATATCATCTAAAGTAATTTTTTCTTATTTTCAAAATTTCTACCACAAAACTTTTCATAAAAAGTTTTATTATTTCCCCACCATATCCTAAATAAAATAACTTTTTCTCAACCATACCCTAAATAAATAAATTAACCTGGGCTGAGTTGGCCTGAGGCGCTTCCACCGAGGTTCGAATTCCAGGTCGTATGCGTCCAAGGCCATGAAATAGGAGCATTAGTCTTTAGACATGGGAGCAATAGTATCCCATGTTAAGAGATTTAATCCTTTTTTATATTGTTAAGGAAATTTATAGTGATTTATATAAACAATTAAAAACTAAATAAATTAAAAATATCAAATGAAATGATGAATGTAGGGTGGGTGGGTGGGTGGGTCCATTTAGCATGAAAAATTAAGCAAAATCGGATAGAAGGAATGATAAAAATTAGAAAAATTCAATGCAAGGTTAATTGTGTCATAAAATAAAATAAATTGTTTTGAATTAAGAATATAAATAATCATTTTTCTTGAGAATATAAAAAAAAGTTGAAAGAAGTAGGTTCAACTCCATGGTCTTCCATAAAAAAAAAAAAACTCCATGGTCTTAAAATAAAGTTAGGTAGGTGTGCATGCGTAACTTTAGGAAATAGATGTAAATGAAATAAGAAGATGTTATTATTCGCAAGAAAATAGAAATTATATTAACATTGGGAAAAATAACACTGAAATTCTGAAAATGAAAAATTAAGTCAATATCAGAATGATTAGGTGGTTGCCACTAATATGTAAATAAGATGATGATATTGAATGAGAAATTGTTACATATCAAAAAATAAAAATTATATTAAGTTTAAGAAAAGTAGTATTAAAAATGAAAAATCAAATCAATACCTGAATAACCAGCGGTTAACACCAGTGTGTGCAAGAATTGAGGAGTTCTAAACCGGACTAACTAGATTTTAAAAAAAATGGAAAATTAAAGTAATTGTATACTAAAAATAAGAACTTTTATAAAAAAAAAGAAAAAAGAAAAAGAAAATCACGTCCCATTTAAGCCCCTTAAGACAGTCGCTACGTCGACAGCCGAGACAGGTCAGACTCGGAGACTAGGATTTCAGTCCAAACAGGTCGGCCTGGATCGTTGGCCCTTTAATTGCCTCCATGTGCGCAACGTTTTTCACGTGTGCAATAATTGTTGGCAGATCCTCCACGGTCTGTCGCAAGCCGATAATCCATACATGAGAATTCATCATCATCAATTATATACATACATAAATTCATCATCATCATCAAATGTCCATTTCTCGACCGTTCGATTTGTTTTTTTTTTTTTTTTGTATATATTTTGGAAAAAATCAATATACGACGTAGAGCCTCTGAGACAGAAGAGATTGGACGGATTCTCACATATAAGATTGGAGGGCTTGGATGAAAGGTGGATGAGAGTGATGATTTCTCTGATATGAGCTGGGCCCCACTCGGAGGTTGAATGTTTCTGTTTTATCTTTTCATTTTCAGTATCATAGCCGCAAGAACCACAGTTTATCGTTATTATTTTTTGTACAGATCACAGATGTAATGCCCCAGTCAGATTTCGATTATCTTGATTTATAAAAAAATTAATAAAATGACCTCGTTTTATTGGTTTTCAAAAATCAAAATAGATACCATGACAATTTTAAAAATCACCATATTTAAGAGATCTAAGTGAGGCTCGTATATTTTAAAAAAATATATATATAGAAAAACAAATTTTGGGCTGAATATGGGCACGTAACATCCGCAGGCATACTGGATATAGAATTAAGTTCTTGGACGAATATTATTTCCTTTAAAATAACTGCACTATATATGTGCCTTATGATTATTTAACATCTGTTGGGGAACATATTCTCGCTTTGGCTGTCAATTACATCTAGGTCCGAATACACTTATATGCAATACTTTTTTATTGATATTTTTTTACACATTATAACAACTGATAATATAATCAAGTCCCTTCACAACCTTCACAGTATGGTTGAATTTTTTTTATAAATACCCTCACTTCAGAAGTACATCTGTAAAATCCCCATGGCAAATACGCCACCCCGTACTTGATGTTATTGGAAATTGGGACTTCCGCGTGGGAGCTAAAGATGCAGACAAGTAAGGCAATGCCCTGAAGCAGACAAGTAAGGCAATGCCCTGATGACACTACAAACGCAATTCTAAGGTACCCTCACTTCATAAGGACATCTATAAAAACCCCATGGCAAATATGCCACCTCGGCCAACAAGCAAGGCATTGCCCTGATGGCACTACAGGTGCAATTCTAAGGTACCCTCACTTCATAAGGACATCTGTAAAAACCCCATGGCAAATACGCCACCTCGTACTTGATGTTATTGGAAATTGGGACTTACGCATGGGAGCTAAAGATGCCAACAAGCAAGGCATTGCCTTGATGGCTCTACAGATGCAATTCTAAGGTATACAAAAACAATAATGCTACTTCTCTTCCGTAAACTCTTTTCATTTTTAACATCTACGTGGTTAATGGAAAATCAACTTCAGTTATTATATTTAGCATCATTTATCTTATTATGAAAACCCTTACATTTGTCTAATATCACCTATATGGGCCTATCTACAAATGTGTAAAATTAATGAAATAAAATGACTTCTTAGTAAATTATCAAAATTTAATTAGTATTTTAACATCTAATCATCTAAAAAATATCACTATATGTGGCTAAATAATTTTATAAAATATTACTATATTCTAATATATATTTGAATTGATCTAAGTATTTTTCCTAATTTATACACAAATTATATATTTTTGAACAAATATAGCCTATAGCCTGCACATATTATATTTGGATGAAAATTCGTTTTCTAGCTAAATAATTGATGTAAATATAATGAATGGATCGAAATTTTCAAACACTCATCAACATCTCAAAAATAGAGAAAGTTCCATGAAATCACGTCTTTATAACTCGGTTTTATTGAAGCATCCTGAATGAAGTGCGTGTCTAAATTTTTTTAGCGCCCCCTCCATATGCTTGCTAAAGCACTAAGGTTTAGTAATTTCTACTCTTGAAAAGCCTTTTTTTCATTTTCCCCCCTCCATATGTGACCATAAATATAAAGTTTTCATGAATGTGATTTTACAATTTTTTAAAAATCTTTTCAAAATGGATTTTTCTTATTTTAAAAATTTTAAAAATTAAAAAAGCAAAAATATAAAATTGCAATACTTCACATTTAGGCCTACATATGGATGTCAAAAAAAATTTTAAGAAAAGGCTCTTGGGGCTGGAATATTGAAGCTCAATGCTCAAAGATAGCATAGAGCTGGACTTTTCAAAAAACAATTGGAGAAGCAATGCATTAGAGTCCATCCAAAGGTGCTCTTTGAGTGAGAATTTTTATTAGCAAGGAGAGGGAAGATGTTGCAAATGTGCTTAGCTAGTCTAAGTGATAAATTACTACAAAGGCTGCTAGATTCCTAGGAGTTGGGCTGTTAGTAAGTTCGGGGTTTTAATTTAGGATTTTCAATGTCATAAATGTCCTACAAGGAAAAAGATTTATTGATAAATGAGTTCCGGACCTTAAAGATATCGGATGGCATGATAAAAATCTGGATCCATGGAATACTCTCTCTACCATCTGATCTGTATGGTCTAAGAAAACCTTGTAATAAAGAGGTGCTAAAAACTATGTTCTACGAAGAGAATTTGTACCTCCATTCTTTTTACAAGGGTGATGACGTGCAAATGATTTTAAAGGGGAGACCTTGGCCTTTTGATCATAAGCTTGTCCTTCTTATTAAAGTCATCTGTAAGACCAAAGGAGGGGGTGATTTACACTACCCAAATATGGGTACACATTGGGGACATACTATACTTGTATGAAAAAGAAGCTTTGGGTAGGATGGTGGGAAGCACATTTAGTAAGATGCATGATCTAAAGTTGGAAGGAAATGGCGTTCAAATTCTAGTTGATATTAATGTAAGGCAACCCCTAAGGCGTGGTATATTCACAAGGTACTCTCAGATGAAAAAAATGGCTAAATTTTCAATACCTACCTTTTGTTTTGCATATGGGAGATTAGGCCTATGTTTAGTTAGAAGATAAAGAGAAGTCGAAATTCAATTTATCTTAAGGAAGTTACCTACGGTTGTGGGTGTCAAAAATGAAGGGTTAGAACTAAGTGAAAGCAGGGAAATAGAGTTTATCGATGTGTGTAGCTGGGGGCTTAGAAAGAGATAAAGGGGTAAATGATGGAGTGAGTGTAATGCTTATTCTTCTCCAGAGTTGAAGCATGATACTAGTAAAAATAATAGTAGTAGTAAGGTTTTATCACTAGTTGAGAATGCTAGTAGCTTGCCTAACAATACAAAGGGGATTGTTGAGAGTTAAGAAGGAAATGAACAAGAAGACGCTCATTAAAAGGCACCGCATGTGAATGTCAGGTGAAAAATAATAAGATCCGGCCGGTGAGTGATTGCGTCAATGGTTATGGAAATAGAGGGATAAGTAACAAACAAAATGGGGAGGGAGCAAAGCTGTTAAGGGGCTATGTTGAGGGGAGCAGTAGGACTGGAAGGAGTCAATCAATAGAGGGAGAATTGCAGTGGACCCTCCAAAGCGCCAAGGATTTAATTGGGAAAAGGGAAGGATGAAAGTTTGGATGGAAGAGAAATGGAGGAAGAATAATAATTAATAGAAGTCTTTGTTGTGTCAAGATGTATAAGTAAGTAGAAAATGTAGATATATTCAGGAAAAGACAATGAAGTGGAGACTTTAAAAGTTGTAGGGTCTAAAGGTGAATACTTTTCATAACAGTGGTATTGTCCAAATTAACTGATGGAAGGAACCCATAGTCATGCTATTCAGAAGAGTTGGAAGAGGCCAAAAGTTCTGGGAGACCTGAGGAGAAGAGTGAAAGGACATAGGGGAATGAAGGTGATAGTTTGAAGAGAGCTGCTGAAAAGTATGAACCAAAAGGGGTAATTGAAGCTACATCCATGGACAAGAGGAGGAAACTACGAGGAGATGATACCACTAAGAAATTGGTTCAAAATGGTGGAGGCTGAGACCATGGCTCAACCCTATCGAAGCTGAATGGCTGTATTGGCTTAGAATTATCGTGGCCTTAGGAACCCATGTACAATTCAAAACTTGCTTGATTTGGTCAAGAGGAAAGCTCCCATTTTAGTTTTTTTTTTTTAAGAAACAAAGCGTTGATTAGTGGCAATGAAGTGGATAAAAACAAGAGCAAATTTCGCTAGCTGTTTGTGGTTCATTGTATAGTCAGAAGGGTGGTTTGGCTCTCTTTTGTACAAAGGAATTATAGGTTCAAATAAAATTTTATTCCAAGAACCACGTTTACACAGAAATTGGTATAATAGGGAATAGTGTGTGGAGATTTACTGGTTTCTATAGGGCCCCTGAACATCAAAGAAGAAAATAATCTTTGGAATTACTTAGGCGACTTGGTACTTAGAATTATCTTTTGTGGCTCATGGGGCGAGGTTTTAATAAGGTACTTAGGGCATTTGAAGTTTGGAGTATCAATCCAAGAATGGAATCTCAAATGTGCCAATTTTGTCTCGTGAGGCTGTGGATAACTGCTGCTTAAAAGATTTGAGTTTTGTTGGTTTCCCTTTCACATGATGTAAAAATAGAAAAGGTGAAGCGATAGTAGAAGCTAGGCTTGATAGAGCTTTATCATCGATTGATTGGCTGGATCTTTTTGTGACTCAAAATCATCATCTAGTGGCTGCTTCTTCTGATTTTTGCCCAATATTAGTGGACTTAAACAATAACTCAAAGAGAAACAAACCTCCAAAGATCTTTAGATACGAGATGTTTTGAAGAAAGGATATAGAGAAGCAAATGTTATTTGTGAAGCATGGGTAGAAGGGTGCCTTGCCAAAATAAAACTTTGAAGTCGCTTAAAGAAGCTATTAGTAGATGTGGCTCAAGATTAATGAGTTTGGGTGGGAGAATAAGAAGTAATATTATAAAGGAAATCAGGAAGTAGCAAGAACAACTAGCTTTCTTAAGGGTTGTTGACCATCAGATCAAAGGGATGAGGAGATTATAAGGTAAGAAGCAAAACTAAATAGTTTACTGAAAGATAAATAATTGATGTGGCGTCAAAAACCAATACTAAATTGGTTGAAATATATGAATAGAAATATCAAATACTTTGATAGAGTTGCTACTGGGAGGAGGAGAAGAAACTACATATCTTTTCTGATTGGTGAAAATGGGCATTGGGTGTATGATCAAAAAAAAAAAAAAGAGAAGCTAGCAATCTCTTTTTATAAATAGCTCTTTAGAACAGTAGGTGCAAAAGGTGTGCACAGAATTACAAACCTGGTTGAATAAAAAATTTCAGAGAATGATACTCTTTACTTGATAGCTCCTCCATCTAAGGGAGAGTTAGAGAGAGCACTTAAAGAAATAGATCCTAGGAAAGCTCCTGGCCCAAATGGTTTTCCTGTAGGTTTTTATCAATACTATTGGCAGGCAATGGGTGATCACTTCTTTATAACTTATAAAAAAATTTTGAAATCTATATCAATCTTGGAACAAACAAATATGATGAGGCAAATTAATCTCACTGATATTGTGTTGGTTCCCAAGAAGAGTGGTGCATATTAGATGCAGGATTTTCGACCTATTTGCTTATGCAATGTAAGCTATAAACTTATTAAAATAATCCTAACTAATAGATTGAAGAATTATTTATCGTGACTGACCTCATGGAATCAAATTGCTTTTGTCTCAGGCCATCTAATATCTGATAATATGCTAGATTCATAAGAGGCATTACACTCATTAAGGAAAAAGAAAATGGTCAAAGGAAAGAGATGACATTAAAACTCAAAAACCTATAATAGAGTCGAGTGGGATTTTCTAAGACAAATTATGGCAAAAATGGGGTTTAATGATGTAGGGATTGGATGGATCTATTGTTGCTTATCTACCTCCACCTATCAGGTGAATATTAATAGTTTCAAATCTGAGATGTTTGCTGCAGAAAGAGGACTTCGCTAGGGAGATCCACATTCGCCTTATTTGTTTCTTCTTTTCTTAGAGGGTTTGTCTCTATTGTTGAATGAAGCTCAATAAAACCATCAATTAAGTGGGGTGAAATTAGTAGAGGAGGTCCATCCTTAACTCGTTTGTTGCAGATGACTTACTATTATTTGCTACAGCAAAAAGGGAAGAGGTGACTTATTTGCTGAGAATATTACATATATATGGGGAGTATATTGGTAAGCAAATAAATATGAAAAAACAGCGCTATACTTCAACAGAAATACTAAAAATGATGTGAGAAGGGCTGTGGAGCAATTGTTTAATATTGATGGAAAGGAACAATAGATCTATTTAGGATCTATTTAGGATTTCCTGTTTGGGTTGAAAGATCAAAAATCAGAGTTTTCCAAAGCTTACAGGAATGCATATGGGGGAAATTCAAGGTTGGCAGTCAAAGTTTTGATCTTGTGGAGGAAAGGAAGTGTTAATAAAAGCAGTAGCACATGCTATTCTAAACTATGCAACGAGCATTTTTAAGTTGCCTAGGAATTTTTGTGAGGTCGTTGATGCAATGATAAGTAAGTTTTGGTCGGGAGAAAAGAATGGATGCAGAAAGATCAGCTAGATGGCTTGGAGCACAACGTGTAAATCCACGGCTAGTAGGGCTATGGGTTTTAGGGATTTTTCGATCTTCAATCTACCCCTTCTAGCTAAACAGGCTTGGAGACGAATGAAGAATCAAGATTCACTTTGGTATCAGCTACTTAAAGACAAATATTTTCATCATAGTAATTTTTGGTGTTGCCCTTCCACAGCTTCACTTCTCTTCCATGGAGATTATCTTATTATCTGGAGACCTTTTGAAAACATGTTATCATTGAAGGCTGGGTAATAGAAAGAACATTTCTTTTTTCAATGATCAATGGGACCCTGCCAAATTAAGCAGAGTTGATTCCCTCCCCATAAATATTCCAGAGGATGCCAAAGTCCATATGTTTATTGAGTCGTAGCCAAAGTGCTAGAAAGGAGAATTGGTTAAAGTAGTTGTTTATGAGATTGGGTGGGAAATGATACAACATATTAACATTCTTGTGCAGGAGAAACAGGGTTTGGTTTTGTGGCTAGCAAAACCAGATGGGTATAAAGTTAAGACAAGATATAGAAAGTTGTTAGAATGAAAATGGGTAGGGAGGAGTCACAAGATATCATAAATAATGCTCATTTGTAGCATGTTCTCAGCTCAATATGGAAATTAAAGATTCCTCATAAGCTAAAATTTTTTCGCTAGCGCCTTCTCAAAAATGTCTTACCTACAAAAATTAATTTATTGAAAAGTTGAATTATGGCAGATCCTAGATGTGTTTTTTGCATAATTGATAATAAAGAATAAATCATTTATTTTGGGCTTGTCCAGAGTTAAGTGTGCTTTGGAGCTAATTTTTAGATGGCAGTTGCTCAATGGTATTTAAGGTGACCTTGCTGGGATAGTTCATTAAGAAATGAAGAACTATGATAAAAAAAAAATTAGTGAGTAAATTACTGGTTATGTGGGCGTTAATTTGGTCATCCAAAAATCAACATAGAGAAACAGGCAAGGGGCTAAATATTGAGGACATTCTTGACAAATGTGAAAATTTTCTTTACCAATTGGAAGCTTCAAATTTTGACATGAGCGCCACCGCTCGTCTGGTCATCGGCTGCGGAACGGGATTTCCGTTCCCAGCCGATGCGTGGTTCGAATCCCACGTGGGATTCTGAACCCAAATATAGGTGGGGGCATGTGGTCCCCCTTTATACTTTGTTGGGAGCTAGTGGTCTCCCCACTTGATGTGTGGAAGCTTGTTGTCGTCTTCCATTGTAAGTTTGTTAGAATTGTCTCAGGGTTTGAATGTAATATGATTTGAGATATGATGTAAAATATCCTTCAATCAAAAAAAAATAAAATTTGACATGAGCAGATTAATGTTTGCTGGCAGCATTGTTGTGCATTGGAACCCTCCTTTGGTGGGTCAAGTTAAATAAATGTGGATGTAGGCTATAAAAGACAAGATGGTCTGATTAGTGTTGGGGCAAGCATACGAGATCATGAAGATTATTTTATTACAGCCTGCTATTGGTCATGGAAAGATTGGCTTGATCCTTTATGGTTGGAATCAAAGGGTACGTTGCTGGGCATAAAGTGGGTAATGCAATTATCTCTACAGGATGTTATTCTTAAGACTGACTTGTTCTTACAAACTTCTTGACTACTCAACAAGAAATCAGATCACTAGTTAGAAGAATTGTGGAGGAAATTATGGATTATAACGGAAATTTCAAAAGTTGCAGTTTCTCTCATGTTGCACATTTGGATAACACTATGGCCCATACATTGGCGAATTATGCTATAACGAAGACAATAATCATTTGCTTCTGGCTAGACCAATCTCTTGCTTACAGTTTGTAGACACCCTTTCTTGTTTTGTTTTGATTTGATATAGTTTGTTTTGCAATTATATTTTTAATAATTTGTCATTGGTGTGGTGCATTTTTGGCATTTTGAAAACTTAAAGTTGTGTTGGTAATTCTTAAAAC
>JAXCLR010000081.1:21287902-21306998 GCA_035584095.1 Annona squamosa
ATAAAAAAAAATATATGTATGCGCCCGGGAGCGTGCAGTGCTGCACGCTCCCGGGTGCACTGAATCAGAGTCCCATTAATAGATCAAAAAAGTTTCATGCATAGATCATAATTGTCAATTCAGCACTTAAAAATGAAAAATTTCCATCGAATTTCTTTTCAATCGCTTCCAATGTAATGAACGAGCTGGCTGGCCATATTCTTGCATGTTCAAGTGGGTATGATGTTCTCAAGTGATACACAAATAATTAATAAGAGGCCATGATGATGGGTGCTGAAAGGGCAATTGCCAACTTGCCAGGCACCGGGCAAAGGAACATCAGGGCCATCTCCATCCATGCTTAAAGCAGTCTCAGTGCAATTGGAGGAGGAGAAGATGCAGGGACAACCTTGATGTTGGGTGAAGATATAGAAATTGTAAGGAAGAGCTTGCAGCTTGGATGATTGAAGAAGATTCCTTCTTCCTCCAATCAGCTGCATGCCACTCACAACTCCCAAACTCTTGACAGCAACCAACTGCTGCATATCAAAGGAAGAAATACATTCTATTCACCCTCCTCCACAAACACACACTACTGCTCTACAATCCACATGAATTTGGGTCCCACCCGTTTCCATCACAATTTTGGACCACCATCTTTATTGGCGGTGGGACCTAATCTATCATCATTTTTGAGCCGAAATTAACCACAGCGGATTTATTAACCATGATTTAACAATCTTTGTCACATTTCATCCGATAAGGTGCGTGCTTGATTTGATGCTCAGCCAACCAATGTTTCTGGACATGGAGAATATACATAGTCTGATCCTGGCCAACACTTTCTTCGGAGTGGGCACATGGATTGTCTTTCCTCAATTAATTAATAACGATTTTTTTCAGAAAATTTCCTCACTTGACCCAATTCATGGTTTTCTTTTTCCAAGATATGTTCGCGTATTTTGTTAGTAAATTTGCATGTGCGTCTTGTAGAAAACATGCCCACAAAAATCAGATTTCTTTAACTTCTGCCGACATAAATTAAATCAAATTGATTTCGCTTCTATATTCTCAAAATGCCTCCGAGCTTTTGAGGGACAGATTGGCAAAGTGTATTTGGTCGGAATGGAATTGAAAGGAGAAGAAATTAATGTGAACAATGATGGGATGATGTGTTAGATATGTAGGAGAAAAATATTAAGGGCGTGTTTGGTAACAACAAAAAGTTATTACGTTAAAACTTTTCACTCTCTACAATTACCCTATTTTTTTAATCATTTCTTCACATTTTTCTATACAATTACCCTACTTTTCAATTATTTCTATACAACTAACATATATATTTCAACTTTATCCTATTTATTCATCATCATTACCCCTATCATATCATATTATTTGACAACTTTTCATCTCTACAACTTTTCATCAAAAGTTTTATCCATTCCCAATTGCTACAAAGGGTCATTGTCAAATTAACTCTTGGGAAGAGCCCAGCGCTTGTAGCGCAATAATGCTCACAGTCAGCAGGCATCCAACAAATCCTAGTTTGATCCAGGTGCAGAGTGTTGTCTTCTTGTTTGTGCGGGGTAGCTTGTGTCTCCAAAATTTAGCTGATGAAAGCATGTTATCTCCTTTCTAACAAATTATAAGAATGTCACAAGATTAATTGTAATATAAATTGAGATGGATGCAAATATATTTATCAATTAATAAAATCAATTTTTTTTTATATTTATACATTACTACATCTTGCTATTATATTGAAGCACATTTACACCCCTCACATCCTAAAGGGAAATTTCCTAAATACACCCTCGTACTAGGAAAAATTTTATAATGAAAAAACCGCTTTTGGAGGGGAATCTATAAAACCTCACTACATGGGGATTAACAGGCAGAAGCCCCTTATCAGCTTCCTTTGGCTGCTAAGAAATAATATTTTTTGTTCCCAAAGTCTTCTACACTTTTTTTTATGGAAAATTTTCCACACGTTTGCTCATTTCTACTTTCCTATCATATCACATCATTACATCATCTATTTTAAAAATTCTTAGATTAATTGTAAAATCCATCCGCCATTCAGACGCAAAAGAATGACAAAGAGCCACAGAGATAAACAGGCAACTGTATTTTTGCGAATTTGACATAAATGTCTAAAACGTACAGAGTTATTTGTTATTTTTGAATAACATATAATTACATCTCAAAAACATTAGCGCCTATTGACAACTTGGATTGGGATTAAGATAAAACCTAATGTAATCTTCCATTTTCCAAAAGTGCTTTTAATGGCTGTCCCCAAAAACACAACAATACTTACCAAAAATCCACAACACTTACTAAAAAAATGAAAAAATTCTTATACTTACAAAATTTGTTCCTAATTCCAATGTATCCATGATATTTTAAAATTTTTTCTTATGCTCGTAACATTTTATTCTAAGTTTCTATCGTGCCTGTATAATTAAAATTACCGCTAATCATCTTATTGAAAAAATAATTTTCTCATTTTAATTTTTTAATTGAAATGATTTAAATCTAACATGATATTTGAATCACTTAAAATGTACAAATAGGAATTTTTTTTTAAAAAAGACAAACACAACAATAATTTCTTATGCGATCTGGTGCGAGGACTAAGAAGAGGCCCATGGTAAAGTATATAGTAAAAGCTAAAAAAGCGCCAATACCGCAGCTTGAAGATTTGACAGGCAGCAAGCTATGGGGGAACTTTTGGAATGGACATGACAGTGTACCAGTCCTGCTGGGATAGTACAAAATTCGTAGGCGAAATTTGGTAGTCAAGACAAACTCTCAAAAATCAGGGGTCCGTTTGGCGGTGTATTTTTTCCGCCGGAGCGTGGTAGGGCGTGAAGAATAAAAAATATAATATTTTAAAATTTGTTTGATTATAGTATACTTTTCAATTTAAAACTTTTTTTTTCTTTTAATTATTATACTTTAAAATTATTTTTTCACATTTTCTTACATAACTACTGTAAATTTTAATCATTTTTATACAACTATATCTGTAACTAACACATTTATTTTAAATTTATTTTCTTTATACCTCATCGTTACCTTATTATATTATATCATTGTATATTAATTCAACAACTTTTATATAAAAAATAAAAAAAACTTTTCATTTAAAAATTTTATTATTTTCTAAATACACCTTTAATGTAGAATAATTATTTTATAAGTAAAATTAGAATAAATAAAGTCAATAGATAGTAATTATAAGGAAAAATGTAAAAGAAAAATTGAAAAAATGAAGTTATTCAATGAATAAATAATTAGTAGAGAAATAACGAGGATCGAACATTTACCACCGATACCCTGGGCCCACCCGCTTCCGTTGCTTACCAAATTCATCCTCATTGAAGATGCGCCCAACCAATTTAATGATTAAGGTTGTACTGGGACATGGGGCTTTGATTTGTAAAGGATAGATGGTAAAAAGCTACCACAGACAACATAAAAAATATACCAAGACAAGGGTGAAGAACAAAAGATGAAATATTTTAGAATTTCTATAATCAATATAAAATAATATGGATAAAATTAGAATAAATAGAATTGGTGGATGACATTTATAAGGGAAAATAATTGGAATGTAGAAGTAAAATTAAAAAAATAAAATTATTATATAAATAAGTGATCGGTGGAGAAATGGGAAGAATAGAACATTTCCCACCCCACCCCACCCCACCCCCCCGCATCCCACCCCACTTCTTATGCTCACCAAACGTCCCCTCCATCCTCATCAAAGGTGGGCCCAGCCAATTTAATGATTGAGGTTGCACTTGGACATGGGGCTTTGATTTGTGACAGGAGAGATGGTAAAAAAGCTACCATAAACAACTAAAAAAATCTACTAAAATGAAGCCTAAATCGCAGTACAAGACCTTCACACAAGATGGAAACGACAACTACTGATATTTTGAGCACTTGTACTCCAGTCAGACCATGGGACATCCATAAGCTCTTGGGTGGGTAGATGCTAGGTGTAATGAACTCCAATTTACCCATCTCATCGAGGGATCTCTCTCTCCACACTGTTTGCTTCTCTGGCTGTCGTGCCGGGTTGGAAACCACCTCTCCTTTCCAATAAATAATAACAATAAAAGTGTTTTGCTTTCATGCCCAAGATCCTGTCATTTCAACCTCACCAAAAACATGGACGCAGCCAAGTGGGAAAGCCGAAGGGGGAACGCATACTCGTTACAACTTCGCCAAAACCAACCAAAACGACAAAAAATAATGAAATATACGTCCGCATTTTTCATGCCATGAAAAGACTTTCTTCGAAAAAAGAAAAGAAAAACCAGAACAAAAAAGATAAAATTAAAATTAAAAAAAATCGATTTTCTCACATTGGCTTTCAAATGTTAAAAGATTTCTCATTTCGTGCCTCTTTATTGATTCTCTGTACCACAAACACATCAAATGTAATACCACTCATAAGTTTCATTTAATTTGTCCACCCAAATCCATACAAAATTTAACTAAATTGGTTTTATTCGAGTTGAAGATGAATTATGATTTGTTTTGGTTGTTTTTTACTATTTAATTACACAGAAACAAAGGGCCATCTAAAACCACTTTTAGAGGAAACAGGAACTCTTTTTTTTTTTTTTTTTTCAATTCCTCCGCGAACTCTTCTATTTTGTAGGAAGTCTAGCAAAAAGAGCTTTTGTGTGTTTCAGAGCCCGAAACGAGATCTCTTATTTGGGCCGTGGGAGTCCCTCCCGTCGCATGCACTTGCCCAGAAAAAAAGCGACATCCAGAAGAGGACCGCTAGGAAGATATGGGCTCCATCCTGGAACTTGTACATGCTTGCGTCCAAACCTGTTAGGAAAATACGGCCCCAAGATCAGAATATCCAGAATCTAAAATGCATTTCTCTTTTGAAATTGGAAGGGCAGAATAATGCAGTGCAGGACCCGATGCTAACAAACGACTTTCATTGTGTTGGCTTGGCTAATTACAAACTAGATATAAGTCACTCATTCCAGCCAAAAGCACAACTCTTGCGCATTACTATACGCACATGCCATACACTCATATTGGATTTGTTAGGATGTTATAAATCCTCATGATGCAGACAAGAAAAGCTAGCTCCAGGGAATACTCTACTGCCTTCAAACAGAAATAATCAATTCTTGTGGCTTGCAGTGATAAGCTAAGGCCTAAAGTTTCTTTTTTTGATGAGACCCAAAACTGACACTTGAATACACAAATATGATCGAAATGCTCTCCCACTTCCATCCCTAAGAAATCAGGAAGAAACACCCAAAACTTATGCTTGCATACACAAATAAGATAGAAATGGGCAGCGCAGTGAGTTAAGCTCCCACCGTGCATGGGATCCTGAGAGGGGTTAGACCAGCGAATTAAGCACCTGCTATGCACGGGGTCCCAAGAAAGGTCAAACCACTTTGGGTATATAGTACATGACCATACTTTTGCAAAGCAAGAGGTGGTTTCCACAAAAGAGGCCACAAAGTGAAAACTTCAAATGTTGCATGAAGGCTCACTTTCTACAAATATGGTAAAAATGCTGCTTGTTATATTTTATCTCCTATATTCACGAGCATTCTTCTTTTTGCGAACATTACATGCGCATGACATTATACTTTGCAAAGCAAGTAGTAGTTTCCACAGCAGAGATCACAGAGTGAAATTTTCTACTGTTGCCCAAGGCTCCCTTTCTACAAATATGACAGAAATGCTACTTTTTCTATTTTTATCTCCTATACTCACAAGCATTCTTCTTTGGTGAACATACCAGGTACATATACAATTAGACAAAAGTCAATACTATATGTGCAATACGTCCGACTGGAAACTTTTTTTTGTTTTTGCATAAATATGCAAGCCCCAACTGTATTTTCTTTCCTGTGAAATTTGACAATTCTTTCAATTTATTTTTACATGCAATGTGAAATTTGACAATTTTTGGATTAGTATAGTATTTTATTTTGATTGTTGAAAATGGATGAATGGGAAGTGATATATGCGCCAGATATACGTGGGGCCTGCAACAAACAAAAAAAAGTAAAAAAAAAAAATTTTTTTTGTAGGACCACACAGTATCAACATGCTATATACGTAATGACTTACAAGAAGCTAGAAAACAAGTCGTGTATGAATCTAATAGCAGGTGACATATAACCATAGTCGCTAATAGTTTGATTGCATTTGCGCATTGAGTTACTTGTGCATTTGTGATTGTCTTAATTTGGTATTGATTGAAGAACTGTTTATGAAGATATTTTGATTTTAACTTAAAATGAAATATGCAAGCAAAAAATTGTTTCGTACACACATAACCTTTCTTATTTTCTTGGACTAAAGGAGATTGGCACAATGTATTTTGTCTTGCAGCTCATTGTTGTTTTTTTTTTTTTTTAAATGCAAAATCAAAAGAACTAAAAACAATGGATTAGCATTTAGCACCCTTGGGCTTGGCATGTATTAGAGCACTGGTGTTTTGTTAAATGACCCTTATTAATCAACTAATTTTTACAGTGTGCTGTTTTCTTTAGAATGAAACCATAGTGAACATTAAATATTTCAGGATAATATTAGATTGACTTTCAGCTCATTGATATATTTTTCAAACGGAATCAAAGGACTAAAAACAATGGATTAGCATTTACCAGCCATGGGCTTGGGACATATTAGAGCACTGGTGTTTTGTCAAATGACCATCGTTAATCAATTACCTTTTACAAGTGCGCAGTTTTACCTAGAATGAAATCCGTACTGAACTTTAATTATTTCAGGATAGTGTTAGGCTAGAACAGACTTCTTTTGATTTATACCGTTTGGAAAGAGAGAAAATGGAGGGAAATTTTTGGTGAAAATCTTTTCTTGAAATAGATAGGGTAATGATGAGGGTAATGATCATGAGTAAAGCAAACAAGTTAAAATAGATAGAATAATCTTATGGTAAGATCTGAAAAGTAGGGAAAAAGAACTTTTTTTATTTTCCCCTCTTCCAAACGGACCCTTGTTGCAGCATGTTAGATTGGAGAATAGTTGAATTTCAGTTGCTCATAAATGTCTGGAATGTAAATATGTAGAAATTAAATGCTTTTATTTATTAGATTTTTACAGGTATGAGCTTCCATTCTTATGGCCTTTGCCCAATAGATGCAAGTCATTGTCATCTTCATGGCTTGCTTGACCAATGCCATTTCTAACATCCAACCTATCACCAAGAAGAAATGGCTTGTCATTCAATCAATTTACCCTAAGACTTATGGCCTCCAACACACCTTTCATCATATCACCCATTCTAAATCCATACAAACAGGCATCTAGACCAAGAGAAGAATCCTAATTTTGGATTCTCAGACTCATACAAAGAGAGTTCCTTTGACAAGAATTCACTTTCCTGATGGACAAAGACATAAATTCAATAAAACACTACGAAGGAGGGGGTAAAAGAGGAAATATGGAGCATTCAAGAGCTCAAATATACTAGTACTAGGCTGATAAGTAGTGTCATTTTGGGATTGCAAGAAGCAGCTCTTGAAACCTTTCTTACAACAATAGGGGATCTCATTCTTCAATTATCCTAGAAAGCTTATCAGTAGCATAATTTTAGGAGTGAGCAAATAGCTCTGAGAAACTCTCCCATAGAAAATTTCCTAACATCCAAAAACAACAAAGGGTAAACATTTCTTTTGCCTCTTGTATTGTCCTTGTCTAAATATTTTTTACCAATATCGACATCCAAAGGATAGCCTTTCAATAACCTAAAAAATAAAAATAAAAAAATTTTGAAGAAAAAAGCCAAAATCATTCACATCTAGAGTCCATTCAAAAGATATGATTAGAAGACTGGAAACTGCATGGAGAGTGTAATCTTGGAAGTTGGAATTAACCTTCAGCTCCATGTCTCCTGAACTCTTTATTTTGTTTTTGTATCTTTTTGTTTTCTTGTTTTTTGTTTTTAGTCCAAAGAAAAAGCATTGATTAGCTTTTCCAATGACCTGCTTCAAAAGCCATGGAAACTCCAAATTGATGCTAGAATTTTTCAATACATGTAGAAAAGGAAGCCATGTAAGGAAGGGAAAACCCAGAAAATTGTCCACAAAAAAAGCAATCTCTTGACAATAGAATTTTTTTTTTCTCTGAGCAAATTTATAACTCTAGATATTTTCACTCCAGAGCATTGATATCCCTTGTGGTGGCCCTTCCTAAAAGCCCTGAAAACTCACCAAACTGACTCTGAATCTTAGGTCCTAATATTGTGCATCCAACAAAACCATAGCACACAAAAATTTGCATATTTTCACATGTATCAAGGGCTTGCTTGGCTGTGCAGTTCATTGGACAGACAACACTTTTCAATATTTTCGAAGCGTTAGGCTGGCACATGGAAGCGACCCTAGAAAATAGGTGGATTTTCAGATTTGGGGGAAACCACCTATTGGTGCTTTCCACAAACAGGCTGTACTCCTCGATCTAAGTCCAAAAAGCACAAGGAAATCCAAGGATCTTCAATTAATAGACCATTTATCTTCACGGCAAAAGCCAAAAAAATATTCCCTCCATCCTTAATGACCGATCCACTTCCGTTATTTATCCATCATGGCACCATAAGGTCCATAAGTACTGTCCAATTGCCCACACTAATAGAAATAGATATTAAATTGTGGTAGTTGAAAGTCTTTTAAAAATATACCGCAGTCCAGAATGTTCAAGAATTAGATGAAGGTATGGAACAAGAAAGGTTTGAAGTTTTGAACCCTCAGTACACAGAACTGTGCAAAGCAATAGCCTTGTACCAGTCACCCATCTCTATTCTCTCATACAAAATCTTACAAAGTAAATCACTATAACAAATGTCCTCAAATTCAGCCATTACTGTCACTGAATATGAGTTTGGCTGCAAATACGAAAATGCAGAAATAACACTGTGATCATTTGCACCTTGCTAGCAAACCCATTTTTAGTTTCTTTGATTTTTTTTTTTTTTTTCCATATGAAGGCCCCACCTATACCTTCCTTCCTTCCTATAAACTTTGGCAATTTTAAAAATTTATTTAGTATTTTATTTTGAATTTCGAAAATGGATAAATTGGGGCATAGATACATACATCCACAAATGTAACCACGGCCATTTTATTTATTTTAAAAATTCAAAATAAATTCCAAAAAATAAATTCCAAAAACTGTCAAATTTCACACAGAAAAAGGGATAGATAAGACTAGCATATAGATTTTAAAAAAAATTTTTTAAAAAAAAACAACAAAAAATCAAAGGGGTTTGTTGGCCAAGCACAAATGGTTGGATGCAAATGTTGCCATCTGCTCTCAGCTGCAAATGATCAAACCTCGTAGAAATAAAAATAGCAGCCCACATGGCTACTTAAGACTTAAAAACCATTTCATATAAATAAATACAATGAGTGATCCTATTAGCTCGGGCTAAGCAAACACTCCGCTTAATCCACCTCAAAAAACCCATTTATAACAATTTTTTTTTCTTTTTTCTTCACGTACTTGTTTATCTAAATGTATTGAACATATAAACTAAGTTTTACCTTTTTTGGATATATTTATATATATTTTTAAATTTTTAAACATCTATGTGTATATATTTATTTAAAATATCTTATCTTTAAAAATCTAAAGAATATATAAACACATCCAAAAATAGTAAAACTTGGTTGATATGTTAAATACACTTGGGTAAACAAGTGTATGAAGAAAAAATAAAAAAAAATTGTAAATAAGTTTTTTGAGCTGAGCTAAGCAGAGAATTTGCTTAGCCCAGACTAACAGGATCATTCGTTAATAAATGCAGCCATTTTTTCTAAAATACTTCATATAATGTTGTTCATGGCGAAAATTTTGTGACATATAGATAAATTTGGCTGCATATAAATATTAAATGCACCAGTTTATATTTAGCTATATTTAGTATTACATGCAACCAAATGTAAACATGATCACATATGAGAATTTTTTATTGTAAGGTGCATTTGGCACAGTGTAAGAATAGAGAAAAGTGAAGAAAAGACTTTTCTTCCTTCTTACACACCTTTTGATATGATTTAACATTTACCTACCTACCTACCCTACTTTGCAATCATGACTAATAACTTCCAATCTTTTTTTTCACATCTTCCACAAACTTCCTTATCCACTTTATCTTTTTATTTTCTTTACTCTCAATCAATACCAATATCATATCATATCACTTTTTTTTTTCCAAATTTTCCCACAAATTCTCTACCCACTTTTACATCAATCCGAACACACATATAGAAAATATCAAGTCCTTGATATTATTCGAATGCAGGTGTGATCTATCAATTAAATTCTTAATAGAAGATTGAGTAGCACCAACACTCAGATTAGAAAATCCACGTCTGACTGGCAGCAATGACTTTCGGATCTAAGAAGCTAAATGGTAAGCAATCCTCAATCTGAATCTAAAGGATCACCTCATGTCCATTTCACAGAGGTGCTGAACAACTTTTCCAGTTTTCCCTCACGAAATCTGCAAGTCGAAAGCCATTTGAACTCTTTCCTTTCAGCTACTGTCAAAATCAAGGCATACCATACATAACCGACATCCACAATAAGCCTCATATCACATGCCGATAAAACCCATTTTAGACTAGTCATCTCTTTTGCCCATCGGGAATTCTCATTTTACTGCCACTTTCTCCAATAGTTGCCACGGCATTCTATCAACTTAGAACAATGTTCTCCTCCGGCACAATGTCAAAGAAATACATGATGTGATAAAATTTTTGGTGGGTAAGTTTTTAAAATGAGAGAAAATGATATGATATGACAAAAGTAATGATGAAAAATAAAGAAAATAAAATTAAAATAGATAAGTTAATTGCATAAATAGTTAAGTAGAAATGATTGAAAAACATGATAGATGTATAAAAAAAAATAAACAAATAATTGAAAAATAAGAGACTTGTGAAACGTAAAAGGTTTAAGTTTGAAAAGTTTTTGGGATAAACAAACACCTGTGAAACAACATTAACGCTGATGTGCTGAGTGTTCAAACAACGACCACATCTCTCATAGACTGTGCAATTAGCCTACGAAAACAGGTATGTCGGGATTCAGACATGCAGATTAAGGATGCCCTATGCAGATAATCACAAACATTTAACACACAAACAAGCCAAGTAAGCTCCGGTCAAGCTCAAATTGAGCAAGCCAAAACTCCAATCCAAAACCCCATCTCGTTTTGTATTCAAGCTGAGTCAAAATCAACACTGGAATCGAACATGGGCGGATTCCAGAGAGAGATCATTTCAAGTCTGTGCTCTTCCAAACCTGTCATCGGATCGGGTCCGAGGAAGTTCTCCGGCTCTGAATCCAGTTCCGGCGACGGTGGCCTGGCTCGTGGCACTTGACGGGGAGCGGAGCGCGTGGGCGGTGGCAATGGGGAGGAGAAACCTAAGAAGGATGAACGGAGATGGAGGGAGGCGTGTTTTGGAGACGGCAAGAGAAGCGACGAAGCGAGAGGAGCATAAGAGGTTTGGATAGCCGACATCTGCAAATAAGGAAAATAGAAATGGAAGTCGATCGCGAACATAAACAGTATAGCTATAAATAATTCACATCTATTCTCAGCGGATTTGGATTGATAATTTTTAACCCATCAACTCGTTTATATTAATCTGTAAGTCGTTAAGTTAAATAAGTTTGTATCAATCGTGTAAGTCATTTAATTAAATAAGTCGGTCATGTGTAACCCGCCAACCTAACACTCTAATCCATTTGACTTATCAACCTGTAAAATTCGTTTATAATCCATGAAGTGTTAATATTTTTAATATTTATTTTATAAGTAATAATACTTATTAATAATTAAATTAACATTTTATTGAAAAATATATATGAAAGTTAATGGTTTTTAATTCAATTAGATAATTAGTATTAGAACTCTTTATTGATTATGTATAGTTATATATTAAATAGTTTATCATTTTATTTTTTATTATTGAATTTGTTAATAACCCATTGTACTAAAGTCGTTAACAACCTACGACTCAATACATTTATATTAAATGAATTAAGATTAGAGTCGAGGTTTTTATAAATAAGTAATAAATAAATTAGGATTTAGGCTTTTTTAAACAAGTTAGGTTGTGACAATCTTCAACCTAAAAATTCGGCTCAGTTACACCCGTAGAACTAATTATTATTATTATTATTTAGGTTTTTTCTTATACACAATTATTATTATGGGCTTTGCCTAAGTTAAACTCATGTAACTGCTTTTATTTTTAATAATTTGATACATAATATATTATATTTAGTATTATTTATATTATAGCAAATGCTACATATGCTTATGAATTTTATCTCTAATTTTACTTGTACCGTTGAACTTTCAAAAATACCAAGCATATGACATTGGTGTTGAACTTTCAAAAATACCAAGCATATGACATTGGTGTTGTGATGCAACAGTAGTCACCCGAGCATAATGCTCTTACGTCCAGGCATTGCATCTTAAGATAGTAAAATACAGATGTCATAAAAAAATACGAAGCATATTTATGTATTTTACTCAAATTTTCATTTATATGTACACCCAAATGTGAAATGACAAATATACCCAAAACCTAATTATGACATTACAAAAAATTCACATTTAAATGATATATTATGACATTACAAAAAATTCACATTTAAATGATATATAATTCTATAACAGTAATAGTATGATAATATAGCTATAAAAGTACTGAATAGTCATTTGAATGTCAATTTTTAACTTCATGGTTTTATAATGAACCATGTGTATAAATGAAAATTTAGGCAAAATACATGTACATATTTGAAATTTTAGAAAGTTCTTAGGTATAAATGGAAATAGAGATAAAATTCATGGAGATATATGAAATTTATTATTTATATTATTATAAAAACTCCTCATTTTTTTTTCATGGGTATTCATATCTTACATAGTCGCGGCTGATATTACATTTAGACTCCTAAGACATTCTTACATTTTCATTGACAACCTTCTACATATTCTTATAATATTTACTAATATATTCTATAATAACCTTATCAATAATCCTATTTTTCTGCTCTTTTCCCAACTGGTGGACGTTCCCAAAGAAAAATGGGGAGAATAAAGCGACCATATGAAGTGCCAAAGCTGCTGCTGAAAATTCACAAACATTGTTGCGGAAGTGCGTTGAAATGAGGTTTCACCTATGCGGGGAATGACCTACTACCACAATGGTAAAGTCGTCGTGGCAACTTCTCAATTTTCTAACATCACTTCGAGTGGTATCATCTACAAATACTCTTGAATTTTACCTACAATTCTATTTATACATTTAAATTTTCAAAATTTTGAGATGTATTCATATATTTTTTTTTACCAAAATTTTATTCATGTCACCTCATTGGAAATCTGTTAAACAGGTTGGTAATCCCCTGTGAATTGAAAAATATATCCAAGCACTAATTATAATTTTATAACAAAATTCATATTCTAATACTTCTACAGCTAAAGGATTATAAATTATTTGAATGCGAATTTTTAGAGCTAAACAAATCTAACCAAGTTTATTACAACTCGAGCATTTTGATGATTTCACTATAAAGCCAATGGCTCCTTTAATAGATACTCAATGACACAGGTATAAATGAAATTTAAAATAAAATACGTTAGCACAATTGAAATTTTAGGTATAGTTGGAAATAGAGGTAAATTTTATGAGTGCTTTTATGGAAACTTCTCTCTATGTAACTCCTTTTATTTTTAATATCTAAATGCCGATCGAAGTTTCATCACATCCATTGTATTTAACATTATTTATATTATTACGAAAACTCTTTCATTTGTGTAATATTGTTGTATACGAACTCTATCTACAAATATATAAAATTAACATAATAAAATAATTTAATATTAATTTTTAGATAGTATTTTCAACATCTAAATCATCTAAAATATCATAAACATGTAGTTAAAGGTTTATGTAAAGTATTACTACATTTTAATACATATGTGAATGAATATAAGCATTTTTCATAATTTACACATAAATGTCTTATTTTTGAGAAAATGTGGCCTATGCGTATTTGGGATTTCGATGAAACTTAATTTACTAGCTAAACAAATTATGTTAAATACAATGAATGGATTGAATTTTTTATCAACTATCAAAATCTTAAAAATAGATAGAGTTGCATAGAACCGTTTTTATGTAACCTCGTTATATAGAAGCAGACCAATATATAAAATTTGTCATAAATGAGTATTATAAAATAAAGTTTGGCTAATGCCCTATTATTATTGCTACTACTACTATTACTATTATTAAAAATATATTTAACAAAGTTGAAGTCTATAAATGTCAAAATATCATTAATAATTGTGCTAAATGTAGAAGTGAAAAAAGGGCGTAGTTTTATAGATCATGTGTCCGTTTCTTATATCGCAGGTGACCCGTGACCGTAAAAAAAATTTTCATTTATTTTTACAGATGCATGGGTATCGCCTGATCTTGCCATGAAATTTTGCCCGTTTTTGAATTTTTTGGTCTTTTATTTTTGAAATAAACGAAATAAAAAAGCCAACTAAATCTCAAAAATATCAAATCTTATAAAGGAAAATTTTAAGTAAAACTCACACATTTATTAAAAAAATTTAAAAATAATTTTTACCGTGGGCCCTTTAAGCGCATGGGATTGCCATTTGTCCCGCTTGGAGCCTACAAAAAATGTTAAGATTGATCTGAGGTAAGAGCGTGGATTAAACAGAATGATAGAGCGTGTATTAAACAGAAATATAGAAAAATGTAAAAAAATAATTAATATAGGTGAAAATTTTAAAACGAAAAACTTCCATCTAAAAAGTTTTAAGTTTTAACAAAGGTACCTGAGCTAAGACATTTGACTCATTGCTATATACGTGAAGTTGTATTTTATTAGAGCTTGGTCATCTAAATTCCAAAAGTAAGGTGACAAGTTTTTTGACTCAAGGTGTATGAAAAAAATAAAAAAATAAAAAAACTAGTTGAAATTCATGTGTGAGGTGAAGTTGCAAATTCGTGTGCTGCTAAAACAGCTATCTAGTCAGTTCAAATTCAGCATCACCTTCTTTCGTTTTTTCTGAAGTATACCTTGAGAAGAATGTATTTCAAATTCCTGCCTTCTCACACCATTTCACAGGCTGCAAATTACGCTCCAAATTAAGACGTCAGTATGCCTGTTCAAATTAATCGTCATTTCTAAAAAAAATTGCCCCACATACCTCCAACAATAATGATATAAGGACCCCCATCTTATACGGTTTGCTAAAAATTTGATTGACTTGTGTCCAGCTAGAAAAAATCTTTTTAAATTTTTTGTGGACATGTGAATCTCAACTAAATCTAGTAGCATGAGAATTTATATCTTTAACTTAATTTTGAAAAATAAAATAATGAACATGGATATATCATCATGACTTGTGTCTATTTTTTATTTTTTAAAATTAAAAATATCTGAAAATCAAAAAATAAAATTCGAAATGCTAACCGATATAGGTTGAAACCTCCGTATCCATGAAAAATAAAAATAAAAGAGTTTTTCGGCAAATTTACAGCCGGACGTATAGGATTAGTGTATTAAAAATAATAACTTAAATAATAATAATGAGAATTTTAATTTATTTAACAGTAAAAGATAAATTTTACTTGAGTATATATATAAATGTTTTCTTAGTGGAAATTTGATTTGATTTCAGATGATAGAAAGCTAATCATAAAGGCGTGGTGTCAACCAAGGTTGGCATCTGTTCCTTGTGTGCCTAGGTTTGATTCTCACCAGCTGAATTATTTTGTGGGGGCGTCCACCGTTTAGATTAGAATGTCTCCAAGCTTATCTGGAAAATATCTATTAACATGATTGTAAATACCCATAAAAAAGCTAATCATTAATCATAAACAAACGTCTTGTAAGGAGAAATTGTCGTTAGATGTCCCACTTTGGTGGATATACAGCTGCTAGCATCCTACAGTCAGTCAAGTGAGACCTTGCCACAATAAGGTGACTGCCTAGCAACATAATTGGTTTTGAAAGTAATAAAATTATTGATAAAAAAATTTTTGTTTAAAAATTTTTAAAATGAGAAAAAATAATGTGATATAATAGGAGTAATAATGAAGAATAAAAAAAATAAAGTTAAAACAGATAGATTAGATATATAAGTATTGTATAAAAGTAATTGAAAAGTAAAACAATTATATAGCAAGAAGTAAAAAAATAAAATTAAAAATAGAGTAATTATGGAGAACGAAAATTTTTTTTAACTAGGTAAATTGAAAAATTTTAGTTGAAAAGTTGTATAAGAGTATATTTGGTAACAACAAAAAGTTGTCAAGTTAAAACTTTTCACTCTCCACAACTATCTTATTTTTTAATTATTTTTTCACATTTTTCTATCAAACTATCATACTTTTCAATCATTTCTACACAACTGCCAATATAATTAACCTATCTATTTCAACTTTATCCTATTTATTCCTCATCATTACCCCTATCATATCACATCATTTAATAACTTCTCATCTCTACAACTTTTTATTAAAAATTTTATCCATTACCAAACACACCCCTAAGACAACAAACACTCTCTTAATATTTAAACTCAATATATATAGGTGTGTTTTACCATCATTAAAACTTTTCAATTTATAATTTTTATTCTCTATAATTATCTTAATTTATAATTATTTCATTATATTTTTCTACGTAACTATTTTACTTTTTAATTATTATATCACATTTATGTGTACAATCATCTTATCTATTTTAATTTTATTCACTTTGCTTTTACTGCTACTTTTATCATGTTATATCAACTTTCCTGTTTTAAAAAATTTTACACAAGATTTTTTTTTCCGGATTTAATCAACTGTCAAACAGAGTCATAGATATTATCACAATTTCTTCCCAACAAAACCACCTTACCATCCGCTCGGCGGATCTTGTACACGTTGCCAACCTGTAAAGGGTTTGAGATATCTGATATGATCTTGAGGTGGCCCCCAAACTGCGCAGATGAAAAGACACAAATGTCAGGATGGATGGCCCACTCACCGAAAGCAGGCCATTAATCCTCAAAATAATGGCCTCTGCCAAACGGAAACTGCCTGCAGAGCCTTGCAACGATACGCGTGTGGCCCACCTCATGAATGGGGTAGTATGTCTCGTGCATCAAGTTTTAAAAAGAAAATTAAAAGCATATCGAGTAGAAGCAAAAGCCTCGTGAGATCACTACAAAATCATATACATCAGAAACTTTTCCTCCTCTTAGATATCAAACATAAAAGAAAAGGAAAACCCAATTACATTTGTAAACCTACTAAGATTCTCAAAGGATTAAATGCTACTTCGGTACATTTTAGGAAATGGTAGTACAAATCCGAACCCCCATGACATTTAAGTATTTCATGCATGCTTAATTACAAAGAATATCAGGGCTGAAAGAGCTTATTCCCACATCTGCATTTCCACGACACCAGATAATAGCTCTCATCTTCCTGTAATTCTGCTTCAGTGCTCTTCATGTGAGGTGGAACAACCAAAGTAGCCATGCAAGGGTTGCAATTCAAGCACTTGTTCACACACAAAGGAGGCCTTGAGCCTAGCACATGCTTCTGCTGCTCCAAGATGTCAGCGGACTCACGAAAGGCAGACCCGACTTCACCCAAAAAACAGAGAAGACAAGATAGAAATAAAGATCAAAGAACCAAGTATGGCATTGAGAGGGCCTCTTTCGATAAACACATCATGCTAAAAATGGGAAATGGAAATGACCCAGATGGGAATTCATGTAAAAACAAGAGGAGATTCCTACACCGAGAACAGGGGCATTTACCTGATCTATAGGGGAGAGACGTCAATGACAAGAGGAGAAATGCAGAAAGGGCTAGTAGCCCGTAAGGGAAGTTTCTCTCTGGGGCCATCAGCCTAACTTTTGGAATGTTTGGGTGGTTTTGGCGGAGGAGAAAGAAGGAGAAACCGAAAAACAAAACAGGAAGCACGCCAAAGAAGTACGAGGAGAAATTAAAATGGGTGGGGGTGTCTGGCTGGGAAGAAATGGGGAGGAAGGAATTGAGAAATAATTGATGGGGCTGTTGGCTTTTGAAGGGACAGATTTTCTGGTATTGCTGGTTGCTTCTCTCATTAATAAATGACAGTCTAAGATGTTGGGAAGACTCCAATAGAAAATTTATTTTTGGGAAACTGTTTCACTGACTTTTGATTTTTCTTGTAAATGACTGAGGTGACTTGGGATGCTTATAAACATGACAACATTACCCTTCTCCCTCTTCAGAATCACCACCAACTCTTTTACTCTTCCCAGATCAACCAAACGGGGACATCTCACATCTCTGATTTGGTAAAAAGGAAGTAGCCAGATCTGATCAAGAAAATCATCTTCATTTGCATTTTGTCTAGTATTCTCCAGTCCCCACATCAAGTTCCAAGCAAACGTGTCCCAATTACTCTACATTATGTAACTATTTCTTGTTATAATTTTTCCTCATTATTACTTATGTTTATTAGATCGCCTTTACACTTCTCAATAAGAAAGCTTATTAAGCTCGTATCGTTTTCGATTTTACTGATGGAATGCTCTCCATCCAACCCCAACCATACGCTAAGAATTGCTGTTGAGATTCATTCGATTTCACGGGGGAGTTTATATAAACAGTAACTTTCTGACATAGCTAGCACTGCATGGACATTCCTTCACAGTTCTCCATGAGGAATGCAAGGAGAGAAAAGACAAAGCAGATCCAAACAACGCCAGCGGCAGTTCCAGAAACATGTGGCAGAGTACTACTCTGGGGAGAAGGGGACCAAACACAAGGACTCCACAAGACAAAATGGGGTCCAGTCCATCGGAAAGCTAGCTGAAAAGTTTTGGCGAGAACATGACCCCAAAACAAAGTCTTGGAATTTGAAGCCACGGTCTACGAGCAGCAGCGCACACATAAAAAATAAAAAAGGATTCCTTATCGCAATTTATCCCGGAGAATGTTATTGTGCACCATGAAAGTTGAATGCATCAAGGTGCAAAGACTCATTTTTTATATTT
>JAXCLR010000081.1:21310296-21323123 GCA_035584095.1 Annona squamosa
TGAGACTGAATGCACCCGGGTGCATGTAATTGGTTCCCCATAATAGGTGTGTTTGCCGATGTGCACAGAATATTTATTGGAAATTTTTTAATTTAAAACTTTATGTTCTCCATATTTATTGTATTTTTTAATTATTTTTTCATATTTTTCTATATAACTATCTTATTTTTTAATCATTTTTACACAACTACTCATACAACTAACCTATTTATTTTAATCTTATTTTCTTTACTCTTTGTTATTATCTCTATCATATCATATCATTTGATAATTTTCATTTTCTAAAACTATTCATCAAAAATTTTATCTATTATCAAATATACTCATGGTTCATATTTTCTATAGCTGGCTTTTTTGTTAGAAAAAGTTTATTAAGGTAGTGGATAGATATGATTCTCCTCATACTATTCTATTTGTATAGGATTCAGTGAATGGAATAACTACATTTGAAGCGCCGGAATAATCGAAAAATTAGATACATTTTTGCAACAATGGTGGGGGAAGTTATTTCATTTCAAAGCTTCAAAAAAAATAGTTTGCCGTCTTCTCTAGTTGACTACTTTTTTTCATTTTTATTTATGTATTTAAATTATTCTTCTACACAACCATGCTATTTATTCTTACTTTAGTTATATTATATCATATTATTCTTATACTTTTAAAAAATATTCACTTTTTTCTTTCCACCCAAATTGTCCAACAGTGCCTTAGAGCTTATAATAGAAAAATGCGTATCAATTTGAGGTGCCGTGGATTTTATGCATTTCAAACCTCCAACTTTATCTATTTTTATTTTGATATTTCAATATTTTTATAAGGGATATTCGTTAATATAAAAACTTTTCAATTTAAAACTTTTCACTTTCTACAACAATCCTATTGTTAATTATTTATTCATTTTTACTATATAATTACTCTATTTTTAATCATTTCTACACAACTACTTATACGTCTAACTTATTTATTTAGCTTTTTTTTTTACTCCTCATCATTATTCTTATCATGTCATTTTTTTTATATTTTAAAAACTTTTACACAAAAAATTTTTTCATTAAAAATTTTATTACTTTCTAAATACACTCTGAAACTTTTCATTTTTTCGTATTTTAGATCTCAATTATTACGGTGCTAAAAAAGGTGATAGATCTACTTTAGCATGAATACAAATGCTCTTGTCAACACCGACTAGCTCTATATATTGTCTAGGTCCTCCTTAGCAACTTTCCTTACATCACCATCAATTCCCCTATCAATTCAAGACCTCAACTCCTCCACTTTTAACCTTTAGTTTCTTCACAATAGCCACCTTATCAACACTTTCAATGGCACCATCACCTGTTAGGAGTATATTATCACATCACACTAGTTGTAGACCTTATCATGGCAGCTATAGCAGATGAGAAATAAGGTAGCAGTTCGGTGGTATTAAGGCAATATTCATCTGCCACTCTTGTCGAAAGTCCAACTTCATAAGATTCATTTCAACAGCAATATCCATGTGTATAGCAGTAGAGCACCAAATCTTTGGCTACTACCAAGTCCTAAAGATCATGCCCAAGTCGGATCAGCAGTCGAAATTTTCAACTATTCATTTAACTTTTGAATTAATTTTGATGTATATAAATATGTACCTTGCATTACATTTTAAATTCGATTAAGATTCTTGGTTTAACAAGAAAACACACTTCTATATCTTTCTTTCTTCTGCTTTTTTTTCTAAAGTTTTATTTTTCTTCATGGTATTAGAATTATGCAAGCCACGAAAACCTTCTCTCAATATCTCATTCCATTTCAACTATAATTTCCATCTCTTTTATTTATAACAAAATCCAGCTAACTACTTTATCGTGATCCATATACAAGGTACAAATAATACTCAAATTGTGAATCCTCAATGCACCTAACAGATTAATAAAGTCTTGGATCATTGGAACTCTCTTTGAAATGTTTTGAGTTAGAATGTAGATTTGAAAACTATGAATGAGGTATGGAAGGCTTTAAATGACCATTTTACATATGCTCTATTGCACAATAATTCAATCTTCTTATCTAATTTTAGCAATCACCAACGAAATTAAATCTTTATCTATTTATTTATAAGAATTTAAATCAATTTGTGACCATCTTAATGCCATTTAAGAACCCGTGTCTAATGCTGATAAAGTTTTCAAGTTATCTGAAGGACTTGATGACAATTATGAGTCTTTAAGACCACCATGCTCTACCCTCCATTACCTTCATAGAGAGAAATTACCCCACAACTGCAAAAGTTAAGAGTTGTAAGCCTAGAAAGTTTCATCTTCTCATGACGATCCTGCTATGGAATTTGTCGCTAACAATAGCAGAGCATTGTCTTATATTTCCTAAAGTGTGATTCTTCTTCTCGACAAATATGCAAGAGGATGCGAAGGGATGGTTGTCTTCACCTCAAGGGATCATGGATTTCTCTACACCAATCAATAATCGCAAGAATATTTTCTTACACAAAAACAGACCAAATAGCCCTCATAGTTCACAACTTACGAGCGGTTCAAGGACACATCACGGATTCTTCAAAACAATAATACTTGTTGTGAACCCTTTTCAAGTTTAGCAGTTAGATGTCTCATAAACTATTTTTCAACCAACTAGAGTCATCTCAGTATGTCAAATTTGTAAGAAGACGGGTTATGCCGCTCTACGATGTTGATATTGATTTGATAATAGCTATCAATTGGAGGATATTCCTTAAGGCCTTACTATTACCCATATTTCATATTGTTAAGATGGTGATTTGCATCTTGACAAAGGTTCCAAATGCTCACATAATGGCTGACATAGGCAATCTTTTTTACGTTATATCTTATAATGGATATTCAAAGGTTATGGTTAGGAATAGTAAATCATTGACAATTACAAATATTGATTCCAGACATGGTAGACAAGCCTTAGCTTCTTTATTTTTGAAAGATATTTTAATAGTTCTTACTATTAATAAAAATTTATTCTCAGTTTCAAAGCTCACTTTAGATTATCTATGTTATTTTGAGTTTAATAACTCTAGTTTCTTGATTAAGTATTCACAGGCACACTAGGTCCTTCTCATGGGTAATCACAACAATGGCTTATATAATTTGAAGTTTATCAATCCTATTACACTTTTCTTAGTGCAACATCAGATTGTAGATGAAGAAGTATGACATGACAGATTAACTCACTCAAATAATAAAGTGTTAAAATTTTTGCAACATCATCGGTAATTAATTAATTAACTAGCTGCCAATCTTTGCCAAAATTGCCAATTGAGCAAGAGTTGCAAACTTCCATGTACTATAAAAGGCTCACCTACATTCTCACAATTACAAAAGATCCATTATGATTTGTAAAGGCAGCACAAGTTGTTTGTATATAGCAGTTTTGTTATTTTATAATCTTAGTGGATGATTTTTCTTCATTTCGTTAGTATATCCTTTAAAAAAAAGTCTAAATTTTCTATGTTCATCTCCTTTCATAAGATGATTTCGACAATATTTACATCAATACTCTTTTATAAACACTCCATAATAAAATGGAGTTGCAGAGCGCAAACTAGGCTCATCGTTGATGCTTTGCACTCGATTGAGCCTTTTTTTTTTGCCTCCATGCCCTTATATTATTAGGTTGACACCTTTATTACTATTATCTATGTCATTAAAAGACTTCTTATCCTGGGACTTTGCATGAATAGTTCTTACTAAAAAAAAAATTCACTAGAGCTTGGATTACGGATCTTTTCAAGTTTTTGGCTCTTGTTGCTATCCTTACCTACACCACTATATGAAAATCAGATTTGATTATTGTTCTTTATCTTGTGTTTTGTGGGCTATAGTGATAAATATAAAGATTATCATTGATTTTGTCCTAAAATAGGTCCATTACATATTTCTTATCATGTTGTTTTTTATGAAACTATTTTTCATTATGAATCATTTAGTCTTAGTTCTCTATCATCCACCATAATCACAAATTGGTCTCATGATTAGCTTAGAGAACAGGCTCATCTTTTTCCCTTTCTTAATGAATACTTTTCAAATGCACATGGTGCTTTACAAGATAATAATCTTATGAATATTCAATCTATTATTGATTCAGTCCTCTCTACTAGCACTGATTATCCTTCCCCTACCAATTCAAACATTGTGCCTTTCAAACTTTAAGCCATTCCTAAAGCTTCATACGAATTTATTTTATCTCGAAAATTATCTCCTAAAAATACTGCTCAACAACTAGTGTTGTCATCATCAAGTTCAATCTTCTCCCACGGGTTGTCTCTTCCTTCACATTATAATACTTCATCTTTTTAGTATCTTTGTTGCACCCCATGGTCCCAAGATCCAAGGTTGGTGTCTCCAAGCATAATCCTAAATATCAAGCACATGTCACCTTTGTTGTTCCTTTATAACTATGAAATATTACTTTTGCTTTAAAGCATCAAGTTAGAGGAATGATATAATTGAAGAACTAGATGCCTTAACCCATAATCATAATTGGGTATTGATGCCTCATCAGCCTTGTATGAATTTTGTTGGTTATAAATGGGTTCTTCATACCAAACTTAATGTTGATGGTAATCTAGAGTGATTAAAAACTTATATTGTAACCAAAAGGTTTTACTAAGAAAAAGATACTTATTATATGGAAACTTTTAGTCCTATTTTTAAATCAGAAAGTTTGTGAATGGTTTTGATTCTTATTGTTGCTCATGGGTGCCTTGTTTCTTAGCTTGATGTAAAGAATACTTTTCTACATGGTGATCTGGACATTCATATTTACAAGGAATAACCTCTTAGCTACAAGAATTCTCAGTTTCTAGGGCATTCAAGTTTATTAAAGCATTCTCTGCTTGGTCTCAAATAAGCCCTGAGGACTTAGTTTGATAAATTTAGTACATTTTTCCTTATCTATGACTTTTTTCTAATATAGCCAGTTCTTCTTTGTTTGTTTATCATCAAGACTTTCACACCATTTTGTACTACTATATGTTGATGATATAATCTTAATTGGTGATTATTTCGTATTGGTACTACATCTTATTCAAGATATAGGGGTAGATTTTGCCAAGAAAGATATGGGTGTCTTATATTATTTTCTCGATGTTTAAGTAACAAGGACTTTTGCAAGCTTATTTCTCTTTTAATGATATACACTGGATTTACTCACTATGGCTCTTATGCATCAAAGAAAACCTTTTGTACTCATTTAGTTCTGAAGTCATCTTATCATGATGACAATTAGGCTTTTTATGATCTTGCATTCTTTTGAACTATTATAGTTGGTCTTCATTGTCTCACTCTTACACAATCTGATCTGTCTCTTATTGTGGAGCTTGTTTGCCAGTTATTAACTTTTCCTACTATGGCCGACCTTTTGCTTCTTAAGTGCATCTTGCACTATATTTGTTGTAGCATAAACTTGGGTTTATGATTTTTAACTCAACGTTGCATTGATTTTCATGCTTTGTTGATGCTGATTTTGTTAGATGTCGTATTACTTAACATTCTACTACTGGCTATTGTGTCTTTCTGGGTGTCAATCGTATTTTATAAAGTGCAAAGAAGTCTGCTCATTCATCTACTAAAGCTGAATATCGAGCTGTAGTCTCTAATACAACCGAATTTACTTAGGTCTCTTATATATTTCAGGATATTGGCATCCCTCGGTTGTGACCAACTCTTTTATTTTTAAATAATTTGTTAGTCTTATGCCTTATCATTAGTCTTATCTTTCATTCTTTCGCTAAGCATATTGAGATTGACTATCATTTTATTAGAAAGAAAGTTTCTCATTGTACTATTATTACCCACTTTGTGTGTAATTCCTCTAATATGGGTGATTTGTTCACCAAGTCTTTGTGATATAAATGCTTTGTTGACCTACGCACCAAACTTAGCCTTTGGTTGTTCTAACCCATGTCTAGTTTGTGGGAGGATATTAAAAGTTCAACTTCAAAATATTCATCTCAACAACAATATCCATGTGTGCTGTGATAGAGCACCCAAGTCTTCAGCTATCACCAAGTGTCAAGGATCACTCCTAAGTAAGATTGTAGCCCAAGTCTTTAGCTATTTTTTTGCTTCTGCATTAATTTTGATATGTATATATATATATATGCTCTTTGCATTGCATTCCAAAATTGTATTGGATTCACAGTTCAACAAGAAAACACACTTCTATCTATTTTCTTTCTTCTATTATTTTTTCCCAAGTTTCAATTTTCTTCACTCTCCTATAGTAGTAGAAACATAATTAAGTGGCTTTTGCCTTTACTTGCTACTCCACTCTGATACCCTATAGTAGTCTTAAGCTCTCCTTAATGTGTTCCCTCCCTACCATTATCTTCAACTCTCTCCTTAATGTGTTCCCTCCCTACCATTATCTTCAACCCTGACAACTTCAAAGATAACCTTGAATGCATGATGTACCTTTGCAAGGTCTCCAACAACAAGAAGGTCCAGCTCTTCCTTAAGTGCAACTACCACCTCCATTTGGGTTACATCAACACATGGTTTCAATCCCATTCCACTTGCCCCACTTTGTAGGAACCTAGTAGCGGCATTGCTAGCAATCGCTTGCTTTTGATTATGTCAAATTGAAGAGCTTAATTCTTGAGATGAATGCGATAGATGGTTATACTTTGAAATTGTTTAATTACTCTATGAATATCTTATTCTAGGGTGATCATGGTCACAATCTCTTGCCTATTGAATTTCGATGATGGTTTATGGTTGTGCTATGGTACAAATGTATCTTTGTTTTCATGATCAACCCATTAAGAAGCTCAAAATTAATCAATAGTTGGGATAATTGAACATGAGTTACCTATGTACAAACGTTAGTATACCACTACAACACTAGAATAAAAAACTTCAACTTTCTTAATGGATTGGAGCCATAGTTGTCACTCATAACTATTCCCTAGCAGCCTTTCGATGAGAGATCTACTTTAACAACCTAATAATTGAAAGGCAACTCTAGTTTACCAATAGATCTATGCCTTGTTCAATGTCAATAAAACATCCCCAACAAAAGGTGCATTTTGGAATGTAGGCATCCCCAAATAGCAATGGTAGGTGTGAAATTCCCTCTCTTCCTGCACTTTCGAAAAATGATTTTACATACTAGTTTTTTAAATTATTTTACTTTTTCCATTTTACCTCTATGTTTCAATCATCTTCTTACATAACTATATTTTCTCACTTTATCTCTTTTATATCATATCACTCTCATATTTTTTAAAAATATTTCTTTCTTCACTTCCCCACCTATTCTCTATTCACAATACCAAATGGTGATGTAGTAGGGAAAAATGAGAAAGCGGAAAATCTTTTAAAAATTATGAGAATGATATGATAGAGTAGGAGTGAAGTAGGAATAAATATCTAGTTGTATAAAAAATTATTAAAATATAAGAGTAAAAATAGAAAAATAGGATAATTAAAGCGAATAAAATGATTGAAATATATAATGAAATATGTTTCACACTTCCCCTCCTCTATTTTGTTACAAAGAATGTTCCTTGTCTTAAAAAAACTACAAAATTTGACATTTATAAATTACTATTGATGAAAAATTTTCATCGCTCATAGCTTCTACTAAACACCATTGATGTTGAATAAAGCTCTCCATTATAATGTTGCTTACATTGTCTGCGTTGACTCACATAGATTTAAGAATTTGGATTTTGGAAAATTCGCTAAGATATTTTGCTCAATATATATTTGCATTTATATTAACGCTCGTTTCTTACTTTTTTTAATACCATAAGTATCCAAGGCTTAAAATGCAACAAATAAAAAGTTTAGGGTATAAAAATAAATATGCAAACATTATAGCTTAAAAAACAAATATATAGGTTTTTTAATTATTTGTATTTACAAATATTCAATCCAACTATATATTTCACTTTTATCTTCATAGGTGTAAATTTCACTTTTATCTTCATAGGTGTAAATTTAACAATGTTACTAATAAAGTAGTTATAGAGATATTACTTCGACAAGGGGATTTTAAGCTTGGACTTCACACATAGGCAAGACTTTTTGCCAACTGCTCTAGTACTAACAAATATGAAAATTTAAAAAGTTTAAAATGTGAAGGGAATGCCACTAGGGGCATACCCCAACTAAATGGCACCCTAACCCTTATGCCAATTGACCAAATTTTGAACAAGGGATGGAGAGCTTTTGTCTTCTATTATTCAGGGGTAATTTGTGTCCCTAATTTGTATTAAGAGTGTGATGTTCTACTACTTGAGGAAAATTTTTTGAGCAAAAAGTAATAAATGTATTTTCCAATAAGTTTATGATATAACAATTGGGGCTAAGGGAGAGCAATCCAAATATATTTGGGGTTGCTGGTTTGGATAGGAAAAGCAAAATCAGAGAACTCCAGAAGGTCGAAGAAAGGTTGTGGAACAAATTATAGGGTTTGAAAGAAAAATTATTATCAAGTGGAGGTAAGTAACTACTGATAAAAGCTGTTGTACAAACAATCCCTACATATGCTATGAGCATCTTTGAACTCCCACAAAAGTTCTGTAAAAGCATAAACTCAACGACAAGTAGGTTTTGGTGGGGGTGAAAACAATGAAAGAAGGAAGATAAGTTGGATTGGATAGAGGGAGATGTATAAATCCAAGGCTGGGGGAGGAATGGGCTTTAGGGAACTCAAGGTGTTCAACCTTGCTATGCTAGCCAAGCAAACATGGAGGCTACTGACAAACAAAGATTCCTTATGGCACCAGGTTCTAAAAGGAAAGTATTTCACGAAAGATGATCTATGGAACTGCTAAGGTAAAAAGGATTCTTTGTTTCCATGGAGGTGCTTTCTCGAAGCAAGGAACTTACTGAAGAAGGGATGTGGGTGGAATATTGAAAACGAAAAACAAATCAATTTTCTGCAAGACAGCTGGACTCCACATGAGATATGAGTGATGGGTCCACTCCCACCAAACTTTAGCATAGAAGCAAAAGTTGATAGATACATTGACAGGGAAAATAGACATTGGAAGGAATTGGATGTAGAAGTCGTCTTCGGTGATGTTGGCTAGGAAGAGATTAGGAACTTCCCAATACTAAGGAGGAGAGAGCAGGACTACCTCTACTGGAACTAGCTGGTGTGTACTGGGTGAAGATAGGTTACAAAACAACTATAGAAGAGCCACAAACAAGAGCAGTCGGAGCAGGTCAAGCAAGAGCACATGGTTCAAGCTGCATTCAAGGAGCGTGGAAACAAAAGCTCCATATGAAAATCAAGATACTCAGTTGGAGGATGCTAAGGAATGCCATTCCCTCAAAATTGAATCTCATTAAGAGAGGGACACAAGTTAACCCATTCTACAATTTCTGTAAAAATCACCAAGAGGATACTTGGCATATATTCTACATCTATGTACAGACAAAACAAGCTCATGATCCTGAAGCAATAACGTTTGAGAAGGGAAACTTGAATGGTGTGATTAGAAGACTAGCTAGGAACCTAAATGGAAATATGGTCAGAAAGTTCCTAATCACTTGTTGGCTGATTTGGTATTACAGAAACAAACAACAAAAGGATGGGGCAAGCAATGAGATAAAAGAAATTCCAAATCAGCGTGGGCACATCCCACAACAATATGACACAGCTGAGCACTTGAGAAGGAGCAATGTACAGAATGTGGAGTTTAAGGTAGGTTGGCTTACCCAAAGAAAGGTCAAATAAAAACCAATGCGGATGCTGGTTGTCAATTGGGGAGTAACAGACCTGGTGTGGGTGCAGTAATTTGAAACAGCGAGGGCCATCTAATTGCTGCAGTGTGCTGGTGTTAGAGTGCATGTGTGGAGCCTTTATGGATGGAAGCAACAGGTCTACAGCTGGCAGCAAACTGGGCCAAGAATCTCAACCTAACTAAGTTAGTCTTCGAGACTGATTGCCTCCTTCACAATTTCCTATCAAAGGATGGTGTGGTAAGATCACAAGCTAGAACTATTATTTCAGAAATCAAGAAAATCAACAAAAGCTTCTGCTGATATGAATTCACTCACATTTTCAGGTCGGGCAATGGCATTGCCGATATGCTTGTTGAACATTTTCTGGTTGGGCAACGGCATTGCCTGTATGCTTGCTGAATACGCGGTGACTAGGAGTCTTGTCTATATATGCATAGGTAGATAGGTCTCCTATTTTCATTTCCAGTGCAATGTGTAATGACATTTCTAGTTTTAATCTAAGGGCGAAGATTTCCCACCTGCCCCTTTAGCGTGTAGCCCCGGAGGGTTCCGGGTGGAATCTGCTTACCACTTTTCCTATATATAAAAAAAAAAAGAAAACGTGAAGGAATTGATAACCCACTATGGTGAAATCATTCATACAACCACCAACATAACATTAATATGAAATTAAGAATACCCAAACCATTAATAAAATCGTTGACGTGACAACCAAACGGTTCGACCAGTTATTTGGGTGATCTGGATCGATTTTAACGATGGACAGGGACGTCAAAATGGTTGACGTCGAGCAGAACCGTAAAGTTGGACTATTTGCATTTTGATCTCTCAAGTATACATATTGGCTACGACCTTCAAGGTTTTCGTTTATTGCACTTTAAACTTTTCAGTTAACCGCGTGTTTATTTCGCAGAAGGGCGAAAAATATAAATACGAAAACCTCACGCTCTAAGTTTCAATCTCTAAGTTTCAGTTGGGAAACTCTCAGGGTTCACAATAGAGAAAATGTTATTTAATATTAAAACAAATATATGAAAATATCTTAAAAGATCAAAAATTTTATTTTTCGGTTTTCCTTACATCTAACAAATAAATTTGGAAAACTTCCAAATTTTAAAAATCTTCATAACAAATAGTATTAAAATTTTTCCCATAAAAAAATAGTGTTAAATTTTTTGTGTAAAAAATAAAAAGATAAGAATATATCTTTAAAATATTTAAAAGTTATTTTTAAAATATTGAATGTGCATTAAATAAATCAAACCAATGTCATTTATATTTCTATAAATTATTGTAATAAATAATATAAACATTATTTTTCGTATACTATAAAAGAAAATGGAATAAAATATCTTTAAAATATAAAATTTTATTTTTAAAAATATCCCCATATAAATTTCAATTTACTATCTTTCATATAATCAAAATTTACAAATTCTCATCATTTTTCGGATCATGAAAATAAAAATAATATATTAGAATAATATAAATTTCCATAGTGGTTAAATGCGATAGCACTGCATGTTACCAAAGATTCGATTGCTCATCTTTCTTTTTTTTATTTTTTGATTTTCCCATAAACATGTTTGTAGATGTGTTTTTATAATATTTTTATTTCTAAAAATAAGGCTTTTAACAGGTTAAAAGACTTAAATGCCCCTCAAATTAGTATTTTAAAAATAAATATAAAAATAAATTAAAATGGTAAATCTTGGTATACAAGTCAAATAACCCTAAAAATATATTTATGAAAAATCAAAAAAAAGAAAAAGGCATCACATGTTGGTAACATGCAATGCCATTGTAAGAAATCATGGTCCTACAAATTTTTTATATTTAAAATATATTTTCAAATTATCTTTTAAAAATAACATCAAGTGTTATTTATCTTGAGAATTTATAAAATTTGAAAAACACTAAATTTATTTACTCAATGTGAGAAATATTTAAAATATTTTGATATTTTAATTTTTTTAATTTTTTATTATATTAAATTGCATTTCTTTGTATTTTGAACCTATAGATTTCCTAATTGTAGTTAGATGATAAAATTTTCATATTTACATATTAAACCCTATATATTTGTATGTTTTGCAAAGTAGATCTTAATATTAACAAGCAGCTAGTGACAAGGTTTAAAATACTACTACAACAACAGCAAACAAAAACTTACCGGCTTAAAATGCAGACATACAACTTTAAAGTCTAAAATACAAATAGGCATACTTTGAGGGACCAACGTGGAAAAACCCATTGAGTACGCGCTGAGACTGGGAAATTGTAGCTACGGGCTAGGGGCCTAGGGCCCTAGATAGAACTAACGTAGAGACCCGGCAATCGATAATTCGATATGTGGATAAATTTATTTTATTTTATTTTATTTTTTACCGCGGTAGGACGACGCTACTGTTATCTTTACCATTCTGGCCGGCGAACAGCAGGACAGTTTCTGCAGTGCTACCCCGTATGACGGATGCAAAACTGACAATCGCTGGGTCCGGACACGTGCGACGAATCAGAAAACTCGGGCAGTTTACTCTTGCAATCTAACTAGTCCTTTTTTTTGTTATTGTGATTTGTATTTTAATAGTTTAATAATTTTATTAAACATTAATTTTTCTAATATTACCTTTATTATATTTTCTAGACCCTAGAATAACTAAAATCTTTTTAAATGGAGAGTTTGTTGATGGATGGATAATGCGTGGAATGGGATCATGGAAAAAGTGTTTTCGTGGAAATAGGGAATTTTGCAGGGAAAATAAGAAAATTAGGTTGTTATTTTCTAATAATAAAAAAATTCTTTTAAAAAAATCTTTTTAGGTATTCTTATTCCATCTTCATGGCCAACCGGCTTATACTTATACCCTACAATAAGGGGTGTTAATGGTCATAGTCAATCCGCTCGTCCAACCCATTTATAAAAGGGTTTAGGTTGAGATTTTTGAATAAATGAGTTATCATCCGCCAACCGTTTAACCATTTAACTAAATAAACGGATTAGGATTGAGATTTTATAACTCGTTAACCCATTTAGTAATCCATTTAACTCATATAACCTGTTCAACCTATTTAATTCGCTCAACCCATTTCACTCGCTTA
>JAXCLR010000081.1:21342459-21366718 GCA_035584095.1 Annona squamosa
AATAAAAAAAACCTCAAAATCAAATTAAATAGCGTGTCGATGGGACATATTGAGCAACGGAATGCAGATCCTTTTTTCAGACTTTTCTTTTTCTTTCTTTCTTTTTTTTTTTTTTTTTTTCTCCTCAACACGGCAAAAACGAAGGGCATGTGCATGTGCGTATGGGGGGTGGATGGAACGTCACATGCAATGGTGGGGGTGGGGGGACCAAGCTTTGGACTTGGATGTTGAGGCGTTGAACCCCCCCAACTTTACACCGTTGTAAAGGTGCATGCACTCATTCACGTCTACTTAAAATTTGAAAGACCAGTCACCTGAGAGCAGAGCAGGTGACAGGTGCCCGTTTCAACTGAGCGTTGGGCCTGCTGGTTCGATTGTGGGGTTATGCTGTGTATTCTTTATTAGATTGTTGAAGTTCGTCTTCATTCAACGCTCCTTGATCTAGATGAGATATATGAGTTTATAAGTTATATGTTAAAAAATAATAATAATAAAAAATAAAAAAATTTTAGGGACCAGCGCCCCTAGTGACAGTTGACCCATTTCTGCACTCGGGAAGTATTTGCCTCTGATAGTTGATACGGTGGCTTTGAAAAGTTGTTGGCTTGAAGTAATGCAATGACTAATGATTGAACAGTCGTCAAATTCTCCGGCGAGCCTGAAATACCACTTTTGTTTTTTTGAAATTAGTAAAACTTGATTGATAAATAATATACACATAAATTAAATGTTTTATTACAAATTTTTAAAAAATAAAAATGGTTGTTTTGACTGATCTTGGAAGGTTGTCATCTCGGACCAGCCCTTACGGACATCATGATTGGAAACTTATACTAAGCAAAGAAGATTCATATTTACACTTTTTTAGCTTGAAAATGTTGGGAAAGATAAGTTTTTTTATATATATATAAATAGTTTGAAGAGTTCATAAAGATAAGAAACTTGAATGAGACGAATAAATATAATGAAAATGTAATTATATATATTAAGAATGAGAAAGTATTGCATTGAAAATATAAAAGTTGTATATAAAATTTTTAAAAAATTGTCTTGGAGGCAGAGATACATATTTTTTGATCACTCCCTGAATAATTTATCGTATTCAATACATTTTGTTTTATCATGCTACAAAAAATAAATTTTGCTTTCTCATATTACGATAATAATTTTTATTGAAAACTTATATTTTGTAAAAATTAATATCTTTAAGAGAGAATATATAGCCATTAAAATTTGTAAAATAAGCATATCATATATATAGTATATAAAAGTTTACAGTACAAGTACATCTAATATATGAAACCATAACCACTCCGTGACTAGCGTAGGTCGCTCAGCGTTTTTTCTCTTGAGGTGTGGTATTGGATTCGAAACGAATTATATCCTCTTATTTAATTCCTGTCACAAAGATTAAAAAAATAAATAAATCGTTTTTATAATCTTCTTTTCAGTGAAAAAGTTACTTTCTCTCGATTTTGCACTTTGTGTGGCCGCTAAAAATTGAAATATTATTGAATTATTCTATATTTAGTTTATTGAAATGGCAATTTATGCGACCATCCACACTTGAATTTTATAAAAGAAAATTTAAATGGCATACAAATTATTTTATATTCAGTTTCCGAGTTGGCATTTTGTGCAGCCATGCGCCTATTTGAATGATTTCTTATGAAAATAAGGTGTGCTTGGAACCCGTGGAGATGGAGAAGCCACGTCGGTGCATAAACAAATGCGTGCTTTGGAATCCGATTGAGGCTGGCATGAGAATTATGTTTTCCCACTTGAGTCTTTTTGGCCCCTTTTTTCTAGGAATGATTGATCAACTTGAACTATTCTAGTACCAATCAATATCAGTTAATATAGGACTGTACCTGCTGTCTGACCAAGTTCGATGCATTTGTTTGCTATCTTGCCTGGCCTGGAAACTTCGGAATCATTAGCATATACAATCAAAATCATTCCTTACTAGTTGCACCGCATACTCTTTTCCATTTGCACCGCATCCAACGCACATGTATTAGCTTGTGATCATTAATCAAAATAGGGTCCTTCACTGCTAGCAAGCCAACCCCACCATTTGTTAGATATGCGCTACTAAATTTTGGAAAATTGTTTGAGAGTCCGCTTTGTATAACGTGTAAAAGTCACAGCGGAAAATTTTTGAAACTCGTGAAAATGATATAACGTTATAAAAGTAAAATAAGAATAAAGTGAAAATAAATATTATAATTATATGAGGAGGATCCAGATGGGCGTGTGACCTAAAATAAGCTTATTATGAAATTATTTTTCAAGTATATTTAACTTATATACTAAAATTTCAAATTTTCAAAAGCATAATTTTTAGGGGTCTAAAATGACTTAAATATCCCCAAAATGATGATTTTTGAAAATGAAAAAAATTACACTTGCTCAAAAATTGTGAAATTTGGTGTATAAGTTAACCCTATTTTAAAAAACAGTTTCATGAAAAATTAAAAATAAGAGGTATTAGGCCAGACTAAAAAAACTTATTTTAGATCGATCTAACAAAATTCACTCCGTTAGATACAAAAATAATTAGAATATATGGATAATAATAAAAAATAAAATACTTACGTAATTAAAAATATCAAATCATAGAAAAATCTATTCTCCACTCTCCACTTTCCCTCCTGCCCACCGTTCTACATATAACCAAAGGGAACCTAAGAGTGCAAATAATTGATTTTGGAACTTACAAATTAATAATACTAAGTCCTTCTATTGATGTGAGGGAGCTAGCAGCACTATCTTCTGTTCATGAAATCAAGTCCATGAAATAAGTGTCTCACATTAAAGTAGAGACATAAAATCATTTTTTCAAGGTGAAACTGTAATTTCCAAATGACTTGCTGCCGGAGTTTTCTAAAAAAGAGGAATATAACAAAGATCAGCAGGTAAGAAATTGTGCTGAAATGTGAGAAGCGATGAGCTTAGTTGGTTCACATTGGTGTCAGCCTCAAGGGTTTAATCTTCGAGAAGCATTTGTCTTCCGTTCGTTACAAATACACATTCGGATATAATCCATTAAGGAAATTTTTTTTATAAAAAATTGCTTGGGGTTAATCGAGTCTTCAAAAGTGGTCTCATAAGTATGTTTCCAGACAGAATAAATAAATAAGTAAATAAGAATTTGTGCTGAAATGTAGGATAATACTTCTAGAGTAGCCATCCTAGAAAAACCAAATAAATCAACCCACAAAAGCGAAAAAATAAAAACCAAATTTAGTACTATAAAACACTGTTTCAGAAGAATAAGCTACTTAAACTTAGCAATCAGCATGACACTATATAGTAGAAGACACTTTTGGGGACATAAAAATTAGGGAAATAAACTGACAAGAAAATTAAAACAATCAATTATGTTTACTTTTGTCACTGCTTAAATGCCTAAGACATTGATGTGGGAATGTGTTAAGCAGTATGCATAATAGAACCGAAGTTCAAATGTTGAGTAGAAGTATTCGCTTTGTTGTCTCACTCATGGAATACATCTCCATTAGGTGTCTAGTTATGGAAGGAGGATGACATGATTAAAAAAATTATGCTTATTTTTTTTTATAAAGGCACCTGGTGATCATATGGTAAGGTACAACAAAACAAAATTATTAACATCAACAATATAGGAGCAACCAATTCATACACATTTTATTCTCAATAATGATCATAAGAAATTATTGTATATTTGGACACTATCTAAAATAATATAGGAGCACTTAAGAAAACTACATATATTGCTAAAAAGAAAAAATGGATGATGACACAAAACTGGATAGGTCCTCATGGACTATTAATGGATAAGGTTACAACGACCAAATAAGAGAACTTTAACAAATAAACAAGAGAAAAGCACTCAATATTCAAAGGGGGTTGCACGAGGGCAAAACACAATGAATTCATTTGGTGGAGGCCACCCATTTGAAATTTTCAAAAATACAAAAGAAAAATACTCCATTCCATTAATGCATTCATATTTGTTCGCTTCTAAACCGAAGGTGCAAAAGTATTAGTGCTGATGTAGTTGACATCATTTCTGCCCCATCGGGTGGTGCAAATTTCTGATGACTGATTAGCCATTCAAATGGCGTGGATTTGACCTCATTTAAGCTGATGCGATGTGGATTGGGTTTTTATTTTGCAATCATTTTGTCTGTCCCCGAGCGTGGACAAAACCGCCAAAATATCAATGTGAATTAAAAAGCAAAAGAGCACCATAAAAAGAGAGAAAAATAGCACTGTGATTGACTCGGGGTTTATATGCTAATTAAAATTTTTAATATTTTCATAATTTTTTATTTTTTAACGATTTCTTAAATTTTAATATTAGTCATTCAATCTGTCAAATAAATAACAAAATACATTTTCTCATGATTTTTCTCGAGTATTATATAGAACGCAAAATTCTGTGAGTGATGTTTGACAATAAAATAAATTTCTATTTAAAAAGGTCATGAAAAAAATTGGCAATATAGGTAATATCAAAAAGTACAATTTAAATTCGATGGATATAATTAAAATACTACATCCAATTTTAAAATACCCACAAAAGTTGCTTCCCACATTCCCTAATTTCCACACCAATTGCATTCAATCACTACCTTATGTCTGTTATGTAAATGAAGTGATACATAGGTCGACATAAAAATTATTAGTGTTAGGCTAATAAGCATTTTCAATCACTACCTTATGCCTGTTATGAAATAAGATGATGGCATTTTTTATGTGCTCTCTGCCTGCCACTGCCACTGGGACCGTGGATGGAATATTTATCGCACATGGCAAGATTATCATCCTATGATCCTAAGCTCTGGCCGGATATCCCTTGCCCTCCCCTCGCCAGCCCAACCCCTTTGCCGGGCCTGACGCCCACCCACTCCCACACCCATGCCGGCTTATTCGTTACCATGCAAGGTGCTCAAATGAAATACCAATGAGATAAATTTGTCGTTCCCAAAAAATCCTTTTTCGTTTTTAATATATTTTTATATTTTTTAGAAAAAAAATTTCTCATATACTTCTAATGTTTACTTCTAATTTCTAATATACTTGTAGTGTTTTATTCTAAACTTCTCTTGTGCTCACATCATGAACACAATTCTTATTTCCTTTATTGGAAGGACCATTTTGCCTGTCCAAAATTTGCTAATTCAAAATATTGGGTCCTCATATGATTCAATTGATTTTAGCAAATTATTAATATGTGACATTAAATGAATCATTTTTTTGTTCTGTATATTTACAAATCAACCCCAGTATATATTGCGATTCTAGCTCCAAGGGTGTAACTCTAATAAATAATGCTAACGAAGTGGGTGCAGAGACATTTAGAAGATAAAACTCCATAGGCCAATATTCAAAATCTAGACCTCCCCACTCTTAAGAGGGATTCTTTACCAGCCACGCTAGTTGTGTATTGATAAATAAATTATATTAAAGTTAAATTATTTTAATTAAAAAAATTTCTGGAGAAGCAAAATTATCTTCTCCATTAAGTAAATAATAATTGTGTTAATGACATGAGTATCATAGGAATTTAAAATAAACTATTATAAGTATGAAAAAATTTGTAAAGTATTTATTAGTATATTAGAAATTAAGAGTAAATGTTATGGGCTTTATTTTTAATATTTAATTAACTCACGTTTCTCAATTTCATTACTGCCCGGTGCGTTGGTCCACTGGGATGTTCTGGAAAATGCTACGCAGCTGCAATCAAGAGCGGGTCGTGTAGTCACGGCACCAAAAGAGAATAAAATAACATTTCTGCAGGTCGGCGGTTGAATTCTACACTTGCCGACTTGATGGGAACGGGACTCGCGAGCCTTCCTTCACGGGAGCATTGATTTAATTCACTCGGTGCATCAAAACTTAAATGCATTATTATTAATTCCTAATCTAAATATAATTAATTTATAAGCCAAATTTTATTATTTTTGAAATATATATTTTTTATTTTTAAAAATAGGAATATTTTAATCATTGAAAAAAAAACAAAAACCCCTTCATTTTTAAAATTTTTTAAAAGAATTTGTCTTTCTTCAAAAATGATAAAACTTAGTACATATTAAATACACCTAAATACATATATTAAATATATTAAAATTAACAGTACTATAAAATAATTTTCAAATCTCTATTTAAAAGAACAAGATTAATAGTTTTATAAAAAAAAATTCAAAAAAAAGACTATTAAAAATAAAATTTTGCACCAGCATGCATTGAGGGTGTGTCTAGTTGGACACTAAAATTATCAACGAAAATTTTTCAATCTAAAATTTTTACACTTTCATAATTACCATATTTTTAAATTATTTTTCACATTTTTCTATTTAAACAACTCAACTTTTTAATCATTTCTCATATAACTACCTATACAACAAACTTATTAATTTTAATTTTATTCTCTTTACGCTTTATCGTTACTTCTATCATATCACATTATTTTCTATCAGCTTCAAAAACTTCTACATGAAATCTTTCCATCAAAAAATTTTATTTTCAACCAAACACACCATGAATCACTACCCCCCTTCCAAACACACTTGCAAAATAAATAAAAAGAATGATCTTGTTAACCAAGGCTAAGTAAATATCTCACTTAGCCCACCTTAAAAAACTTATTTACAATAATTTTTTTTTACTTTATTTTTCGTGCACTTATTTATCTAAATGTAGTTAATATACTTAAATATATTTATCTATTTTTTAAAGATTTTGAAATATCTATGTGTATATATGTATTTAAAATACCTTTATTTTTAAAAATCTAAAAAATATATATACACATATTCAAAAATAGTAAAACTTAATTTATATATTAAATACTCTTAGATAAACAAGTGTATGAAAAAAAAAAAACAAAAAAAAAAAAAAGTTATTTACAAGAAGATTTTCAGATGGGCTAAGTGCCCAAGCTAACAAAATCATTCCTCAATAAATAAATGATAAATATCCAGCCCACCAACTTGCACAGCATTGAATGGTTAAAGATCATAGCGTATGCGAAAATCGCCTTTTATGGCAGCAGTGCTTAGCTGAAATCGAAATGGCCGGATTGATAGATTTCAAAAGGGAGCCCAAGATGCAGCGGGCGACACCAAAACCACCACTGTTCCAATCAGAGCTCCTTTGGGAAAAACGAAAACAAAAGGGTTTGGAATCAGTGAAGTAGATGAATAGGACAACACCATCATGAACAACTTCATTAATATTGCAATCGTTGATATTGACATATGCTTTTTTAATCAATTTGACCTAACAAAACCTTGCTCGGGCACATCCTTTGGTGGCGTTAATCACTCTTAACAAGCAAAGCCTCTGAAATATTCTCCCAGACGAGGAGGGAAGTGCATCCCTTTGTCAGGCTAATCATACATTCCCTCCTGCTCCCACACATCCACTAGAAAATCTACCATCTCCTGCAAAACACATCCCATATAGTCAGTGCTCGTCTCAACAACCTCATAAATCTCAATACTGATTTATTAAAGCAAAGAACAGCCTTACAGATAAACGGATAGGCTGTGGGAATGGCTTGTTTGTCCCCAGTAAGCTGTCGTATGTTGCATTCCAGCTGCACCAAGAAATATTAATTCCCCACCGATGAAAGAAGTTGATTGTCAAATAGAAATTGACAAGGAAAATTGTCCATGAGAAGCTACGAATTCAAACAGCGGCAACATGAAATTCAGAATACAAGATGTATGACTCGAACACTAGAGGATTAAGAAAGCAATCACTTGGACACAGGCAAGTTTAGTCAAACATGATAATGGCACTTACCTCAACTTCGGTTCTCGAACCTGCTGTGTCTGGTTCTGTGTCTTCTTGTTTGCAATCCACTGCTGCCTTGTTTGAGTCCAGAGAAGAAAACCTGCAAGCAGTCACAGTTTCTTAACCAGAATTCCCACAATTTTGTAACCCCTACCGCATCCGCGTCTAGGAACAATGTTAAGTAAAACTGCTTCAACCAATTTACACTTGCCATGATTGACAAATTCTGGGGGGTTGCTGCTGCTGCCTCCTGCACTATGGGAATCATGGGCTGGGTATAAAGTGCTAATAGACGAGATGCTCCTTTGTGACTGCACTCCACTGTTCTCCATCTCATAGGTGCTGGTGCTCCAGAAATCCTCTGATAAGCTGGGCTTTTTCACTGTCCTACCTTGAATCTTCAGGCCCTTTGTTGGTTCATCCACAGCAATTATTGGAGTGGGCTTAGTACAGCATCCAAGACAACCTCTGCTCTGTTGCAAATCAGGTTTAACCACAAAAATGATTAGTACCGTCTGAATCCTAATGTCAATAAAACCATCATCTACAGAGGAGAATATACTGAACCATCAACTTTTTGAAAACTGGTAAGTTATCAATATAATAAATAAATGGAGTGATGACCAGAACAAACCCTGAAATGCAATCTTTCATCCCCAGTTTAATCATCCAAACCTAATGTTTAAAAAAAAAAAAAAAGTTCCTAGTGGCATACAATATTAGCATAAACATGCATATTGGAAATGATCATACTGAATCTGAATCCTAATGTCAAGAAAACCGTCATCTACAGAGGAAAACATATTGAACCAGCAACTTTTTGGAAACGGATAAGTTATCAATACAATAAATAGAGTGACAACCAGAACAAACAATGAAAATACAATCTGTCATCCCCAATTTAATCATCCAAACCTTCTGTAGGGAGTAAAAAAAAAAAATTCTTAGTGACATAGAATATTAGCATAAACATACGTATTGGAAGTCATTCTCTAAACATCTATAATGAGACAAACATTTTCAATTTCAATGTACAAACTCCAAATCAACTGAATGAACCCCCATCACTAGAGTTACATCATAACAGGTTAAAAATGATACTGAAACAAATATATATATATAGACACCTGCCACCAAATCATACACTAGGGATTCTTCCCGTAATTCACTTTCTCCTTGTGCCTTTTCTCAGCATTCTCTCCCCTTAAAGAATGAGCATCAACAGTCAACAATCTATAAGATGTACGAAACCTTTCGAAGGTGTTACTCAGTGTTCTACAACTGTGAACCTGTGATTTACAAGTCAAAACAATCCAAGGGATTTTGATTTCATCCCTTCCATGCTACCAGCTGAAACTGCCTAATGATTCCAGGAGTTTCCAGCTCTCCTTGCAGCTTCTCAGGACACAGTATCTCAAGGCCAACGCTACATTATTCCAATCATTCCTGTGTAAGTTGTAGGTAAAGATATACACCCAAACATGTGGCACAATTTTACAAGCCGCGAACATGCTTGCGGATGGCATTTATAGTTGGTTAAAAATAGGATAGCATGCAACCTAATCACACATCCATTTGCATGTTACGCATGCCCAAGCCAAGTATGATGGACAACTGGAAAGCATGTGGCACAATTTTACAAGTCACAAACATGCTTGCTGGTGGCATTTATAGTTGGCTAAAAATAGCATAGCATGCAACCTAATCACACATCCATTTGCATTTTGAGCATGCCCAAGCCAAGTATGATGGACAACTGGAAAGTATGTGCCACAGCGGATGCAGGAAACTTCTACCATATGTAATCCCACTTTTACTCCTGCTTCAGTTTGTCAGCTCACACTTTTGAGTCCTGACTGGCAATCTCACTTTGACATTATCACCATATATAACAGATCTCCACCAAGTGGCAATTCATTACCCTCACTTTTGGCAAAATCTGATGAAACATCAGCCTGAACAAATTCCTACCATCATGTCATCGGCTACCTTAACACTTTTAAGCAACGCGGCATCAACAGCTACGTTAACGCTTTAAGCACTGCCCACACGTCCAACGCACTTGTAAGGCTAGTACATTGAGCAAATGCAAAGATGGTTATAAAGCAAGTTATTCTGGCACCAGAAATGTTCATCGTGCAGTAAATCCCAGACATGAAAAACACGCTTTTCTATGAAACAAAAGCATTGTTTTTGCAAAAAGATGAGTTTCGAAATAACATCCCACAAACGTTAAACATCTGCACCATAAAATGCAATCACAACTACATCCAACTGGGATGAAACGCAACATCCGACAACTAACCATGACACCTTAAAAGAGGAAAAATCTAATTTGTTGGAAAATCTCGATCACTATCATTATCCTCAAAAACTTCCAAAAAATATATCTATAGAGAAAGAACAGAACTGGCTGTTCAGCAAAGTAAACAGGGGGCTAAACAAACCTAGAGCATGAATGCAAGATCCATCTGCTTGAAATCACAAGTAGAAACGATTCTTAAGGCATAAAATCAGGATATAAATAATTCTGATTGCTTGTGATCATCTCTCAAAAAGGAAAATGACCAATGAAACATCTCTCAAAGGGGAACATGCAAAATGCCTCCTAATTTTTGCTATAGCATTTCCAAAACCGAAGTAGCAGCAGAGATAATTCAGACTCTTTTATTACCCCGACAACCCACCTCACTCCTTTTTTAAATTTCTCCATCGATAAGTGTTGCAGGGCACGGAAATAAAGGACACCGAATCGTACTAAAGAAACTAACGACTCCTTGCCTAACCGCCTCCCTCCCATCCGCATGACGAATTGCGCACCTACCTTCGCAGCGACTCGCTCCAAAAACCAGAACCAGATCTTCGCCCAAAGATACCAAACCCAAATCTTAACAAGAAAAAAAAATCTTCTTAACCATGAAGAAAAGCACAGCCCGACAAGGAAACCATCGAAAATTCCTCCTTTTCTAATCCACCTCGCTTACGAAGCAAGCAAATAAGATTCCGATTCGACAAAAGAGAAGAAAAATATAAATATCACAGCACCAGAGAGAGAAGGGGCAGATTCAGCACCAAAACCGAAGATCTGGAAAGGGAATCGAGTAGTTTACCCCATGCAGGCGAGAATCCGACGCATCAAAGCAGTGAGAGGTGTGCTGAGGAACATCTAACCCGAGAAACCTCTGCGGGAAGAAAAATCGTCGGCGAAAGGCATGTCGAATCCAGGTAGGAAAGATCCAGAAACCCTAGGAAACGGCAGAAGATTTCAGGAGGAAGTGGCGAAACCCTAGCTAGATTGATTCACGGCATCCAGCTCTTAGTTTCGCAATTGATATCTCCCTGCTCCGCCATCACCCTTCCTTCCTTCCTTCCGCCTGCCTTACACTACTCAGACCACTCGATCGAAGCCCCTCTGCCCTTCGGATGGGGCTCTTTATTCTGACAAATAATAATCGCCGGAAATCTAAAAAACGAAAATTTAAAAATATAAGGGAAATACTTCAGTGCGACGTAACACGTGTGCCCTGCCGTTTTGGGTCCAGCCCTAGTGAAATCAAACCCGTCTGTTTGTGTACACTGATTACCATCTTCGTTAACGTGCTACCGAAAATCATTTGGGGAAAAAAAATTTCCTTAGCTGACATTTGATAACGTGTAAAATTATGAAATTGTGAAAATTTGCAGAAAATAAAAAGGAAAATATTTTAAAAAACATGTGATTCGTGTGAAATGATAAGGTTATAATTGGAATAAATAAGTGTATCGAAGATAATTAGTAGGAAAAAGGATTACATGCAGGGGTAAAGGAAGAAAAATAATGTGAAATGATAGGATTATAATTGGAATAAATAAGTTTATCGAAGGTAATTAGTAGGAAAAAGATTAAATATAAGGGTAAAGGAAGAAAAATAATGTGATTGATGAAGCAATTATTGGCATCAGAAAACACAATCCTAGGCTTGCCCGCCTTTTTCTACTCTTCTCTATTACCAAACAACACCTTAAATAGGTTATACAAACCAAAAAAAAAAAAAAAAGTAATTTAAAAGTTTCTTTTGATAATCGAAGCCGGAATAAACTTATATCTCAACTAGCTCTGGTCATTTGAATTAGCAAAGGAGGAAGAGAGAGAGAGAGATCAGTGGATTAAATTGTTTAAATATTGTCCACAAAAAGTTTTTCCACTATAAAATATTCAAAAAGAAATTTATTATGTAACTTACCTTAAATGACCAGACAACTCACTCACCCTAGACTTCCCGTCTTAAGCACTCTTAACTTATTCACATCGTCATCCAAGTCGTAATAGTATTTAAGAGACTAATGAAATGTAAAGGGATTACCACTCCCAAGAAAAATCTTTTAATTTTAATTTAACTTCTTACTTTTCAATATAACCTTTTATATTTCTACTGCTTTTGTCATTTTAAATGTATATCATTACATTTTTATCTCTTTCTCGATCTTATCTAATTACCTTGAATACTTACAAATATTCTCTAAATTTAATTGTCATTTTGCTAAAATATAATAATAATTTATGAAATTATTTATCAACTTAAGAATGTTGTCTTAGGTAATTAAGACTTTAGATATCGAATATAAAATTTTATAAATTAAATTATTTTACTCATTGATTTTGTATATTTTTTCTAGTAGGTTTACATCTTTATTTGGATAAAACTTCATTTAAATAAATGATTCCAAGGAAATTAGACAAGTTGTATTTTTATCCGAAGTGTGGTTTGCACACTAACGTGTACCCACACCAAATGCACAAATATACATAGCATTTTATCTCAAGAACATTGATTAGTGCCACCACACCTTCAGCGTAGTGGTAATGACCTGATCGCATATGGGATTGGCAGACATTTGAATCCCCTATCGTTCATGGAAAACGTTTTTACTCAATAGTCCCTTTCAAGTGGAAATTTTACAATTTGCTCCTAATGTGCAATGTTGTTAGAACCGGACCGGTCGGACCGGGAATCGGTCCAATTTTCGGTTCGATTTAATGTGGTTCGGTTCAATGTGGTTCAATTCATTTACATAAAAACATCTGAACCAGTGAACCGGCGGTCGAATCGGAATTTTCGGTCGGACCGGATTCGCCCGGTCAGTTGAAGCTAACGCCGCTAACCCTAAATGCCCAATATATAAAGTATAAACTAAAAAAAAATGAAAGATCTCGCAGCTGCAACCCCGCTAGCCCCACAACCTCGTCTCATCTGGTTGCCCTTTTGTGAATGAACAGCAGCGCCCGCCGTGCTCGCCGCCCTCGCTCTCACTGACGCTTGCCGCTCCCTCTGCCTTCGACACCCTTGCTGCCGCCTGCAACCCCGTCTCACCGTCTGTGACCTCACGCCTCTCGCCGCATGTGCCGCGGCTGCAGTGCACCGCCCGCCATCTCTCCGCGAGGGCCGTCTCTCGCTGCGGGGTCATCGTTCATGCGTCTTGCCGACGGCCACTGTGTCTCTCCCGGTGCCGACGACGTCTGTGCTTTTCTCATCTTGCTCACTATCCTGCTTCCTCCTCCTCGTCGTGCCTGCCTCTCCTCATGGACCTCATCGTCGCCGCCTCGCCGCCGCCGCCTCCTCGTCGCACCTGCCTCTCCTTGTGGACCTCATCGTCACTGCCTCACCATTGCCGTCTCACCAAGCAACAATAAAACAACAAATAGTACTCATTATTTAGCCTTTTTTATTTAAGTATACATTAAATCATTAATACATACTTTTTTATGCCAAATTTTGTGCTTGCGTCTCTTACAATATCAGATTATCAATGATTCAATTATGCTATTAAACAATCCTATAATATCTGTTATGTCATTAAACAGTCCTAAAATCTTCTGTAATTATAAAAAAAATCTCTACAAGATTGAGGATTATTGATTCTCATATCTTTAAAATTTTAAGAAATTTTGAGCCTTCAAAACTACTTTATATAATCAGTTCATTCTAATTAATCATACGAAAATAATATGCAACTCATGTAATTAATATCACTCTAATAATTAATTGTATAACACAAAATTTTTCACATAATTAATGTAGCAAATAAAAATTATAATATAGTTGAAAAATATTATAATTATATTTTAGGTGAATTTCTTAGTACCTAGGACGATTTATGTGTAATTTGAAAATTTATTTTTAATATTTTATTTATTGCATGAAATTTGAGCGTCCCTTAAATGTCGTTAGATATTGTTAGACGCTATTAGATTAAGGTAGATTTCATTAAATCATATTATCTGGATTTTAAGTTCTATAATTAAGATATAAATGACTTTATAAAGAGCTAAGGATCATATTACAAGTGTTAAATTAAGATTAACTTATCAATATCAAAGGTTAGATACTGTTAAATGTTGTTAAATGTCGTTGGATGCTGTTAGACGCTATTAGATAAGATAAATTTCATTAAATCCTATTATCTAAGTTTCAAATTTTGTAATTAAGGTATAAATGACCTTATAAAGGGCTCAGAATCATATTAAATGTGTTAAATTATGATTAACTTATCAATATATTTACTTAAAATTTAAAAATAATTTAATATTTATGATATCATAAATATGTCATGCTGACGTTATCGGTTAAAACCAGACCAATTCCTTTACCGGTTTAATCACCAGTTCGGTTCTAACAACATTACTAATGTGGGGATTTTATAATTTTCTCATAAGGTGAGGGTTTTTAGAAAATCTCTTTATGGTGTAAGCTCATGAATACGCTTCATTGTAATATCATAATGTCACATTGCAAAAAAATATAAAAAAAGAATCACATTTAACTTTGTAATAATATATATATTTTACAAACTCAATAGCCTACAATTTACATATCCCATTTAGGTAAAAGGGTGTGTGGCCCATTCATGGGCTTGGCAAGTGTTATCTTTTTCTTACATTTGATAGATAAAAATGATACTTACGTGGTTGCAGATAATGCTCAGTATAGTAAGGGGTGTCAATAGATTAGTTTCAACCCAAACTCAACTAACTCAACCAGATTTATAATAGGAGTGATTTAGGCATTTTGAAATAAATAAATTGTATAATTCAATTTAAACCAACCCGTTTTCAAAAGTGGGTTAAATTGGGTTACATAATTGTCAACCCAACCTAACTTGATTTCATATATTAATATACGATATAATAAATTATTAACAAATAGTCTTATATTATCATATAATATGGAGGAATCAACTTAACATTATTGCTTTGAAATAAGATTATTTAGCAATTATATCCTTGTATTAGTCATAAATTTGAAAGTATTCCAATAAAAAGATTAATTTTTATTCTTTCATTAAAATTTATATTTCGAAATAGATTTAATTAAGCAAAATATTTTAGATAATATTATTTGTTAGCCTGATTTATAACCCGAACCAAATCGATTTCTATAGGTTTGAAATAGGATTGGGTTAAGGTGTTAGAAATAGAGTTGAAAGTGCAGTGAAGTTGAGATTTTATAAGGTGGGCTGGGATTGTATTTATTTTAAAACGAGTCAAGTCGACCAGATTTACACCCCTATAGCACCAACATGTGGTTATTTTGAGCTGAGACCTAGTTGGGTTTTACCATCAATAAACTTTTTTTTTCTTGCATTAATTGAAAATATAATTGCATAGGTTTGTTATAACTATCAACATCCTTCAATTTCCTTCTGAAAACTGCAAATTACATTCTTATCATTTGTCCCTAGCCTTCAAGCATGCCCATAACATTAAATTTCATCATGAAGCTTTAACAAAGTAAAATTGCCCTCATCTTCTTCCTAAAAAGATTTCAACGTTCTAATCATAAATATTTCAACTAGAAAGATTATGTCGTTTTAAAATTTTATTTAAAATAAGTTACTTAAGAAGTAATTTATATATTAATTTAAAATTTATTATGACATCTAAATTATCTAACCATTCTTCTTCCATAGATGAATTATTTTAATATTTCAACACTCAATGAGTGGATTTAAACATTTTCGTAATTTACTCATAATTATATATATTAAAACAAGTATCAACCACACAATACATGGATTGAAATCGTTTTAATATTATGATAAAAATAAATAATTTTGAACGACCAATAGAATTTTAATTTCACAATCAAAGTAAAACAAATGATTTTAAATGACGAATTGAGTTTGGCTTCCATAATGCTTTCCACAAATCAAGCGATTTATGGCTCAATTTTTCAGATCTTTTTATTGGCAGCATGTATCTTTTAAAGGGTATGTTTGGCAATAGTTAAAAACTGTCAAGTTAAAACATTTCAATCTAAAACTTTTCACTCTTCACAATTATCATATTTTTTTAATTATTTTTTCACATTTTCTTATACAACTACCCTACTTTTCAATCATTTCTATACAACTACCCACATAACTAATCTATCTATTTTAACTTTATTATATTTACTATTCATTATTAACTCTATCATATCACATTGTTTGACAACTTTTACTCTTTAAAACTTTTCATCACAAGTTTTACCCATTCTCAAACACACCCAAAATAAATCTATGTATGATTACACCCATATTATAAATAACTTTCTTATGATGTGTTTGGGAATTGATAAAATTTTTGACAAAAAATTTTAGAGAGTAAAAGTTGTCAAATGATATGATAATGATAATGATAATAATGAGGAGTAAAAATGATAAAGTTAAAATAGATAAGTTAATTGTGTAGGTAATTATGTAGAAATAATTGAAAAGTAGGATAGTTGTATAGAAAAATGTGAAAAATAATTAAAAAAATATGATAGTTGTAGAGAATGAAAAATTTTAGATTGAAAAGTTTAAAGTTGACATTTTTTACTTATTGCCAAACACACTTTTAATGTCAAACAAGTGATCTTATTTTGTCAAACAATAGAGTAATACGATGAATACATCAAATATTGGGCAAAAGGTTTAAAATAAAATGAATTGAAAAAAAAAAAGTGGTACTAAGATTCTATGCCTTTGTTATTGGTTTTTAAAAACAAAAATAAACAAATTAAAAAATACCAAATTTCACGAGTATAAAAAATAAAAATATATTTTTTAGAAGATTTCTAAGCAGTTGTATAACATCTCTTTCCATTTTCATGCGACCTACAATCTTTTTTTAATAAAGTCACCCACATTGTATGATTCGATAACTAACAGATGCGTGCTACAAAGCGAGGCAAACAAGACAAATATGTTAACTCAACTTTGAACCTTAGACCTACAACTCACATACACAATACATTATTATTTAAAGGGGGCTAATTCTCTTAGGCCGGCCTAAGTTGATCATCTTCCTTTTTTAAGAAACTCCTCTTAAAGTAAGTCTTGTGAATGGAACAACAATGCTATAAGAGCTTTTTCCTCTGTTGGATCTACCATTACTAGAACCCCCTAAATAGAAGGTTATCGTATAAAACAATACACTCCAAATATATATTTTTAATTTTTTAATTAAGATGTTGGAGTGTCATATGTATTATTTTAAACATGGAAAACAACTCTTCTAAGATAATTGCAAATGAAATCATATATTATCATCTTAAAATTAAAAAATAATACATAAATCTTTTGTATTGATTTTCTCTTATGCATAACGGTACAAGGGTGAAATTAGGCCAAAAAGGAAGGCGGGCCAACAACATAATCATGCCAGTGGCCCACTAGTGGGATGTGGCGTTTTGTGTGCACGTATTTGCAATATAAATGGTTTTATTAATCATGCACGTTCAACGAGAAATAATGGACCCAACCGACCCAATAATATCCCTTCCCAATATTAATGAATGGGCATCCATTTACACCCTATAAGGATGTGTAACGTTCCGGACCAATGACCCCCTTCCACCCTCATCGCTTGCTGGCTACTGCTGTCTTATCTATGCTTGGGTGAATGCATTCTTTCAAAGTTTAATTGATTAGGAAATCCATGAAATGCCGTTTCAACTAAGATTTTTTAATTGGGATCTGACGCTTGGATGAATCATGAAAGGATTTGGTACTTCAATCGCTGCATTCCTTTCCGTGTGTAATCAATTAATCCTATCTTTTATTGCTATTTATGTTTTAATCATCTTCAATACATAATGTTTTATGGCATCAGAGATGAATACACATAAATGAATAATATAAATGATTTACGTGCAAGTAAAAAAGAAAACATAGAAGTAACCACCAACACGCGGTTGGTAAAGTCTTAGTCTCGTGCCCATGCAGTTGGGATTTCTGTCTTTTTTCTGTTGACGTTTGTTGATCATTATTAATTCTCTTTCCTATTGATGTTTGCTGATCATTATTAGCTGAGGAAAATGTAAAATGAATTGGACATGAATTATAACAAAAAACTAAATATCGTAAAAAAGAAATCATCAAAAAAATTGAAGTAACTCGTTGATAAAAGTATTATCATTTTATTGATGTTTATTTACAAGTTATGTACAATTAATGATAATAGAATTAATATTCAAATTATATCAAAAATATTTTTTACATTCTTATTTATTTTGCAAAATCTTGGAACTTGCAAGAGCCTATTCAGTTACTTGGATTGGTGTCCATGACAATTTTGATTTTTTTTGCATATCTCATATAAGCTTCCATTTTCCAAATTATTGCATTTTTATTTTTTTATTTTATTTATATTTTACATTTTTCAAACAAGCTCCACAGCATATTTTTTAAAATGTTGAATCACATGAATACCAAAGGGTCTATGGACTTGGCTTCTTCCTCATGTATGAGTCTCAACCTATAATTCCTAATTGCCTTGAGTTGAAATATTGGGTGCATTTGGTAATGTACAGAAAATGTTAAGTTAAAACTTTTCAATATAAATTTTTTTACTTTCCACAACTATCATATTTTTTAATTATTTTTTCACATTTTCTTATATAATTATTTTACTATTCAATTATTTCTACACAACTACCCACATAACTAACCTATTTATTTTAACTATATATTCTTTAGTCCTCATTATTACCTTTATCATATTACATTATTTAATATTATATATATACAATGACATTTAATATTACAAATTAGGACCGTTCACAACCCTCACAATGGAGAAACATCTTTGGCAACTCTCGTATTGGAGGTACATCTTGTAAAATACCCCCATACATAGGGGACCAATTATTAAATGCCCTCGTAAACAAAGTAACAGAAATAAAGTTACGAAAAACTCACCCTCCAAACCTACGACAGCAGCGTCAAAAGACTCTACTTCAACATTGCGCTATGCGTCAGTTAGGCGAAAAAATGGACTTATTTGTTAGCAACAAGGAGAAGGCTGGTGCAATGGCCTTTTACATCAATAAAAATCATCGAAGCTGCTGCGAAATGGAAGACCGAATCTAGACAAGAGCCCAGCAAAGTGGCTGCAAATAGCCACAAGCATTTAAAACTAATGTGGATACTAGAGGAGTTAAAGGAGGGCCAATCCATGGTTGTAAGGCCATAATTAGTAACTGGAATGAGGAGTTTGTTACAGCGAGGTGTTGGGCTAATCATCAATCGTGATCATGACAGGATCATGTAGGAGGGTCAGTTCAAAACTTGTTTGCTTGGCTTTCCCGTGAGCAAGAGACTAAGTGATTCTCTTATCCTTGTTAATTCCGTGTTGGGAAATGGAAGGATTATCTCCCTTTTGAAGTTTATGCTGGCGGAAATTAGAGACTTACCTCATTTTTTTGATCGGGTCTCCTTTTTCATGCCGTAAGGAGTGCAAATTAAATTGCTCATGATATTGCAAAGCTAATTATTAGTAATGGGGTTGCATCAATGATGTGGAAAAATCCACCAAACAACATTGTAAACTTTTTGCATGGGAATTTTATTTTTTGGAGGGATGATTGTAAGTGGAAGGACCTTCTAATGTTTTTTTTTTTTTTTGTTTTTTTTGAAAAAAAAAAATTGGGGAACCTAGGCTCCCATTAGGTCATCCCCCAAACAATGATGAGTTGGACCAATAAGCACCTAGGCATCTAATGCATTAGCTAAATCAATATATTGCTAGATGTAAAATATCAAAATATATATAGTAGGATGTGTCCTTTATTTAAGTATCTTAGTTATGTGAGTCTAGGATTGCATATGGGTCATACAAGTTGTATATGAGGATTATAAATAGAAATGTAATCTACAGTATTTGGAGAGCATAAAAGAGAATCCTGGTTGGAGAGATTTTCTGAGGGAGACAGCTTGTTACCTAAAGAGGAAAGTTGTAATTGTTTGGTAATTAATAAATTACTCTTTTCTCTAATAAAGTAAGCTTGAAGCTGATATAATAGGCAAATTTAAATGAACAAAGCATAATATAAAAATAAATTATGTTTTTAATTATTTTAAAATTTTTTAAAATTTTCAAAATTTCAAGTGCTTCCCCATTGTCATGTTGATCCCTATTTACATAACCACCTATTTTATGGTGTATTTGGTATCAAGAAATGATATTTTTTTTCATAACTTTTCTATTTAAGTACTCTACTTTATAATTATTTCTTCATATATTTTTAGAGTATATTTTGTTACATTAAAAACTTTTCAAACTAAAGAACTTTAATCTAAAAGATTTCAGTTTTCATAACTAACTTATTTTTTAATTTAATTCATTTCTTCATCTATTTTATACAAATATCTTATTTTTCAATCATTTTTACAAAGTTACTTATATATTTAACTTATCTATTTTTACTTTATTTTCTTTACTATTCATTGTTATCATTATCATATCACATCATTTTCTTTAATTTTAAAGAATTTTACACCAAAAGTTTTTCATTGAAAAGTTTTATGACTTCTCGGACACACACTCTATTCAACTATCTATTTTAACTTTATCTATTATACCCCTAATTATTACTATTATCATATCATTATTTTATCCATTTCAAAATTTTTTGAGCAAATTCCATATATACCAATGAATTTTACTCATAATTACACTTATACCCATGAATTTTTAAAAATTTCAAACATACCCATGTATTTTTTCTATCACTTATACATATGTCATTAGGAATCAGTTAAAAGTGTCATTAGCTCCTTATGAAGTGACAAAAATGTCCATCTCTAATTATAATTTTATAGCTAAAAATTTACATTTAAATGAATTTTTAGCATTTTTATGACTATAAAATTATATATTACTTAAATATAAATTTTAGTTTTGAATAACTCAACCTTAAGTTATGCTACGGCTTTGACATATTTGTCATTTTACGAGAGTGCTAATGGCCTTCTAATGACATAAGTGAAAATTTTAAGTAAAATAAGTAAGCGTATTTGGAATTTTAAAAAATTCATGGGTATAAATAGAATTAGAGTAAAATTTGTGAGTGTACATAAAATTTATCTAAATTTTTTTGACAAAACTTTTTTTTTTTTTTCAACATTTTCCCTGCCGTATCATTATCCCGCCTCAAAAACTTTGACTTCAAACCTATTATTGGATATGTGGGCATTTGGTTGAACCCGCAATTTATTTCCAAAAATGGATTTGTTAAAAGATGAAATGATTAGGGTGGCGAAAGTGGATTCAATCCCACTGGGTCCATAACTTAAGTTGGGTTAGGTGGAAGGGTCAACCACCTTAATCATTCTCATCCTTTCGCTTTTAAATATTTCTAAGTATTCTTCATACCGCGCTCCCCGTTACTTCTTGCATTTTTGATATTACAGAAGAATGCAAATTTAAGATTAAGTTAAACTTTTAGGAGAACGGCTTGTATAGAGATCAGCGTTCGGTGAGAACTAATTCAATGCATGCATTTTTCTGTTTTTTTTTTTTAGATTCAACCATACGTTTATTTTTTAAATATATTTTTAACCGTTCAAACTGCATCGAAAACAGATGATTTTTACTAGTAAACAGTAATGAAAGTACTTTAGCGGTGTATACATGTTTAAGGGACAAAAATTTTTAAGAAAAAATTTTTGGTGTAAATGTTGTCAGATTAATAGAAAATTATTTGATACAATAGTGGTAATGCTAAGGTATAACGAGAATAAAGTTAAAATAGATAAATTAGTTGTATGAGTTGTTGTATAAAAGTGATTAAAAAGTAAGGTAGTTAGTATAGGAAAATATGAAAAATAAATTAAAAATAAGATTGTAATAGAGAGTAAAAAATTTTTGATTGAAAACGATATTTTCATTTAAAAGTTTTATCACTTCCGAAACATACTCTTAGATATTTTACATAAATATCATTTTTATGTCATAAATATTTTACTTATTGACAATCTTATCAATATTTGATTTATGTATTTTTTTACATTGAACAGTTGAAATTTTATTTATGGTATGTTTGGATACAAAAAACTTCTCAACTAAGACATTTTAATATAATTTTTTTTAGTTTCGATAACCATTTTATTTTTAGTTATTTTTTTATATTTTTTATAATTTTTTCTTACTTTTCAATCATTTCTACACAATTCTTCTCTCTGCAACTAACTTATTTATTTTAATTTTTTTACACTTTATTATTATCTTTGTCATAATCATTTATTGTCAATTTAAAAACTTTTACAAGAAGTACTTCTTGTTCAAAAGGTATTATTATTATTTATCCTTCCCAAGCACACCCTTAAAATAAATTATATGGTTGGATTTCAAATAGCTTTCACATGAAACCATTGAAGCTATTCTCAACTTTTGGCAGCTCAGATTAGGGCTTTATATATAGGGTCTGTTTGGTTCACTGGTAAACTATTGTTTCCGTTGAAAACTTTTCAGGGGAGGGTGAAGTAGTCTTTTCACCGCAATTGAAACGTCTTTGATCCATCAGTCGGGTACGCCTAGCAGAGGCCGTATTCTCGCAACAGAGGCTGTTTCTTGGGAGAAGGAATGGGGAAGAGAAGTCGCGAAGAGATAAGCCATTGCTCATCGAACTCGATTACGAGCGCGCCGGGTTGTGGCAGACACCAGCCCATGCCATATGACTCATCGATGATCCCTGCAAAACTTTTGATGAAAAGTTTTGAAAAATAAAAGTTGTTAAATGATGAGATATGATAGGGGTAATGATAAGTAGTAAAGAAGATAAAGTTAAAATAGATAGGTTAGTTGTGTAGATAGTTGTATAAAAATAATTAAAAAATAGAATATTTATATAGGAAAATTTTAAACATAATTAAAAAATATGATAGTTACAGAAAGTGAAAAGTTTTAGGGTGTGTTTGGTAATGAATAAAACTTTTGATGAAAACTTTTAAAAAATAAAAGTTGTCAAATGATGTGATATTATAAGGGTAATAATGATGAGTAAAAAAAATAAATTTAAAATAAATAGGTTAGTTGTATCAGTAGTAGTTGTGTAGAAATGATTAAAAAGTTCGGCTGTTGTATAGAAAAGATTAAAAAGTACGGTTTTTGTATAGAAAAATGTGTAAAAAATAATTTAAAAAATAATTATGGAGAGTGAAAAATTTTAAATTGAAAAGTTTTAACTTTAAAAACTTTTTTAAATTACAAAACACACTTTGGGAGGACTTCTTTTTTCAATTACCAAATATACCACGGAGAACATATTCTATCCGCAAAAGAGGGCCCCACGGACATGATCTCCACGTGCGTCGAAGAACCGGGTGGCATTGTACGGATTGGATTTGTACCGACTCGCAGGGTAAAAGGACGATGAAAGGCTGCCAGGACTTTTAAATACGTCTGCTGTACTTATAAGCAACAAAATTTTGAATCCTGTGACACGTGTACGTGTTAGATGCGTCTTCACGGACAATCCTGACAGCGGGTCCCACTGAAGGAGACATATAAATGCAACCGCCAGTATTCCGCATCTTCTGACGGGTCAAATTGAAATGATGCGCTAGACATGGACGTTCAATTCCGACCGTGCAATTAAGGGGGTGTTTGTCGATCTGCAGAAAATATCGATTTGAAATTTTTAAGCGCTGTATCTTTTTACTCACCACAACTATTATATTTTTCTTTTTCACATCTATTATATTTTTTAGTTATTTTTTTATATTTTTATATAATTATTCTACTTTTTAATTATTTTTATATAACTACTGACACAATTAACTTATCTATTTTAATTTTATGTGCGTTTGGAAATAAATAAAACTTGTGATGAAAACTTTTAGAAAGTAAAAATTGTCAAATAATATGATATGATAGAAATAATGATGAGTAGTAAAGAAGTTAAAATTAAAATATATAGGTTAGTTATGTAAAAATGATTGAAAAGTACGGTAGTTTGATAGAAAAATATGAAAAATGATTAAAAAATATAATAGTGGTGAAGAATGAAAAGTTTTAGATGAAAAGTTTTGACTTGACATTTTTTGTCAAATGCTAAACATATCATTTATCTTCTTTACTCTTCGTCATTACCGCTATCATATCATGGGTGTGTTTGTTTGGGTTATAAACATGTCAACTAAAACTTTTCAATATAAAACTTTTCACTCTCCATAACTACTC
>JAXCLR010000081.1:21366818-21387994 GCA_035584095.1 Annona squamosa
TCTTTACTTCTCATCATTACTCCTATTATATCACATCATTTTCTATCAATGTGACAACTTCTACCTCAAAAATTTTTCATTAAAAGTTTTACCCCCAACCAAACACACCCCATATCATTTGATAACTTTTACTCTCTAAAACTATTTATCAAAAGTTTTATCCATGTCCAAATACACCCTGAAATTAAAAAATTTGCATATCATCAACTAGTGGTCGTTGATGTTTGGCAAAATCTTTTAAAAACATTTCACTCTTTATAATTATTTTTTCTTATATTTTAATATAATTATTCTATTTTTTAATTATTTTTACACAACTGCTCATATAACTAACTTATATATTTTAAGAGAACTTTTTAGATATAAAATTTTGTAGAATTGTAGGATTAAGTAGAAAGTAGAAAATAGAATATTTTGAAAATTGCGTGATCAATAAAAAATGACAGGAGTAGAGTTGAAATAAATAAATTTAATAGACGTAAAATTCGAAAAAAATAATGTTGGGATGTATATCACATCCACACACGCACTATTTTCCCACATTTTTTCACGCGTTCCCGTTTATTCATTTCTCAAACGTCTCTTAACTTTATTCTTTTTGCTTATCATCATTATTCTTATCATATCACATTATTTTTTTTTTCAAATTTAACAACTTTTACACTAAAAACTTTTCATCTAAAAGCTATATAACTTTCCAAATGCATCCCAAAAAAATTTGTGTCATGGCTGGATTTTACAACTTTTATCCCAAACATTGGTTGGTGAGCACATTTTCCGACAAATATTTCCTTTCTTACACCAATTCCATACTATAATTTTTTCTCATTTCACAATCTCAAACATGTCTTAAGCACCACTTCACTAATTTTGACTTTAGTCAACTTAAAATGATTAAAGCTGTATAATGAAATATTTAAGAGGAAATGCTTAGGTGTAGCCAATAACGGTGATATATGCTGTAAATGAGGCCCATATGATAAAATCAAATTTTAATCCAACAATTGTATTTAAAATTATTTTTTTCATTAGTATACCAAGTTTTATTCAAACCATATATGCATTGAGTCACATCATAAAATGATGCAAAATTAATATAATAAAATTATTTAGTTTAAATATCAATTTTCAAATTGAGTTTTCAACATATAAATTGTATAAAAGATTATTCTTATATAAGTAAATGGTTAAATAATGTATTACTATACTATGATATATTAGTGAATGACTGTAAATAAATTTCATAATTTATACATGAATACCTATATTTTAAAGAATATGTGGCCCACTTGAGATTCTAATTGGGATGATTTTTAATATCATGTTGAAACAAATGATTTTAACTCATATAATCAATGGAATTTTAGGTCTCGTTTGGTACTAAAGGTAGGAAGTGATTGAAAAGTTGAGCAAAGAATATTTTAAAATGTATGAAATTGATATAATATGATAGAAATAAAGTTAGAAAAAATATAATAGTTGTATAACTAAGTGATTAAAATATAGGAGAAAAATGAAAAAAGTAAGAGAATTAATTAGTTAAGATATCAAATCATTTTTTAAAAAAGTATAAGAAGTAGATGATTTACCACTCACCATTATCGCCAAATAATGAGAGATGCAAACCCCGCTTGCATTCAACTCTACCCTTTATTCAAAATATGTTTTACCAAAGGTTTGACTTTTACTAAACCTTAATAGTCAATTTGTCATTATTAGTAGGAATATTTTGCAAATAAAGATAAAGACAATGTTTTTTTCAATGGTTATGGATATAAATGAGAAATGATCCTGTTTGTCTGTGCTAAGCAAATATATCGCTTAGCTCACATTAAAAAGTTTATTTAAAACATTTTTTTATTTTCTTCATATACTTATTTATCTAAGTATATTTAATATATAATTCAATTTTTACCATTTTTGAATATTTGTATATATCAAATATATATACGCATATTCAGGCTCACCTTTTGATGATAATTACAAAACTGCAAATCTACGGGACGTAAATGCAAATAGTCCGTTCTATTATAGCTCCATAATTGGCCCGTTGCTCTAATCACGAATAGAACGAACAATTTGCATCGACGAACCATAAAAATCAAATGCAATTCAAAAGCCATGGTTGAAATTATTATCTAGCGAATACGCAACCTATTTCGGTTCAAAATTTAGATGGACGTCTAACACAGAAGGGGAAAAAAATTTTCGATCGAGGTCAACGTCCAAGAAAAAGAAAAAGAAAAAGAAAATGTAGATCTGTTAAATAATATGTAGAGTTTGGATTTGCTGACTATCTAAATTTGCATTCAAGATGATTTTGGTGTTAGAATAAAGGGTTCAGGGATTCAGTTGAATGGCTTAAATCTTTTCTAAAATGTTGGTCAGTTTGGTGACACGTAAAGGGTCTAAAAAAAAAAAAAAACCTTTCTTACTCTTTATTATACTCTTTTTAAATAATTTGATACTTTAATTATTTAACAATCATACCTTTTTTTATTATTGTCTTTACATTCTTAATGATTTTTCACATCTTTCTTAAAACTATTTTAATTTTAATTTTTAATTTTTAGTTATTAACTCTGTTATATCAAAGGATGATCATTTACGACCGGTCGTTTGACACCTCAATTTTCGACCACCTCCGATTGTCGTGCGATCTTAAGCCCGCGTTACTCAACCGTTGGATTAAAATCTGAAGCTATTTGCTAGCAATGCAATTAATCCGGTAGAAAACTTGCAAACATCTCCTACTGACAATTTTGCTGACGGTAGTTGAAAATTTTCGAACACCTCCCCACCGCACTCCTCTCCCATTGTGCATGGTCTTCTCCAATCTCCAGTTCTTCTCCTCGTTATTTTCCTCTTCATATTGACAACAATTATGATATTTCACCAACTGAAAACCCATTCAAGGAAGGCCATCACTGTTGATCCACCACACCACAATAGCCATTATAATTGATCATCCAACGATTCTATTGCTCTGAATTTTAAGCACGATGGATCACAAGGTTGGAAGCTCCTCTGTTTGCAACTAGTAATGCAATCCTCAGTTCCGGCAAGCAATAGCTAAGCAGCAGCAAAGTCTAACCAACCACTTCCCTCTAGCATGGTGGCCAACACCATTATCATCTCTACTGTCACTCTCACTCCCAATCAAGCCATCAATAGAAACACCAACCCTCCACTGACCACATACCAAATTGCTTTAACATCTAGTGACGATGGCAGTGAGCATTTGCATCCCTTTAATTCTAGTAACCAAAAATTTGACCCAAGTAAATCCCAATCTACAGCTTGCTATTTTGATGGGATCTTCAAAATTTTAGCTTTACAACAATGGCGAGGGAAACCGATTGCAACTTATTCAAAAATCCATTAACGTTAGCAAGCTGTTCGATAACCTTGCAAATTGCCCCAAGCCAATCAACAATCTCAATCCAAGCATCATATTGCGGCAACCATTTCCACCTAGCTGCCCATTCACCTTTTACATGGCAACCAACGTCTATTGCTTATTGTTCGATCGTGCGGCACCAATCTCCCATTGTCTCGAACGAAGAGCCTCACCCTAGTGCTCCTCGTGTCGCAAATGCAGCTACAGCTCCAGAGGATACCGCGAAAGAAGCTTTCGAAGCATTTCCGCTATGATAAAGTGGCCTCCATGGGGATGGAAGATGACGTTGCTTGACTCCTCATCCATCGCTTTTGGTGGCTCAATTGCTTGGTGGATTGCAGGGCGTTTTTGGAGAAGTTGCCGGAAGTACTAACAATTTGTTCCATCTAGCTTAAGAAAGGTATTATTATGTCACTACCCGAGATTATTGTCGATTACGGCAATGAAATGCGAGAAAGAAGGTGAAGAGAGGGGAAGGGGAGAGCGAGGAGGGAGAAGAGTGAAAAAACGAGAGAGTAGATGCGAGAGAAAGAAGCTGATGACCAACGATTTTCTCGCTGAAGAAGATGGGAATGTGATGGGAATGTGAGGAGGAGGAAGAGGGGTTTTTTGCAAAGCTGCTTTTTGGTTGGAGAATCCAAAGGCGTAGATAAGTACATTGTGATAGGACGACTACGAAAAGTGGTCGAAAATATATCCATGGAACCAGTCGTAAAAGATCGGAATTCTATCATATGTCATTATCTTACTTTTAAAATATTTTTCCTTTAAATTTTTCTATATATTTTTGATAATTTTTACAATCATCTCAATGTTTATTATAATCAAACCCCATGAGATTTTTTACAATATTTCGACATCATTCTACCAATCATCTACAATAAATTTATTTTTCACCCTTCTTATTTTCATACAAAATCCGTTGATGGACACTGCCATGCACGCGGGGAGATGCTGCCACTACTTCATATTTTTACGCTTACTGCCATTCGAAACCATGGTCACCGAGCTAAGGGGCACGACCATGTACTATGCAGGCAAACTTTCTCATCTTTGTAGGAGAGCGCTGTACTGCTCACAAAAGTCATACGTCTTGCATTGTTTAATTAAAAGCTGGGACTCATTTAAATATTCAGATATCATATTGTATAACTACTAATAAAAAAAATTGAGAGGGATGTTTGGGAATATAAAAGTGGTGGGAATTGTGGCATTTGGTGGGAATAGAAAGTGAAATATTTTGAAAATTGTGTGATTTATATGAAATAATATGGGTAAAGTTGGAATAAATAGGTTTGTTGGAAGGTAGTTGATAGTAAAAATGATTAGAATATAAGGGTAAAAGTGGAAAAATATAATGATTAGCTGTGAAATGATGAATCTTGAAATCCGTGCCACCACATTTTTCCTTCCATGTTTCCTACAGCCAATTCCCAAACGTCTCCCAAAACTCAAACCTCTCACAATTAAGGCTGACTCTTGTTAATTGTGCTAGTCATGTTTTGGCTTTGGGAAATTATATTTACATATGAAGGGTGCATTCAACTACAAAACGTTTTAAATTAAATTTTTTAAATTTTATAATTATTTATTTTTTAATTATTCCTTCACATCTTCTTATATAATTATTTTATTTTTTAATTATATATACACAGCAGTTCATATGACTAATTATTTATTTTAACTTTATTCTTCTTATTTTTTTCTATTGTCTCTATTATATTATATTATTTTTTTTATTTTAAAAATTTTACTTTCCAAATATACATAAAATAAGAAGTGAATGTCCTGTACAAACCTAATAATAAATGATGGCTTTGATAGCCACCTTGACCGGTCATTTGGCTCAATCATTTCACGATTAATGCCTTGTGGTCAGCCGAGTCGGCAGAGACCTGGAATGCCCACGGCACCCGTCCCTAGATAGAGACACCCAAATCGTGGAGTATCTCACGCCATTGCAATTGGGTGGATCAGCCAATTGCTGCAGGGACCCATCATCTTTTTCTGCTCGGGTGGTCCCTAGTCCTCCAATGCGATCCGCGCCGACGCATTATTGAATCATGGTTGCTGTCTTGCTGATCGCAGGATTTTTTTTTATTAAAAAAGGAACAGCGATGTTGCCTTCGCTACCCTACATATCATATTGATTATTTTTTGATTTTTGTACGAAAAGAAAATATATTTTCTGTTCTACTGTAAATATTTCTAATTCACACTTTATTTTTAGTTTTTTATTTGAATCTTTGATTTCATGTTCTTATTTTCACTGTCATGATTTGCTTTCGATTTATAATTTTTCATATTCGTCTCCAAATTTGTTATTTTTATAAGGGAATTCGAGATAAAATTGTTTAAAGACTAAAATTTCAGCAGATATTTCCAAAATTTCAAGGGGCAATTGCCAACCATCGATTCCACAGTCCACACATGACATTTGGACGAGTTCAAATATTGTATTTTCTATTTTACATGCACATCCATCTCTAGGTTGCTTGACGCAAAAACTCATACTAAATCTTCTTTCCTTTTTCTTAAATCAACAGAATTAATAGTAAAAGGTAATTTGCAAACTACCTACATGATTTTACCATAATTACAGGTGTAGCTACGTATTTTTAGAAAATCCAAATAACCTTTATATAATTTGTATATATTTACAAGTACATACATGTTATGATTGTCATCATGGGCTTTGTTACAATATATGTGTATTTGCAAGAATATGCAAACTTGGGAGAGTATTATGCGATTTTGAAAATTAAGTGGGTATATTTGCAACATGATGAAACTATATAGTATATTTGCATATTATGTTTTATAATTTTTTGGACATACGTATATATTTTTCACGAATTTTAAAATTAATAATTTTTAGAGTTATTTAAATAATTTTCAGGAGGTGAAACTTGGGTACCTATCTAATCTATCCTAATCTGAGTAAAATAAGATAATAAAAAATTATTTTTCTTTATTTACAAATTATCCTTTTTACAACATCACAAAAAATCTAAATTACTAGAATAATCATTGAAAAATTTTAAAATCACAATCTTTGATACTCGCATGGGTACCCATTTGGGTTGATTACTGTACTTACGAATCTATGATATGTAACACATCATACCTAACCCAAATTAGAGTTTGTTCCATGAGTAGTTATGGATATCTTACATAAGTTGCACCCTAAAAATTACTTAGATAATTTTAAAATTTATTTTTTAAATTAAGAAAGATATACATGTATTTAAAAAATATAAAAGAGAATCATTAATAAATATACCTATTTAGTTTCCGAATATAAAAACTATGTATAGTTATCTATAATTTCTGAAATTATGTTGGTATATATTTGATTATAGTTAAACGGGATGTTATCATATGCATGCGGGTGTATTTCATCCATTTATTATTTTTAAACATTTTTCATGAAACTGTTAATACAAGTGTATTTAAAATGCATATTAATTTTTATTATTTTTGGAGACTTTTAGATATTTTTTGGGATTTTTAACAATCAGTGACATTTTTAGTAATTTAAAATTACTAAAACGTCATTGATTTTTAAAAATTCAAAAAATATTTAAAAGTCTTCAAAAATGAAAAAAATTGGTACACATGTTAAATAAATTTATATTAATATTCATGTAAAAAAATTTCAAAAAATAAAAAAATTGGGTATATGCACCCGGATGCATTGAGCCTCAATGTACCCAGCTTAATGCACCTGGGTGCATACGGTCAACGCCCTTGTTAAACTATGTGAGTATATTCGCTCGTTATCTTAAACAAAAACATCAATTATTATTAGTGCCTTTTAAATTATTAATCTTTAATAAATATATTATTCAAGAACTTCTATTAGAAATCATAAGGATATAATTGTTTAAAATAATTTTATCTCATGTACAAAAACTGAAACTTATTTTAATTATTTTATTTTAAGTAATTTAAAAAGTCTAAAAAAAATTTAAATACAGCCTATACATGTGAAAGATATTTAGAATAATTAATAAGTAAATTTTATCGATTCTTTTGTTATCGTAAAAGCTAAAACCATTTCAATAGATTGACATAAGTTCTTAAGAATCCATAAAAAATTCAATCGATTTTATACTTCACAAGATACAAAGTATAAATTTATTCAATTCAAAATGTTACTATTTGAACTTTGATGATAAGTAAAATTAAATATAAAATAATTTTGAATATTTTAAACATTATGAAGTGCGTAATATTAGTGTTATTAGGCAACAATCAATCTGAATTTCTTTTTTAGTTTTTTATGGGATACATAATATTTGAGTAAGAGACACAGCCTTTTGTTAATAACATAGTATTTTATACGTTCTAATGTGGGAGTAAGATACAACTTTCTATAGGGGACCTCTAATATTGTTAGCCCAGAATAATAGGTATTTTTTTATTATTGAAAAAATTTTATAGCTCAAGTGTATTTGATTTATGTATTATAATTTTGAATATAAATGTTTGGCAATAGTTAAAAAATGTCAGTTAAAACTTTTCACTCTCCACAACTATCATATTTTTTAATTATTTTTTCACATTTTCCTATACAACTATCCTATTTTTCAATCATTTCTATACAACTACCCATACAACTAACTTATTTATTTTAACTTTGAGAACGTTTGATATTTGGGTGTGGGAAATATGGGAGGGAAATGGTGGGAGCATGGGTTTCGAGACACCTCATTAATCAATCAATCATCATATTTTTCCACTTTTACCCATATATTTTAATCATTTTCTTTATCAACTACCTTCCAACAAACCTATTTATTTCAACTTTACCCCTATCATTTCATATCAATCACACCATTTGCAAAATATTCAATGTTCTATTCCCACCAAATATCATATTTTCTGCAACTTTTATATTTCCAAACGTCCATTTTATTATCTTTACTCCTCATTATTATCCGTCATATTATATAATTTGATAATTTTTAATCTTTAAAACTTTTGGTCAAGAGTTTTTCGCTTAGAGTATTAAGGCATTTCCTATCTTAAAACTGATATTGGAAAAAAATCCGAGAACTTGCCAGCAGCGGCGGGAGTTCCGAAGTTGAATGGGCGTACCTTTACCACACGTCAACGTCGTCAGATGGGTTTGACTGAGCCTGCAAATTGAAGGGCTCTGACGCTCTGACTCAGACCGACCTGCACAACATATCGCTCACGGGACGTACGATGCTTACGTGAAGAAGCTAGGCAATGTTCACATGCAACTGCCCGCATCTGCCATAGGTTTTGGTAAAAATTAGAGCGGGGGAGGGGCTCGAATGCGGATATGCCGTACTGGATCGCAATTTGTCCCCCCTTAACTTTATCTATTCAAAAATTTGTTTGGCTCTGTTTGTACAGCGGGTGGGAATAATATCGATTGGACTTTTATTTTTTAAATAAATTTTAAATTAAACTTTGGATTAGTATTTCGTAACAACAGGTCTGCTAAAGATGAGGATGATTTTAACAGTTATATATCTATCAAACACAAAAATATATTTGTACTAAATTTAAATATTATATGCTTTAGTATTTTACTAATTGATAAAACACGTCATTATAAAAACAAAACATAAGTTAATACAGTGTAACTTTAATAACATAGATTAATATACAATTATGTATATGAGTTATATACATGTCTAAATTACTTTAATTGATTCTTATATTATCCTTTGGATAAATTAATTATTATATTATTGACATAGATAATTATAAAAAATAAGAAAATTTTGAAAAAATCATAATAAAATTTAAATATAGGTTTATAATTTTTAATAAAAAGATACGTGTGAGGTAAGTTGGGACCTAGTTGACCAACCCTTACTTCATTTTTAATTTTGAGTTAAAAGATTTTGACTCATTCCTATAATTGGTCAAAAAATATTTATTTTACCTAATAAAAAAAGGACTGGATGAGAAGCGGATCATGAATATACTCCTCCAATTCTCATCCCTAGTAAAAATGATGCATGTATGTTAAGTCATATTTCTCACACATTTATTATTATTTTAACTATTTAACTACTTTACCTTTAGATTTTAATACAAAATTTTTCTCAATTATCATATTTTTGTTTTCATTTTACTCCTATTACAAAATTCCCGTCTCATCCCATGGGAAACATACATGACGGGCACTTAGGACTTCTAATGAATCCTATTGGATTCGTTGGGAGGAAGGATCGAAAAGTAAAAAGACTTTACTCACTTTTCCATATATCTTTTGATATAATTTAACATTTCAACCGTTTATCCCTGCTTTTTACTACTACCTTACACTTTAATATTTTCTCCATCTTTCTATAACTATTTCTTTCCATTTTAATATAATTTGCATTACTTTTAATTATTTCCCATACATATTACATAACTCTTTCATTTTTCGTTTTTACGCTTTTACTTTTATATTTTTCTAAATAAACCCGACACTTGATTTATTATGATCGGTAATAGATGGCTGCCATCTACACTAGTCATAACACCTATTAATAAGATAATTATTAATCTAGATATATCATCTATAAACCAATTTTTACCAAATTTGAAAATGTATATGTATTTATTTTATATTGTTAGACAGAAGAGTCCCACCGTCATTTTTACTGTTATGAAAATGGCCATAAAGGGGTTATGTTTAAAATACAAAATTAATATATACACATATTCAAAATTGGTAAAACTTAATCAATAGATAACATATATCTAATTAATTATTTTATTAAAATTTTTAAAAAAAGTGAGTATGATGACTTGTCGTAGTAATGGATCAAGCCTCAATAAACAATTATATATTTTTTATTTTAATTTTCTCATTTTTAATATCCCATTTCGTTGTGCATATGACTCTATTGTTTACTTTTTCAGTGCCCACGCAATTCTTCATTTCATAATACACAATTCCTCCTCCAAATCTAATTCCCTTAGTTCTGTTCTACTAATAAATTTTAAAAATAAGAATATTACCTATAGAAGTTTTTAATATATGTAAATTTTTAATCATGTTTCAATACATTTGTGAAGGGCGGCCACAATTCTGTTCAACTGATTGCATGCAGATGTCTATTTATATTCCCTTGTTTTCTTTTATTTTAAACTCTTTTATATTTAAACCGTTTATTTTGTTTACTAAAATTTTTTTAATTAAGTTTTCAAAATCACTTTTATTGAACGTTCATATTTAGCTACGCTTATAAGTAACTTCATTCATTTTTCTACCTTGACAATTAATGAAAAATCATCATCAATTATATGTATCATCATTTATATTAATGTGAAAATCACACCATTCATCTAGTATTATTATCCTTGAGTCATATTTACGAATGTATAAAACCAATATAATAAAATTATTTGAGGTTAAATATTAATTTTTAATTTTTTTAACATCTAAACCATTTAAAATCTTACTAAGATGTGGATAAATAATTCGATAAAATATTATTATATTCTATTACATATATAAACAATCTAAATATTTTTCATAATTTACATATGAGATTATTATACCTTAAAGAAAATTTGGCCTATGAACGTCTTCGATTCGATGAACCTTAGTTTTCTAGATAAGCATATGATGCTAAATATAATTGATGCAGTAAATTTTCATCAATTATCAAGGTGAAAAAATAGATGAGGTTATATAAAATCACTTCTACATAACTTAATCATATAGAAGCCGATCTTATATATAAAAAATTCGAGCTTGCTTGTAAGTAACCAGTTTACATAGAAGTGGTTCCATATAACTCCCTCGAAATTGAAAATTTTTGGTACTTGATGAAAAATTCAATTCATTCAGTATATTTGACATCATTTGTTTAGTTATGTGACTAAGTTTTACTTAAATAAAATATATGCAAAGGCCACATTTGCTAAAAACTAGGTACATTTATATGTAAATTTGGAAAAGTGCTTAGATCTATTCACATATTTAGTGGAATATAGTAATACTTTATAAAAACATTTATCTACACAGTAATAATATTTTGGATAGTTTAGATGTTGAAAATACTACTTAAAAATTAATATTCAGTATCAAATTATTTTATTATGTTGATTTTATTTGTTTGTAGATGAGCATATATAGTGATATTAGACAAATAAAAGGTTATTTGCATTTTAGTTCCTCTAACTATGCATATTTGCTTTCTAGCCCATGAGTTTTACACATTTACTTTGTAGACCCTATAAGTTTCCCTTTTTGTATTTTAGTTTATGCTGTTAATGCACGTTAGAAACCTTACTGTTAATTGTATATATGAGTTGATTCATGCTCACAATAAACTTATAACCTTATTGTTAACTGCACATATGAGTCAACTCATGCTCAAGAGTCAACTCATATATGTAGTTAACAGCGGAATTTTTTATGTGCATTAACGACAGAGACTAAAATGCAAAGAGGGCAAACTTAAAGGTCTAAAAAGAAAATATGTGAAACTCATAATCTGAAAAGTAAATATGCATAGTTAGAAGAATCAAAATACAAAAAACCTATAAACGAAAGTGTTGATGATAATATAAATGATACTAAACACAACACAGGAGATGAAGTGAATTTTTTATCAACTATCTAAATGTTGAAAACAGAAAGGGTTATGTACAAGGAGTTTCATAAAAGTATCCCTATAAAAAATTAATATTTTTTGAAAATGAATATGTAAATATTATTTTTTTAAAATTATATAATAGAGAAGGAAAATGATTAAAAATGCTTGTACACTTGGGTTTGTGTTAATGGATACTTTTTATATTTTAAAAATATTTTTTGCTTTTAAACCATTTAAAATATAAATTAACATGTATATATTTATGATACCCAAAGAAACTTTGATTGAAACTTATTATAAATTTTAACATGTATATATTTATGATACCCAAAGAAACTTTGATTGAAACTTATTATAAATTTTAAAATCATCTAAGGATGAATACAAAGCTGTTAAAATTTGAAAATAAAAATATAGTATGTAGTACATCAACAATATCAAAATATTTAGCTTTTGGCATTATAATTAAATATGTGTAAATGAATAGTAATGGAGGAATGATTCTGTTAGCTTGTGTTAAGCAAATGTTCCGTTTAACCCACCTCGAATAACTTATTTACAATAATTTTTTTTCTTTATACACTTGTTATCTAAATGTATTTAACATATAAATCAAGTTTTACTATTTTTGGATATGTGTATATATTTTTTTGATAATTTTAAATATCTATGTGTATATATATATATTTAAAATACCCCTATCTTTAAAAATCTCAAAAAATATATATGTACATATTTAAAAATGATAAAATTTGGTTTATATGTTAAATATACTTAGATAAACAAATGTATGAAGAAAAAATAAAAAAAATTATTGTGAATGAGTTTTTTGAGATGAGCTAAGCATGACATTTGCTTAGCCTAGGCTAAAAGGATTACTCCTCGAAGAAATGGTATAAATATTTTTAAAAAATCTTATGAGAATGGAAAAAAAACATTTGCAGAAACACCCAAGTGTACAAACGCTTTTTAAAATCATTCACTATATACAGAATTTTTCAATACTAGCGACTTTCGGAAACACATGCATAGATAAATGGTTCAGAAGAAAACTTTTTGCCATTGCTCATATTATAAATGGATTAATCTAATAATTAAAAGCATTGTTTAAAATAATAACTCAACGGCCACCTGCCTTGTGGGTTGGTGCTTGCCTGCTTGGTGGTGACTTCAGCCTCCCACTTATGGGACCACTAGGGCTCGAATACTCCTCAACTCCTCCTGTTGGTTGAGGGTATTTGCAAGTGTCTTCATCGGAAGTGGAGATATTTTTAAGATGTTCTTTCAAAATATAAGGGTTGTTTATGTGCCTGATTGGTTGGTCGCCTTTAGCAATATATATAATACTAATAAAAAAATAATAACTCAGCGGGTTGCATGATTAATACTATGCATGGGATTGGATATGAGCGTTAACCGTCGCTATTGGCTCTTCTTAACTCTCGATGGTTACGAGACTTCTCAGATTTGACTGATAAAACCTTGATGGATCAACTAATGATTATATATATATTTTAACTCGCTTAGATATTACTGTAGTTGCAACTTACAAATTACGTATGCATGATTACGAACACAAAATAAGATGAGGCATACACTAGAGATGTCATTATATGACCTATAAATATTTAAAAAGATATGCCCACTTATGTATAACTTACTTATCTTCGATATAGTAATCGGAGCAGTGCTTAAATTTTATATGGGTATGGCCATGACGGTTTGTCCGCCTGGTATAATCTGTTGCCCGTCAAAGGGAGTTCTCCATGCTGTGACCGGTGATTTTAAACAATAGTTCTTCCAAGTTGTGGTATTTTACGATGAGGACTGATACGGTTAGTCTAGGCTAAATAAATATTTCGCTTAGCCTACCTCGAAAAATTTATTTATAATATTTTTTTATTTTTTCTTAATATACTTGTTTATATAAGCATATTTAATATATAAATCAAGTTTCACCATTTTTAAATTTTAATAAAACTTAGTTTATATGTTAAATATACTAAGATAAATAAGTGTATGAAAATTTTTTTTTAAAAAGTTATTGTAATTTTTTGAGATTGGCCGAACGAGGCATTTTTTAACCTGGGTTAACAGGATCACTCTTCTTTTACAATTCTCCTAATATGGAGGTTTTATAAAAATTTCTCCCGACATAGAGGGTTGTAGGAAAAATTTTCTTCATGTTATAAGGGTTGTGAATATACTTGATTTGTACTATCAATTGATATATTGTATATATCCTAATCAAAAATTTGTATGGGTATCTACATCATGATATATATTTTAAAGAATAAAGTATTTTTCACCTTCTGTTTGAATTGTTTCAATATAAATCATAATACTGGGTGTCTTTGGAAATTGATGAAAACTTTATATGAAAATATTTTACCGTAAAAGTTTTAAAATAAGAAAAAATGATGTGATATGATAAATATAATAATCAAAAGTAAAGATAATAGGGTTAAAATAGATAAAATAGTTATATGAGTAGTTGCGTAGAAGTGATTGAAAAGTAAGATAATTATATAAGAAGGTGTTAAGAAATAATTAAAAAATAGAATAATTATATAAAATAAAGACTTTTAGTTATAAAAAAAAAACACATACCGGAAATCATAGCCACAAGAAAAGTGGGTGTATCTAAGACAAAATGCCGTGTATTGGTCACCCTTTTTCTCTAACACGATGTGATAATAATTCTTTTGATAATATAATCATTTTAACTTAAATAATTATTATCATCCATGTTGTATAAAAGGCTAGATGATCCGGTCTAGGGCTATCGACAATGCATTTATAAGATCCAACTCATTCGCTGTTGTTATCGATATTAATTTCTTTAAAAATAACATATAAAAAAACGAATTTAACAACAAATTTCCATATAATTCATCTAATTTGAGGATCGTAAACAAGCGTTAAAATTCTTCCTTTGTTTACGACCCTACTTGAATATCCTATTGAAATTAAAAATTTTCAATGTTACTTGACAGTTGTTTGGAATAAGATTACATTTGACTTTTATAACCTAGAGGAGTGTTTGTTTAAACCAAAAATATTTTATAGTGTGTTTAGGAAGTGATAAAACTTTTATATAAAAAGCTTTTGGTACAAAAATTTCAAAATAAAAAAAATAATGTGATATGATAAGAGAAATAATGAAGAGTAAAAAAAATAAAAATAAAATAGATAAGTTAATTGTACAGTTAATTGTATAGAAATATTGAAAAGTAGAGTAGTTTTACAGAAAGATATGAAGAAATGATTAAAAAAATAAGATAATTATGAATATTGAAAAAGTTTTAACTTACATTTTTATGCTTTACCAAAAAAATAAAACTTTTCATTTTAAAACTTTTCACTTTTCATATCTATTTTATACGAATTTTCATATCTGTTTTAACTTTATTTTTAAGGTAAATTTCATATATACCCATGAATTTTATTTTTAATTCTACTTATACCCATGAATTTTCAAATATTCTTTCATACCCGTGCATTTTCATCCTGATTGCACTTATATTCACATTGTTAGGGATTCATAAAATAAGTTGTCAGCCCCCTTACAAAATGACAAATATGCTCAAGTTTTAATTTAATTTAAAATTGTTTCGCTTAAAGTTAAAAATTCATATTCAAATAATATATAATTTTATAGCGGTAGAATTACTAAAAAATTTTTATCTATAAAATCATAATTAAAAATGAACAGATTCTTCATTTTCCAAAAAAGTTAACGACATTTTCAACGGATCCCTAACGGCATGGGTAAAAGTAAAATTAAGATGAAAATTTATATGCATGAGAGAAATTTTTGAAATTACACATAAAATTCATAAATATATAAGGAATTCACTTTTTTTTTTTTTACTCTTCACCATTACTCTTATCATATCATATTTTTTCTCTTGTTTGTAAAATTTTTAAACAAAGGCTTTTCCTTACAAGTTCTATCACTTCCCAAAGATGAGCTAAATATTTTTACAATCTTTTCGTTTTGTGGTTACCTTAAAATACAAAACAAATACAAAGGGGCATTGTCAAATGCTCCATCAGACACGGTATTCAAATCACAGGGAAGGGATGAGACGAGCTATTGAGCTGGGGTTTCATTAAATGCTCGCACGCCTGCAATAATGAAAAATATAGAAAATAATTCCCAAGCAATCAACGCAAAATATAGGACAAGACAATAATAAAAATGAACGCCAGGAATTGACATGAAATATGCTTGTATATGTTTACAACCGAATAGTTTGGAAATGAAAGTGAAAGATCAAATAACAACTTAAGCTCATCTAAGTGCTGTTTCAAATCAAAATGAGCAAGATAAAACCTCCTTAATAGGCTACACTAGAAAAATAGAGATTCAACTTCATGCTATTTTAAGCTATTTATCCTGTTTGGATAGAAGAGATGCCAGGCCTATACCCCAGCTGCTGCTTGCAGTAGGCTCTTGCTTGGCAGCGACTTCTGCGGAACTGAAACTAACAGATGCAAACAAATCAGCATAGGGCATTCACCAACAAATAGTATCAGCAGAAAATTCAATATGTTGTTATTTATCTTCAATAGTTACTGATGACAAACACACAAGGCTACAAATTGGCTCTGCCTTAAGCAAGGATGCTATTTGAATGAGATGGAATCATTCATGTTTGAGGATCAACTAATAACCATGGTCCATCTAAGGAATGAAGTTTAACATCTCCAAACAGCAGAGTTATAGAATCACCTAGCATACATTAGTTGCTGAGAAATCTACTTGTATCCCAAATCCTAATGCAGCCAGCTTTATTGCTCTCGCCTCTCTAATGGACTTATGCAGCCCATTTTGCTACCAAAGCTATAGATGTGATGGGTCTAGCCATCAAGATGCTTGGTAGGAAAAATGAGCAATGATGGAAAGTCCCTAGACCCTGCTATTGCAAGTTTTGGCCAATTGATCACCTGTAACCCAACCATACACATCTTCAGGCTAATGATCACATGAACATCGCAGGTCTGTCTGCTGCTTTTAGATATAGCTCATCTATGTGGTCCTGTACATGGTACTCTACTGGCTTAAAAATGCAGTCCAATATAAACGCTACCATTCGGAGTTTTCAACTTATAAGGAGGAGCTGTATAGGCCTCCACTGATGAAAGCTTCAACCAACTTTATGAAATGCCGGATAAACTACAGTAGAAGATTTGAGACGGCAAATAAATTCCTCTTCTGTAGCTGTGACAATTCAACTAGGATCATATACTTCTATCAGATACGAATTTTGCTTTAAACATCCACTTTTCAACCCATCAAAGGGATAACTAGGATCAACGATTGATTCACAGGATGCAAAATCACGTTATACATGGTATTGCTTATTTTTTCCTGATATATACATGAATGGTGTCTAACCAGCTTTGTATCACAGCTTGGAAGAAAATTTCAAGAAGGTAAATAGCTGACTAAATATAGGTATTTTTGCCATCTTCTGGGGACAAGAATCATAGATATTTAAGCCAATCAAGGCATCAGGAAGAAAAGAAGATGACGAGTCTCAAATGAAATGACAGACATCTAAACAAAGATTGCCGTCACACCATCTTTCATGCAGGAAGACAGGTGGGCAATGGATGATGAAGGGGGAACCAAAAATAAAAACAGATTATGTAAGTACGAGAATGGAAGGAAAAAAAAATGATTATATCAGAGTAGGAATGCATACACATGAGGCAGTGGGCCTTCATAAGCAAACGTTGACATGCCTTGCCGTTGCTTGTGCTTGGGATTGGCAGTACACAATACGTACACTCGGCCACGACGTTTAACTGTTCTACAGAACTCACAAAGCTTCTTCACTGATGATCTTACCTTCATGGCTGTTAGATATCAAGTCAACCAATTGCATACTTTTGAGAAAGACAATAATAAAATGATATTATACGCATTGCCTAAATACCCCTAGTTTGTGTGCAAGAACAGAACAACAATTGTCAAACCCATTAACAAAAACCATTTGACAGAATTTGTCACATAAAAAGTGCATGTTTGACAACAACAACAAAATTCTTCAATCTAAAACTTTTCATTATTCACAGTTATCTTATTTTTCAATTATTTCGTCACATCTTTCTATATAACCATCTTATTTTCAATCATTTCTACACAACCACCCGTACAACTAATCTATCTATTTAACTTTATTCCCTTTACTCTTTATTATTACGCTTCTTATATAACATCATTTTATCTCAATTCAAAAACTTTTATACTAAAAGCTTTTCACGAAAAGTTTTATCAATTCTCAAACAAACCCAAAACTTAAAATGTTCCATAGACTCCAGTGAGTGCTGAGTTTTGTGCCTGTGCTTCTTAATTGTTGGTTTTGAATGAAGCTCAGACACATCAAGCAAACAAGTTGACGTGTTCATCACATGGGGTTTAGCAGAGCACAGAAAACTCTTATTTGCAAAGCCATGAATTGCAAACCATTTGAAATAAAACAGCAAGATGCATGTCGCTTCATTACTAACAAATAATCTATCAATGCACATACTGACAAATAAAATATGAATGAACATACTTCCATTTATGGAGTTTTCACAATTGTTCACGGATTTGAGCTTAATATTCGGAAAATACCCAGAGCACTTCATTTTCATACTTCGAGTCTTCAACAAAATCACTCTTGTAAATACCTAGTGTAAGTTGAATATCGAAGCTGAGACTACCACAGGATGCACTATGCAGCCAGACGCATCATCGTCAGTGTTCTAAGCTGGCTGAGAATTCTAATAGGATGTAAGTTTTCAGGATATTCACGAATTTTGGAAATAACCATGGTGACTGCAAGCACAAAGTGAAAGGAATTTCAGGGAGAACTTAATTTCCAGGGTTTAATTTGACATTCTCATAACAACTCCATTCCTACTATTCTTATTTATATCACCATCATTACTCTACCTATTTTAAACTTACTTATTTCCTAATTGACATCATCAGCTTTTAATCATTTCATTCATTTCCAGAACTTTCTTTCTTTCTTTATTTCTTTTCTTTTTATTTATTTATTTTTTAAAACCAACCACCCATGGAATTATTCCAAAATGCTAGCCAACGCAGATACGTTGATCTTTGCTGAGCTCTGCTAAGGAGAAATCCTGAGCAAAAAAGATAGTCACAAACGGTTCGGCTCATCTCTATAAGAACACCCACACTAGACGACTGCCAATCGCGGCCGAAGACAGATTTTTTTGGGTTAAACTCCTCTGTAATACCTCCTCTAATGTTTCATCGAGAAATTCCTAAAACACAACGGCAGCTTTATATATTCTCCCAGATCCAACGAAAATAGAAGCAAAGAAATCGAAGCCAGAGAAGCCAACGTTTAAATTCAATCGCTTGAAAGCCTATACTTAAGTACAGCATAGAACTGACGTGCCAATTGCGTCAGAATCGAGGAAAATCGAAGTGGGGAATCTTACCTGTTTGCAGGTGAAGTGTTCGACGAAATTACTTTTCCGACGCCGGCCCGGTTCCGGAGAGGTTGTGCAGTAGCGTCGAGACGAAACTCAGACAGAGCCAAACCCTGATGCAAGAAACGGGGTACCTTGATGCTTGAGTAAGGCAGGGGTTTTTTGTGAAAATGCCCGTGTAGTTTGACTAATATTGCAACCATGACCATTGACAAATTATAACTATGCCTTTATATTCTGAATCTCTGATACAGATTATTTCTTCCCGTGGAGATTCCATTTTTTTTATTGAAAAAATTTTAAACTTCGAAATTGCAAATATGCAACCTCGTTTATAGATGTTGGCCGCAAGACTGCAGGATGAGACTAATGAGTGTGATGTAGCACCAAAAAACATATTTTGTAAAGAATATGATTGTTAGTATGCATTAAGATGTTGAATGTGTATTGACAATTATTAAAAAAAGACGAAATTAGGAATATATGAATAAATAATTTAGGCAAGTGATCACTTACGGCAGACTGCAATCGACATTTGGCTTCTTCTTTTTTTTGAAATTTTTGATTGATATGTGAGCCTCATCTACATCTTCCTCATGGGAAATTAGGCAGTTTTTGAAATTTATTCTGAATTTTAAAATAAGTATTACATTCGGTTAATTAAAGAATTGAAAATAATGATTGGAATATAATGTACGCTTTGATAACTAGATAAAATACACACAAGTGTCTATCAGAAAGGGCTGTTATCCTATTTAGCCTAAATTATTTTTAAATTTTTTACAAAAATTAGAGATAGATATACACACACATAAACAGGGGCTCCACTTGGATCTTTCTTCCTATGAAATTCATAAAATTTTAAATTTGTTTAACATTTTATTTGGAAATTTAAAAATGGATAAAAAGGGCATATGGGCACATGTATCTATGCCCATTTTATCCATTTTAAAAAATTCTAAAGAGAATATTAAAAGATTTAGAAAAACAGCCTAAGTTCACAAGCAGAAAGATGTAGATGGGGCGTTACAAGAAATTTTAAAAAATAATAATAAAACAAAAATTTTTGGCTACCTGCAAATCACATGCGGCAGCTATTAGAGAGGTTTGTAATAATTACTCCTAGCAGACGCTGGCTATTGTTAAAAAGTGTTCCTGGGTCATGCTTAAGTCGATCTAAATGTTGGCAGTTTAGATAAGCTTGGTAAATCCACTTTGAATGTTTTTACTAATAGAATGGAGGATACAATCAGGTTGTCAAATTGAAGTTAACCCCAATCCATTTATGAATATCTCAGCTGCTCAGGAAACTTACCACATGAAAAATAACATGAAGTAATTAAGCCACGAAATTGCACATGTTAAAGTAATATTTTTAGGCCCACAATATCAAGATAGTAGCTACAATAGCTCAACGTGGTAAAATTACAACAACAAAATCATGAAAAGAAGACTGACCGAAAATGGAACTTAACATATTATCATGCTAAAATAAAATGAAATTAAATATGGTTAATGAACTGATAAATGTTAATGAATTGCTAAAGTGAGTTGTTAATGGGTTATTTAAGAAGTTGCAAAATTGGTTGTTAATGGGGTTTAATAAGATGGACAAACCCACTACAGTTAAACCCATTTAGTAGTGACTTTTCTTGGACTCTGATTCAGTGCACCCGGGAGCGTGCAGCACTGCACGCTCCCGGGCGCATACATATATTTTTTTTTATTTT
>JAXCLR010000081.1:21394068-21413442 GCA_035584095.1 Annona squamosa
ATAATTTTAATGAATTAAGTGGGTTAAATGAGTTGAACGGATTAAACGGGTTGAATAGGTTATATGAGTTAAATAGGTTATTAAACGGGTTGACGGATTATAAAATATCAACCCTCAAATGTTTATTTAATTAAATAGTTAAATAGGTTGGCGGTTCATAACTCATTTGTTCAAAATTCTAACTTAAACCTATTTATAAATGGGTTGGACGAGCGGATTAATAGGTTGACCATAATTATTAACATCTTTATCTAACATATTTATTTTAACTTTATTCTCTTCATTTTTTATTATTATTTATATTATATCACGTCATTTTCTTTCATTTCAAAAATTTTCCAACAAAAACTTTTCATTTAAAAATTTTATCACTTACTAAACACACCCTTGTTTAGATTTGAAAAACAATAAAACATGCATCAGCCTTGTATGGGGGAAAGAAATTGGAAATGAAGAGTAATGATTAAAAATATCATTGGAAAATATCAAATATGATGAAATATATAAATGATCGTAAACACAAAAATTAATTTCTGTAAATTGATATATACCTATCAAGAATAACCCATGCAGCTCCCAGTTCGGTAGCCTTCGTAGCCACTGAGCCCATCTCAGCATCGGCCACTATCTTGACATGGGTTTCGACCTGCATCATGACCGTCATCTTCATCATCTTCCAATTAATTAGTAGAAGCTGAGAGCCGCACAAGTACATATGAGAGACCGTCCATCCTTCAAACTGCCGTTGGCTGGAATAAATTTCCGGGCCAAGAATTAATCGAAGCATGAACACTGATAGCTGATTGACTTACCTGCGTAACAAGGTTGGTTTCACATAGCTGATTGATCATCTGCATGCAGACTTCGGTTATCTTCTGGGCCCCATCATCAGCTCCAGCTGCTTGTTTGGGAGCAACCTTCTCACGCCGAGAACCCCATTTCAGAAAAGCTGGGCAGGCAGATATTGGATTACTAATCCAAATTAAAGATGACCTATTTCCTAAAACACGCTAAATAATCAAAAATAAATACCAAAATCGCCTTACAAGTGAAGAATTGTTGAATCCCGGAATTGTTGTCGCGGTTTACAGCGGGCTTGGATGGAAGAAGAGCCAGCAAGACGAGCGTATCGCCGAGCTTGATCGCGTTGCGGATTGTCCACTCCAGTGCGTAATCTGTGATTTCCTTGCTTGCATCGATGGCCACCATAACCGTACTGCCTCTCCAAAGGCGTCCTCCCATTAGCTAAGGGAATTAATCGATCTAATTAGACGATTATCAAGTAGTTGGCCTATAGCTTGGTTTTGGGTATGAATGTACAAGTCACGGATTAGTAGTTTTCGAAAGCATGCTGGCCGACATTGGAACTTGGTTGTGATGGAGGGAGGGAGGAGAAGATAGAGGAGACATGGGAAGCTGGTATTGACGTATTCCAGAGTTGCTTTGAATAAGTTGCAGTGATGCTGAGTCTCTCCTTAAAATGCCAGCCACCGTTTGATCCACGGATAATACAAAAAATCAGTGGCGTTGATGCATAATTGGCTGGCTGGTTCAAGCACTACCCCTATTATAATCGAACTAGTGGTTAACTGCGGTCCAACTTCTATTTAATTTACAGAAACTATTTTCTGATTTTATTTATTACCCATTTATTAATATATGCATTATATTATATAATAGCCTCTCTTTTTTCGACATCAGTATTGGAATCCTTCTTTTTCTTGAATCCTTTATAAGAAATTTACCTTGATTAAAATTTTTAAATATGGTCAGTTTTGCTTTAAGCAACGATAATGAATTTTATTATTATTATTTTTTTTTCAAAAAAGGGCTGTTGTCTGGCCTTTCTTATGGGCCTATGGCCTTCATACCAGTACCATTACTTTTTCTGGGTATGATTTTTTTCCCCCCCTTCATCTATCCAAGGAGGTAGCAGTACCTTGACCACTTCGAAAGTAGGCTACCAAACATAATTTTCTTTAAAAAAAAAAAATACAATAAAAAATTGTGTAATACAGAGCTGACCTTCTTCTATTAATATTTTTTTTCAAATCTCGATTATTTATTTTGTTTAACACTACTTATTTTATTATGCTAACAAAAATATCTTGATTGCAAACTTATATTTTGAAAAAATTAGTATATTTTGAGAGTGCGCATGTAACTATTCATTTTTTTTAACATATTCTATAGTATATAGTATATGAAAGTTTTCAGTACGTATGATATTTTAAAAATTATAAAAATACGATAAATAGTTTAGACTTTAAAATATATTTAGAAATGAAAAAAACTAGTGGCTGCATGAAGTCTCACTGTATTGGATCATGACCCCTTGAACATTAGACCTCCGTAAACCACCTGATGTAAACTTTTCGACACCTGCTGGGCACATGCTCGCCCCTACTTCGGATCACCAAGATATGATTTGGGGATGAACCCATTTGCATTGTAACCTACGTGTACGGTATGGATAAACTACGTGATCTGCGATGGCCCACCGCAATGAGTCATCACCGTTTGAGCTGCGACAGTAGTGAGTAGACTCACAAAGGAAGCGCGTGCGCCAACGGCGAAACGAACGCCAGATGCAAGTAGTAATAGCATCAACGCTGACGGGGTCTTAAAAGCTCACCAGTCGTTCGGCACTCGCCACTCGGCAACCTCTTGAGAAATAGACATAAATGCTTTTTGGATCTCTCTCTTTGGATTCTTATATGGAACGGCTGTGGAAGCCTCATCCCTGCAGGACTTGATGCGCCGGTGATCGGCCGACTACCAGAACGATTTCATATTCTGATAATGTTTTAATTCCTGCGGATGATCAGAACCGTCGAAAAGGTAGGCCCCACGTGGATTAAGCAGTGAAAATGGTAGTAAATTGGCAGTAAGACGTTCGGGCTATTGGATTTGTTTTATTTTATATTCAGTGGAGCGGAGAGGATGGTTTTGGATTCTTCTTTTGGTGCTCATCGAAACTAGGCTGGCATAAGCTCCACGCTTGTCGTATGCTTTGAAGGGCTCGTGGGATGGTGAGGTTGATGTAATGGAGATTCGATCCAAACCTTCGTTCTTTTAACCATTCGAAATTCCAAGAGTTGGTAGGATGGTACGTGTATTGTGTCTGTTTTGTAAACATCCGTATCAGAGGGTTTATTTTATTATAAAACTTTTCAACTGAAATTTTTTAATCTAAAATTTTTTATTCTTCGTTGTTATCGTATTTTTAAATTAGTTTTTTTTTATATATTTCTATATAAACTATTTTTCTTTCAATTATTTTGATACAATTGATTTATCTATTTTGATTTTGATTTTCTTGATTCCTCGTTTTACCTTTATCATATAACATCGTGTTCTTCCATTTCAAAAACTTTTACGTTTAAAAATTTTTTCACTTCCCAAATATGCCCTTTAATTAATATGAAAATTTTTCTTCCTTCAAAAAGAATATTAAAGTTTTTCATCATTATTTGCAAGGCATGTTACCATGTTTAGAAAATTTCAATTCCCACCTGAAAGGTTTGTCTAAAATTGAAGGTAAAACGCTTATATTCAAATAAAATTATAAAAAAATAAAAATATCTTGAAATATACAAATGATGTACTTTTGAAAATATACAATAATATTTTCGCCATTTTAAAAAGAATTTAGAATTATTATGTATGCAAACGTTACAGGTACAAGTGCAAATTTTTACAAAAGTCATAACACTGCAATAATTTCGACCAAACCTTGTACGTATTGATGCAAAAACTCCAATCAATATCAAAAGATAATACACAAGGCATGACGATTTACGTTGGAAACATTCTAATCAAGGGAAAACCCACGAGAAATGCCAATCAACTCTAAAAGAAATAAGCAATAGAAATTCACTTAACCACCACTCAGATGCATATCTTTTTCGTCTTTTTGCCTGAAGTATACTCAAACCTTATGATAATCTATGACCTTTTTGGGTGCTTGCAGATGGAAAAGAAAGATCCACATGTTGCATAATGGTTGATGCATCTTAGGTGGAGATGTAGAATGGAGCTGGTTTAGGCATGTTGAATTTTGTGATGGCTTAGTTGGAGAAATGTATGGTCATGCTAATTTAGAGTATGAGGATTGTTGAACTACGTAATGATTGACTTGCAGCTTGGTTGAGTTAGTTTTTAGTTTGGCAATGCAAAATATATGAATTTTTTTTAAGTGTCTTATATCCTATGTATGAGTTTTGTGTAACGGTTTGCATATTAGAATGCAAGGTGAATGCGTAAGAGTTCATATTAATTTTGTACTTATGAAAATGTTTATATATAATAGAGCATAAATTAGATTTAGTAGAGCCCTAAACAGGAGTATAAAGAGATGTTGAGTCATAAATTAATTTGAGGAGGAAGGTAATTGAACTATCTTTAATTAGATATGTACCTTAGACATCTAAAGAATCAATATGTGTCATCTTAAATTACATTTTTGCAGCCTACTTTTTTTTTTTTTTTTTTCCTTAATCATTCTGTTGTGGCTTTCCTTTAACAAATTAATATTCATCTACTTCTCAGGCTTTCTACACTCATTCTCAAATATTTTGTACGTATCCCCCGTTATGACACTGATAATCCCCATTTCCCACATTTCTGAATACCTTATTTTAGAAACTACAAGACGGCCCAATATCTCTTTTAGGCTCCTTTTAAAAATTTATAACTGATATCCAGTTGTATGGTTACCCTCGTCGGTACTGACACGAAACAAATGAAAACTCTCTGCACCTTATCTTATACTATCACATGCTACCAATTACGCAAAACACGCCTGCAGAAGTAAAATCTTATCTGATCGTCTTTTCCGTGCAAATGCACTCGCGCCCATCTGTTCTTGAAATTTGCTTCTTCATACTTACTAACCATTCGCTGTTCGGAATGAAAATATGAAATATACTTAAGTAGAATAGAACAATTACTTTTAGAAAAGAATTAGGTGGACTAGTAAATTTTAATAAACTTTCTGGTGCGGTGTGTATCTAGCCAGTTGATCATTTCAGATCGGTCCACAATATTTTTTTTTTCGAATTTTTTTTTATAAACATGTTAATCTAGTTGTATTTAATTTATAAGCTAAGTTTTACCATTTTGGATATTTTTATATATTTATTTTGGATTTTTAAATATTAGGATATTTAAGTCATTTTAAATTAAAAATTTTCAAAAAAACAGAAAATATATATTTTTGGACCAGTGTTAAATCTTCAGATCGGATCTCGTGTATGTACCCGTTAAATACACATGGAACCGCTAGGATATGTCAGCAACCCCTTTGAAAAATATGGTAAATCGCTAATAAATAAGAACAAGAAAATTATAACGCTAACTGCTTCTGTGCACACAACTTCCAGAGAATCAGCAACAATGTATAAAAAATGAAAAATAAAGGTGAAGAAAGTTGACGTTTTTTATTTAAAAAAAGCTTTCATAAACATTTGTCCTTTCCCATATGCGTTAGTGACGTTTGCTAAGGGATTCTAATGGCACAGATATTAGAAAAAATTTGGTGAAAAATCAGAAGTGTGGAAAGAATTATTAAAAATATTAAGGTATATAAGAAATTATGGTCAAAATTCGGAGTATATATTTGGAATTTCCCGAAATTCTTTTAACCATTATCATTAGAAGGGTACTCATAAATAGGATGTCATTATATGCACCTGGGTGCACTTAGCTTCAGTGCACCCAGGTGTATTTAACCTATTTTTAAGATTTTAATAACATTTTCATAAAACTATTAATATAAATTATTTAAGATGTGTATCAATTTTTATCAATTTTTAATATTTTTACATTTTTTTTGGATTTTTAAAAATTAATAGCATTTTTAATAATTTAAAATTACTAAAATGTCATTGTTTCAAAAAAAATCTAAAAATCTTCAAGTAGAAATTGATACACAAGTTAAAATCACTTAGATTAACAATTGTATAAGAAAATTTAAAAAAAAAAATGAGTTAAAGCAACTAAGTGCACGATATCAGTTCCCTCATAAACATAATGACAACGAATATGATAGATTTTATGACAGGATCTTAGTAGACACCACATGAACTGGTTCCATAAAAATGATGAAAACCTTTATTTAAGATATACCTACTATCACTTTATTTTAGAAAATCAACATCCCACTATATTTGAAGAGTACTCGAATACATGTAGTCCTTATTCAATGCACCCCTTTGCAAAAAATATTTTTAGTTCAATTGGATGCAAAATTCTTTTTTTTTTTTTTTACTTTTTTTGAAATTCTTTATAAAATTGTTAATCTACGTTGATCAACTTATGTATTAAATTTTATCATTCTTAAAAATTTGTGTATATATATATATTTTTTAAATAGGGGTATTTTAGTTGTTTAAAAGTGAAAAACATGTGCGTATATTTATCCCTATTTTTAGAAAATCAAATATATGTCTTTAAAAATAGTAAAACTTGATTTATACATTAAATACACTTTGTTTAACTGTCTTATAAAAAAATTTCAAGAAAAAAGAATAAAAAATAAGTTTTGCAATTTGCACCCAATTGTACTAAAATTTTAATGCAACCGGGTGCATTGAAACATAACTCATACATATGCACCATATTCTATTCTAATAGTTACTATTTAAATGACTAACAAGCTTGCAGTAACTACTAACTAGTAACTAAGCTACTTTAACTTCAAAGCATTTAGTGACTTCATAAAAAGGAATGATTTTGTTATCTTGTACTAAGCAAATGTCACAGTTAGTTCACCTTAAAAAACTTATTTATAATATTTTTTTATTCAAATACTTGTTTATCTAAGTGTATTTAACATATAAATCAAATTTTACCATTTTCGAATGTATGTATATATTTTTTTAAAAAAATTAGATAAAAAAGTATATAAAAAAAGAAAAAAAGTTATTATATATAAATTTTTTAAAACGGGGTAAGTGAGATATTTATTTAGCCCGGGATCACTATTCTTAAATAAAAAGACCTAGCACCAGGTATGAGAGATAGACATGCAATCGCATCAACTAGGCTGGGATCCGTTTGATATCTGACATCTGCATTTGATGGAACTGATGACAAGCAAAAAACCTGGTTTTCCAAGCAAATAAGAGGGATGAAGATTGAAAGAGGAGCTTACAGAACAGACTCCCCTTGCCAATGCTAGACCGCTTGGTTAATTTTTTATTAGCCAAAAATTCCAGACGATACTATAGTCGAAAAAGGAGCATTAACTAATAAAACAAGTGGCACATAATTACCCGCACTACTAACTTTTAGCGGAATCACCTTTTTTTTCTAATTTTTTTTGTGAACGAGCGTTGGTTTCAGATCGTCAATGTGATCTAGTCCGAGCCAGTCCAGATGGGAGCAAATGGCTCAATGTAATTTAAAAAAAAAAAAGTTTTTTTATAATCCTAAATCTCTGATAATATATCTTAATGATGCCAGAAATCAAATGTATTGACACGAATTACGTCTCCAGCAGCATACACTACAAGATCATGCACAAGAACAAATGACTCGGATTCAAAAGCTTCAAGCCTCTTAATTCTGACTAGAATAGGGGATGCCCATTCAGCCATACGTACCTACAATCTGTAGAATCCAACCTTCGTAAAGAAAATAACTAAATATGTAGGAATCCAACCTTTGTAAAGAACAAAGATGCTTAATTAAGATTTTTTATTATTATTATTATTATTTTTGCAATGCAGGAATAATTTTTTGAATGGTTTTGTATTATTGCTTCTAGAACCTGCAGGATCCTGCCACATAAGCACATCCTGCATTGTCAAGGGGAGAATATTTACAAACCTCCCACTGTCGTGTGATGCGGTGGCAAGTTCTGCTGGCATTTCTTAAGCTCATTCTAATGAGATTGCCAACGCCGGTCTCGACAATTTTATTATTTTTTTGAACCCCACTTCGGAAGGTATCAAACTGCCAACCTCTTGCCGAAGACAAGTGGTGACGTTTTAAAGACATTAGCACCTCAAGAACAGGGAGGAGGTGGTCAAACATTGAACAAGATTAGAATGCACCATTCTTGCAATAACACAAGCATCTTAAAATCAAGCGTGCCGAGAATGAGTAATGGGATTGTGTAAAACAAATGTCAAATGCTCTGAAACTTTATAATGAAAAAATAAGTGCAGTATAAAACAATTAATCTACAGCAGAACCATATCGGTGAAACTTTATTTACTAGCCCCATATTGCTAGCACTATTGGAAAGAAAAGAGGAGGTTCTTTGGTAGGCAAGAAGAAAGCTAACATTTGGAAGAAGGCGCCATCTATGTAGTGAGGATTGGTGGCAGATAATCAGACTTCGCACCAAGAACACGGGCTTTTGTGTCTGGAAAGAACTCTGTCCCTGGTAACTCAATGACCTCTCCTTCACTTGTAACACCAACAGGATAGGTCAGCAAGTGGCCAGGAAGGTCCCTGTCAAGCGCATCACTAACATATATGTCCCAGTACTTATCTGCAATCCTGTTCACCTTCCGTATGCACTCCAAGTCCTGTGGATTGAGGAATGTCTCATCAAGCATCCCCAGGTGCTCATACCATAATGCCATCCGGAAGCGATGAATCTGTCCCCGAGCTGGCTCCCTGGCTGCAAGGTGGAACGGCTGGAAGGCTCCCATTGCTATCTCAGAGTCCCTTGCTCCATCCATAGACCTCTGGTTGATGTTTGCTGACCCAACTATTATATACTCATCATCAACTGAAACCAACAGAGCAGCAGAGTTCAACAAGCAATTTACAACTGGTTTTTTTTATTTATTTAAAAAATTGAACTGAAAAAGATTCATTGCGTATAGAGAATCTGCTAGAAGAATAACAGCTGAGATGATGCAAAGCAAAATTTCTTACCTATCATCATTTTGGAATGAACATAAATCATGAACCGCCTATTCTTTTGAGCTCGTTCATAATCTGAATCTGGCTCTGGTTCCTCTTGAGGAATGTACTCCCCTTCCCTCTTCAACTCCCGATTTGCGAGACAGAAGAAGGTCAAATAGTCCTTTGGATTAGTCTCAAGTCCTTTTGCATGAATAACCCGAGCAATGTCAGTATACATCATCTCCATAGTCCTCCTCTGCCAATCCAAGATTGCTTGCACAGAAGCACTTTCTGGAACCCCTTCAGGCCACATTGGCACTACAACATAGACAGTGAACCTCTCTCCTGCTTCAATTTTACTGATAATCTTTAAAGTAAGTTCTTTTGGAATGAGATGTATTGCACCAATCTCTTCAACCTTTATATCATCTGCTTTCCATGCAAATGAACTTCCAAGGAAATACTGGTTTTCGATATAAATGAAATCTTTTGCCCGACGGATAGCATTTATGTAAGCATCTTGAATGCTTCGATCGATGATGTTATCTTTCCCGCTAACTAGCCCAGCTCGAGCAGCCTCCTCAGGCGTCTCTGGGAAATCGAATGCTGCACCTCCATCAATTGAACGGAAAAGCTGGACATTCCAAGTTTCAGGGTCATTAGGATATGTAACAGAAGAAGGGGCGATGATGGCATCTGCAAAGTCTCTGAGACGAACAAGCAAATCTTTGCCACCTTGTTTCTTCCATCTCTGTTCGAAATTGAACAAGACATCCCAAGCAGCAGGTCCTTCTACCCTGGAATGAATGTCATGCCAAGGCTCCCTTGGGCCACCTTTTGTGATTGCAGCACCTGGGAAGTTGGGCTGATGGAAATCAGCATGGTGGGCAGTGTCCAGAGTCCTGAAAAGAGAATGGAACTGCGTATCATATCTTCCATCACAAAGATCAATACCTCCAACAAAACTCACAATTCTCCTCTGCTGAGACCCTCTGTTTGGCATTTCGCTATCGACCACAACAATCTTCTGATGATGAGTGAACATTGTAGAAACCTGTAAGTCCTTTACTATGCTTCCACCATCATCTGGATTACGGGGGCACAGAACACAGTGTACATCTGTGTCTTTAAAGAAATTCTCAGTTTCTTGATCATGGGTGGCCATTAGGCCATCTTTCTTCAGCACACCCACAGACGTCCTATCATCCCAAACAAGCATAAGAACCCTGACGCCTTCACTGGCCTTCTTCTTTAAGAGGTCACCAAGAAGCATGTCAGCCCCAGGCCTATGCCTCTTTGAATCCCTCAATAAGGTTATCTGAGTGTATACAGACCATCCTGTGATGTAAATCAGGTGTCTAGCATTAGAGATTGCATCAAAGATATCTTCCCAGCATCTGTGTGGCTCATAGTATTTACCACCGGGCAAAGGAATTTTTGGAATGAAATTGTCTGGTACATGAGCATCTTGATAGAGTGAGACTTTGCATCCTTGTCTCTGCGGGAAGAATGTGTATGGGACACCTGGGAATTTAGGACTTTGGATTCCCCGGCCCCAACTACGATCCTTTGAAATATCAAAAAATTGAAGTTTTACATGGATCTTTGCATCTCCTACAGGCTCACGATCTTCATTGCAAATGTCAAGCCAGCTATCCACTTCCACTCCCTTTAGAATATCCCGAACAGGCACATATGCTCTTCCAATCAGTGTTGCTCCAATTGGATTATCATCCTTGACAGTGAATACAACTTCAGAAGCCGTATGGGCACAGTATATGTGAAAGGATTCATACCAGCGGGGGTTAACAGGTTCATTTTCAATAAGTCGAGTGCGGCCAACTCTTGCCTTTTGGAGATCAACAGTGGCATATATTTTTGTTGTCCCCTTGCCAATGCCGACAGACTCCTCAATGTTTTCCACAAGCTTCATAAGGTTCAAGGGTGAAAAATACATGAGAAAAACAATAGTAACAGTGAAGATAGAAGAGAAAGAAAAACATGACCCTGTTTGGAGAATCCAGAATGAGGACAAGAATAACCCAGTTACTGAAGGGCCAAAGGCTGGCCAATCCTGAAGAATGCATATGGCTTGGTGCCACCAGCTAGTATCAGCCTCAGAAATCTGATGACAAAGGTGGAGGCCCAATCACGTTCCTTGGGGTGGACATAAAGGTTTTCCTGCATTCTGCATCGCCCCAAGCAGCATCTAAGCAAGAAACTGAAAATATCATTCTTCTAATTAGATAAGATGACCTTAGGCTCGCAACAACACACTCTCCTCATCCAAGTCATTACTTTATCACAAGGTCCCTCCGATTGCTTTTCAGTCTCCAAATTACCAGTGAGAGAAAAAAATCAAAACTCAAGAGTAAAATGAAAATAATAAGACAAATAAATGTAAAAAAATGAAGATCATGTAGAACGGGCCAAAGGGGTAAAATTACATATTAAATTAAATGGAAAAATTAAAGATTAAATGAGCTGGAGAATGAGTATGCTGTAAATTCGTTGAACAAACACAATAGAAATTAACCAAAGACACACAGAAAAATGGAGTAAAATGAAAATTACTAATTTTTAGTCTAAAAATTTAGAGGGAGAAACAGATTGAGAGCCACCATATAGATTATGCTACAATTACTAGACAAATTTTATCAACTGATTGACACCAAAATGGATGTGATGAAACAAAATATGGAGGTATTAAAGATTGATTGAAAAAATTTAGAAATGAATTGTCAAGAATGGCACAACATAATACATGTCGCTGACCCTACATAGGTAGGAATGACTTATGATGATGATGATCATAATTGACACCAAATGGAAAATTCATCAATAATTGAATAATTTGAAATAACTTTAAATTATTAAGTAGAGGTGGGAATTGGTAGCGGGTCAACTTGTGGCTTAACCCAACTTAACCCGTTTTTGACTAGGTAACAATTTTAGAGCTCAAACTTAGCATAGAGATGAGTTAGAAATATTAATCCAAATTCAAAAATATGGTCAAGAGTGAGTCGACCATGCTCTAACTCGAAGAATCCTAACACACCTCATATATATTCATTCATTAAAAATTATAAGTGTATTTTTAAATCTTATTCTCTTTTTCTTTTAAAATTGTTACATTATTTATGATTAACTATACTCTAGTTTAATTTTTAAAATTATGTCTTATGATAGTTAAAATGTAAGTTTGATATGAGTCTTTAGACTAAATAAATATTTAAAAAACCATAATTAATTTAAGTTGCAAATCAAATTTCCATTAAGATACGTCTTGTTAACTTGCTTTAATAAATTTATTACATTATCTATGTTAAACAATATTTTTTGCGATAGCTAAAAACGTTTTACTGTTACTAATTAATAAAATATTTAAGCACGTAACCTTTAAACTTAACATAAATATGGCTTTATATTCGATAAGTGTACAAATTCTTACAACTATCATACTTACCTACTTTTTCTACTTAACCCACTACCTTAATACCAATCTAAAATTTGTCTCAAGATCCATTAAAAAAGGTAAGGATTAGGTCAACCTTGTTTCGTCTTGAAATATCAAAAAATAGAGTTACAGAAGATTTTTAAAAAGTAGGATTATGATTGGGCAAACTTTGACCATGTATTACCAACCTCAATTCAGGGAATGGGATAGACTTCTCGAATATAGATTTATTAAAAAGTGCATGCTGCAACAAAATAAAAACCAGAAAAGTACTAGAACAAATGTACTTAGGGAGAAACACGAGATTCAGAATTCCAAAAACAATTTAAAAACTAAATTACATATAATAAGTGCATATTTCTATCATTTGCAGTTTAAGTACATATTGAAGTTTAAAGGACGAAGAAGGGTTTAAAAAAAAAAAGAGGAAGAAATCAAAATAAGAAGAACTTTAAATACTTCAACCATGAGTAAAATCAAGACCAAATTTGAGGTGTGATAATAAAATTTCCCTGTGAAATGCCAAAAAAGAGGATGCTGAAGAATAGAAAATGAAAAATACGTATGGGATTCTACCAATAAGAATAATTTAAAAAATGTTATAGCTATCAAACTAAAAAAAGAACTGAAAGGAACATAAGTTTTGATCATAGAAGACTTATTAAACAAGTTATTGATTGTTAGTATTGACATTTTTTAGCATTTAATATTCCATATTGAATTTTAAATACTTCAACCATTAGTAAAATCAAGACCAAATTTGAGGCATGATAATAAAAATTTCCTATGAAATACCAAAAAAGAGGATGTCGAAGAATAGAAAAAATGAAAAGTACATTCGGCCTTCTATCAATAAGAACAATTTAAAAAATTGTTATAGCTACCAAACTGAAAACATCATGAAAGGAAAATAAGTGTTGATTATAGAAGACTTATTAAACAAGATATTGATTTTTTTTCATCTAAGCTATTGATTGTTATTACTAACATTTTCCAGCATTCAATATTCCTTAGTATAAAAACACCAAGGTCCCTCATATACAAAATCTTCAAGGCAAAGATCTGGATGACTGCATCATGGAAAATTGACATATTTTCATATGCTGGCATTGTTTCTCCCAAATATACATAAGCATCAAGTAAAAATTTTAAAGAAGTATAGTACTTAGCTTTAACCAACTAGCATGTACAGAAGACAAGAAGATTTTATAAAATTTCTACTTCAGATGACTATGCAGTTTTCAAAGAGTTGTGATCTTTACCAACCGATCGTTAGCACCTCGTCTCAACCACCATTGCTCCCTGCCATTGGATTATGCAGAGCTGTTTTTGGCCGTTGGATGAGAACAAGAAAACGCGGCAGCAGCGAGATGAATTAATGTTGGGATTTTTTACGCACAGGCCCCTGTCAGGAAGGACCTGTTCCTGACCGGGCCCTCCCTCTCGGCCTCATTTCTCTCCCTCGTCTCTCAACTCTCGTCTCACTCTCTCATCTCTCGACTCTCGACTCTCTCTCCTCTTTGTCTCTCGTCTACTCCTCTTCTCTCCTCTCTCTCTTCTTCGGAGACAGCTTCTTCATCTTCTTTGCTCTCCCCCATGTGAGAGGAGGAAGCTACATAGCTATTGGATGCGAAGGATGCATGGGAGAGCAGAGTGTCAGGCTCATAGCACGCTACACCCTTCTGGATGGGAGCAATCCGCCACTCTCAAGCCCCAACCCACATACCTAGTTCAAAGTATTCTGTAAATTTGCCTGGGACGCTACAGCCAGGGCCAAGCACCACGTTGTTCCGTACAGGAATGTGGTGTTTCGTTCGGGCAGAGAAAGGGTGGTTTTGGCATTGTTGAATCTACTGTCTCCTGGACTCCTTCGATTGCTGAAACTGAAAGGAATTAGCAAATAGTTTGTTAAAGCAAAGCAATCCCTGGATGGTGTAAGATCCACCAACAGTTACTCGGAGCATGTGACCAAGCTATTCCTGTTAAAATGGGAAGTGAACCATTTTCTTCTCTTATGCGCTCCTTAATTAATATCTAACATTTATTTCCATACACCCTTCTCGCTGACGTAACGTTTACTAATATTCTACCATCATCCAATCATTCCAACTTAAGAGTGGAGAGCACTTGTTTTTCTAACTGATTCCGCTTGTTTGACTCTAGATTTGAAAAAAGAGGGTAGCTTTAATCTTAAATAGGTATTTCAGAAAAAAATTTTCGCAAATAAAGTGAAAGGGCCTCACAGACAAGATGCATCTAAATGGTTGGTTATTTGGGGGACCAAAAGAACAATATTGAATAGGGAAGATGTTTATCTTTTTTTCTGGCAGCTGTTCAAGAATTCTGTGAGGATAGGATGAGAGTGGGAAACTTTGGAATGGATAATCCTCTACATTTGCTCCAACTTGTGCATTCAAGAATTCTGGTATTGACTTGAAGCCATTTCCTGGCGCCGCTTAGCTTCTTGAGCCAGGGGTGGAGTTCAGGGGCTGCGGCGCGGAGTGGCTAGGCGTCAGATTTGAAGGTGGGATCATTGAAATTTTGCATTCTTCCATTCAAGAAGACACCAACTGTCGACATGGTGAGAGATCGCCGGAGGAAGGAGTGGCAGCCGAAGACGAGAGAGCTGACAGACAAGAGAGTGAGATGAGAACTGAGAGAAAAGGGAGAGGAACGAGTCCGAGAGGGAGGGCTCTGTCAGGCATGGGTCCCGACAGACAAGCTTGTGCGCAAAAAATCCCAACATCAGTTCATCTCGCTGCTGCCGCATTTTCTGCTTATCATCCAACGGCTAGAAACAACTCCACGCAATCCAATGGCAGGGAGAGATGGTCGATGACATGAGCCTTACCGACCGGTCGGTGAAGATCGCAATTCGTTTTCAAATCAAAATAGGCCTGCTATCTTAAGACTCCCGTTTGGAATCAAAGAAAAATAATTTCAAGTCCAAGCCTCAATCATAATTTGCAATTCAACTCAGCATGCCCAAAGAAATTTTAAATTTGTCCAGATTCATAAATCACATTGTTAGTGATCTCCAAAACAGGGGAAAAATTTGTCTCCCACCTTATGGATGATTAAAATGCCCAAAGTGAATAAATTAAATAATTTCATTTTCATTGTCTCTGGTCATCGTACTACTAGTCTTCCAGCAAAAATCTCATTCTATCACAAATTTATTTTATAATCTAATATATAATAGGATAGATGAGTTTTCAAGAATCATTTTTAGTCACCATGAAAAAGGTTAGCGGCACTGCCAGTTCTAAGGTGACAATTGTCCTCTCAGTGCAACCAACCCATATATTCCATAAAATATATAGAACCCAAAAGGAATTTACAACCCATTGCATTGCAGAATCAAAGAATCAGGCCTAATTTAACATCTGTAAAATGAATCATTCAATTTTCTTGTTTTGCATCTGCACCAAATCTCATGAAACATCAAAACCGTCCTTTCATTACTAATTTATTATTCCACATATCTCTCAGATTTGAAATTATCATAAAATACAAAGATGAAATTACTTTGAATTAAATTAAACCAAAGAGAGACACAAAAAATATCAGTACAAAACTATTGTGATTTGTGAGGATGAGAAACTGTTGGAAATGAAGGTACTGATTCACAAACTCATAAGCTTATTTTAAAATTATTGATTAAAAAACTATCAAATAATAATAAGGATCTGCTAGGGGACCGGGACAGAGGTGGAACACGGGAGGAGAAAGTGGAATATTTGACAGAAGCATTGACAACTTATAAAAGCTAACATGCAAGCATTGGGTATCCTTAGGCCTCATCCATACACGTGAGACAAGGTTCTTGGTTCTAGAGTCGAGACCAGCGATTTATATCCTGAAACTCCCTAATCGAGTAAATTCCTCAGCCCAAGCAATCATAATCATTTTACTTCAAAAGTACCTTGTCGCTCTCTTCCCATTCATTCTTTGACTTCTCTCCTAGTAAGGCTAATAAATTTCAGCCGGAAACTTTTAATTATTAGAAATGATGCTGTTAACCTTAGTTAAGTAACGACTTACTTAGTTTATCTTACAAAATTCATTTATATTTTTTTAACTTTGCTTTCATAAATTTGTTGATATAGATGTATTTAACATATAAATTAATTTTACTATTTTTGAATATATATTTTTAAATTTTTTTTGATTAAATATATTTTAAAAAATTTTAAACATAAGAGTATTTTAGTTATTTTCAACCATTAGAAATAACTAAAATACACGTGTTTAAAAATCTTTAAAATATATATACATATATTTAAAAATAATAAAACTTAATTTATATATTAAATATACTTAGATAAACCGGTGTTTAGAGAAAAGACTCAGAAAAAATTAAATGCATTTTTCATGCGGGTTAAGTAAGCCCGAACAAATAGGATCATTGCTGATTAATTATTTACTACTTAATGTACGAGAAGTGGGTCCTAACTCCAATTGAGTCAAATCTGTCAAGTCTAGACAACTATGCTGTTCCCCACTTTCAAGTAGAGGTGCAACTTGATACCGGGTCGGTCCGAACCCGTCCGACTTGACCCGGTACCAAAATAAAAAAATGGGTTTTATTTTTATATTTTTTCCTATATAGACTTGGTTTCAACCCAACCCGTAGAAATTCGAAACCAAAACTGGGTTCGCACCAACCCGGTACCAAAACTCGACCCAGTCCGAACCTAGTGTAATTTATATAATTTTTTTTATATAAATTATACAGTTTTTTGAGACATGAACTCATTTGAATTTTAAATTTATTTAAAAGTGGATGTAAACTTATTTAAACTTGAGATTTGTTTATATTGTTATTTTAAATTTGGATTGCACTGAAATTAGATTGGAATGTTGAACCATTTTACTTAGTGTATTTAGATTTAGTTGCTTTGAATTACTATTATGTGGATTATGTTTGCATTTGAGTTAACATGATAAATCTATTTCATATTATACTTTCTATTAGTATGAGAAATCTATTAGTTTGAATTTCAGATTGTATTATAAATTTGATTCATATATTAAGTTTATTGGTATGACAAGTGTCAATTTCTATTTTAGCAATTTGTATGATAAATATTCAGTTTGAATTCAATTTCAGCAATTTGTATGATAATGTTTAGTTTCAACTACAATAGTTTGTATGATATGTTCATTTTCTATTTACCACACTTGAGTCATTTTCATTAGCTATTAAATAGAAATGACCAACTAGTCATAAAACTAACTAATTTGTCATTTATTTGTGTCTATAGGGTGCTGAAAAATTGTTTGCAGAGTTCGTTCAAAGAATATTACAAAATTAAGCATGACGTTGTAGAATTCTTTAAAAGGATGTTGCAAAATTCAGCGTGAAGCTTGACTTCATAAACACAGTTATGTATATTTCAATAATTTTCTTTTAAATTATAATTAAATTTGGAAAAAAAAACAGTTTATTGTTAACTCGAATTTTAACCTGAAACTAAACCAAAACCAATGTGAACCCGGTCCGAACCCATATTAAATTTTTAAAGTTTGGATTTACTCCAACCCGATTGGCTTAGGGTTTGGGTTCACTCCGACCCGGTATAACCCAACCCGAGTTTCAACCGCCCTTCCAAATACTAAGGCCATGAGGAAAACGAAGGCGATCAGATAACCAATTTTCCCGCGAGTAAAGCAAACAGTCCAACGACTCATTTGAAGCGTTACCAAATCAAGGAAAAGCAAAAAGAATGAAAATTTTCAAGAATATTGAAAATAATCTGCAATTTCTCTCGGCAAGCATTATTCCTATCTTTGTCAGCAGGAAAGTGACGGATTTGATGGAGATATATGGAAAGACAAATGGACAAAACGGATTGCGAAGAGATGATTTTGACAAAATGAACGGAAAGCAGTAAAAAGGGACGCCGTTTTCCGCGTAAATCACGACTAATCAATTCCACCATCAGATTTTGGATCCCACGTGAAAGATTGAGATCAAACAGCAACAGAAGCAACAACAAGAACGACCGAAACAAACGATGAACTGAAAATCCGAAATCAGGACAAAAATCACTCCTTTTTCCTTACTGCCGATCCAACCGACACTAACAAAACATTAAGAGCATACCTTCCGCAGGAACTTAGGCCCTCCACCGCTCGTCGTCTCGGAATGCTCCAGCCCCTTGGCCTCAAAGATCGTGGCGTGGAGCGTTCCATGAAGAAGGATGTGTGCCATCTGCGATCGGTCGAGTTGGAAAGCTGTACGAACCGGATATCAAGACGCGAGGGTTCTGTAGAGATGCTGTTTCATCTACGAGATCAGAAGTGGAGCGAAGACTCCTAAAGCGCCAGCGTCTTCGGAATCTGATGCTATGCTCCGCGGCGAGGGTCACGGCGAGAGAGATGCGAATGAGAAGAAAGCGATGCAAGTAAAGTAGCCAAAACGGATGCGTGCGGAAGCAATGGAGGTGGTTTGGGGGAGGCGGAGGAGGATCTGATGCGATCTTTCCTTGGGAGAACTGCAAGAGATCTGCGTAGTAGAGTTTTTAAATGGCGAGCAAGGAGGAACGAGAGCGACGAGGCGATTGCGAGGGAGATGCTTGTTCATCGCGACTGCGGTAGATCGCTCTTTCCTCGCCGTGCAGAACTGCCTGTATATGACGAGAAGATCTTAGCCGTCCACCTGTCAGTAAGATATTTTGACAAGTGACAAGAGCGCGCTTTTGATGCGGTCTTTGGCTTTCGACGATTTGCAGCTGGGCCACCAAAAACACGTGGATAACCGACAAATCATGCACAAGGAACTTCCCGCGATGCGCAACGGAGGTCGGTTTGGTTTTTGCAGTAGTATATTCTGCCCGTACCCAGGCATATCATATTTTATTCATTTGTCGTTTCGGTTACTAGTATATTCTACTCTATTCATTACTTATAGGGTTGGTTTCGGTTTTGATTCTAAATTTATTCTTTTAATACTCAAATACAATATTTTTTAAAAAATTTCTATGGTATTTTAAATAATGTAAAATAATACTCTTTTGTATTTTAAAATATATATATATATTATTGGT
>JAXCLR010000081.1:21418590-21434541 GCA_035584095.1 Annona squamosa
AAAAAACAAGATAAATGAAGAAGATTATAGAAATAAAAGATAAATATAAATGAAAATAATATACTTTATTTATAATACAATTACCATATGTCAAACATGTATTTAAATATAAATATAAATATAAATAACAAAAAAATAAAGAAATATTGTTTAGATATTATATATAAAATATATTTTATAATAAATATAAAATAAAATCGAGCTCGAGTTCACTTGAACTCTAACCCTGTTACATTTATAAATTAGGTTCACCGAGTTAGGGTTGTAGAAAAGTGAGTTCTAACATTGTTAGAAATCGGATTTGAGCTCAACCTAGCCCAAGTTTCACACCTACACACAACCCAATATGTATAGTTTTCTACACAACCCATAATAGAGCAAACTCAAGGCTCTTCGAGGATTGAGAAATGAGAAATGCTTGGTTCACCCTTGTGCTAAAACTTGAGTGCATGTGATACATTACATCTTAAAATTTTTTGTACCAATAGCCTTTTACTTTTGATATATACAATTTTACACGTTATTATTTTATTTAATACTTTTAAATTTTAAAAAAATACTACTCAATTACCTCTCTACATGAAAAGTGATTCATTTATTATTAAAATTAAAAATATTAAATAAAATTGTATATATAGAATTTTCATGTTTGGGCCAATGAAATAGTACAAAAAATATAAAAAATAAAAAAGGAGAAAAACACTTGATTAGCTGAAGGCTCTAGGCGTAGGTGCACTGCGTCGCGCCTCATATAAATCACCTCAGTTCATCATGCCGCTTTTTTCAATAATACTTTTTTCAGGTGAAATAATAATACTTCTTTTTGAGGTCCAATTAAAGAGGCGTACTTCGGAGGAAGGATATTGAGCTTATATCTCCATTCAACTTCGAATTTTGAACTTCCCTCTCATAGCATTCTATATACACTCATATCAGTGCACTTCATCATCTAAGTAATCACGTTTTCATAACACATCTAAATATATAACAAGAAGAGAAACAATAAATTAATACACATTCACACAATATAAATTGGGCTGGTCTGAGTTTTAAGGTTAAATTTTTGAGTTTTTTAATTTTAACTAGGGTAAATTTCTCGTGTAAATTCGTTTGGGTCCTTTTGTAAACTATAAAAAAAAGTAGAAAAAATTTGCAATAAAAATTTTTAAAAAAAACGAGAGAGTTATATGATCCGATAGAAGTACTATAAAGAATAAAAAAATAAAGATAAAATAAACAAGATAATTATAAAAAAGACGTAGTAGCAAGAGAGAAAATTAATAGTAACTGTAAAAAAGATATGTAAAATAATTAGAATATAAAGATAATACTAGAAAAAGTAAAATAATTAGATAGTTATGTCCAATTATATCAAAAATTGAGTAGAAAGAAGTGAGAAATTTGTTATTGTTGTTATTTTTCTTAAGAAAAAATCGCAGAGGTTAAAAAAAAGTATATGTAAAATAAAAAAATAAATTGGAGTGCCTACTCTTCGGTCTTCAGCCCCAAGCCAACCTAATCCATTTTGTCCATTTCTCAAACCCAACCCAACCCAACTATCTTAACGGTGGGTTAATTGGGTTGGCTTCAACCCAACCCACTCTCATGGGTGAAACTTGAACAGGCCTAGATAGCCTCCAAGCCCAGAAAATTAAAGATATACCCATTTGCGACAAGGAATCTGTTTGATGTAGTTGCATCATCATTTCACATCAATAATTCTAACAACGTAAGAAACTTAATTGTCATTTTTTGACGAACTTTAATATTATATTTTTCGTTTATAATTGTAAATTTTTTGGGTAATGAATAGTTTCAGTTATGATAGTCGAATTAGATTATATTTCGTTATAAATTTTAACTAAAAGGAAAAAAAGTCTCATGAAATGACTACTTGCATGCAAAATGTATTGAATCTTTTCAGTCAAATAAGCTCTTTCAAATACATGAATTTATAAAGCGGAAGTAAGGCAAATAGGTTACTTTGAATTTTCAAAGAAACAACTTAATAGATAGAAATGAGTGATCCTATTAGCCCAGCATAAATAATTGTTCTACTTAACTCACCTCAAAAAATCATTTATAATAATTTTTTTCATTTTTTTCATAAACTTGTTTATCTAAGTGTATTTAATAAATCAATTTTTACTATTTTGAATATATTTATATATTTTTAAACTTTTTAAACATCTATATATTTAAAATATCCTTATCTTTAAAAATCTAAAAAATATATATGCATATTCAAAAATAGTAAAACTTAGTTATATGTTAAATACACTTAGATAAACAAATATATGAAGAAAAAAAAGTAAAAAAATTATTGTAAATGACTTTTTGAGATAGACTAAGCGAGACATTTACTCAGTCTGGTCTAACTGGATCATTCTCAATAAACAAAATTTACGATCAAAACTGTTTATTATATTACATTTATTTAACTAAAAATATAATTATTACACTGATAAAAAATTTTGTAAGTTGTAAAAAATTCTCTAGTGAAAGTTCAAACTTTTAGCCTTTAAAATGTGCAAGAATTTTGCATTTAAAATGGATTCTTATTTTATTTTAACTAAAAATGGATTCTTATTTTATTTTTTTACTAAAAATTTTCCAGTCAGACATAGTAGTGATAAAAATAATTTGGAAATTTGTCATGGATAAGTGAGGATCATGTAACAATTTTTAGACTAGCTAATTGTCTCAAATTTGATGTTTTCTTTTTGGGATTTGAGGCATGAGATAGCTCTAATTTTTTATTTTTTATTTTTTACTTTTCTTATTTGCGAGTGATGTCGCAAGGAATTAGTGGCGCTAATTAATCATTAATTTGTTCTAATCATTTAAGTAGCGTATCCAAAACATGAATATATGGAAGGAAGGAAATAAAAAATGTTATAAAGTTCGGTTGGATCTTGTTGAGAAGGATTATGAGGCAAGGTTTGGTCTTGTTGCATTTGCTTACTTTGCATCATACAATCCACCTTCAAGAGAGATGAGTTATTCGATAAAAAAAAAAAGTTATGAGTTACAACCATACTCGAGTGGCATGATAGCTAGCCATCAACCACTAAGAACTGAAATGCATTAATGCCAATCAATCTTCTACTGAAGCAAAATTTGGTAATCATTTAAACGGAACAGTTTGTCTGCTTCCAGCACAATTAAAATCTAATTATCTTAAAATAGTAAAAAATCAATTCAGTAAAGTAGTTTTATTTAAATTTAATTTTAAAGTTGTATTTCAGTATTTATATTGTCAAAAACATCATTTTTATATGGATAAATAATACTATCAAAAAATACACTAATACATAAGTGAATGGATTTAAATATTTTTCATAACTTATACATGAACATATCTTTTTATTCTTATATTTTACAACTTGACCCAAGGACATAATTCAATCCATGCTCATAAAGTGTAAATCTAACAGCCTTGCTAATTTAAAAGTTATGAAAACATTGCTCCAAAAGATGAAAGATATGGGAGGTCCGGCTATGCCTAAAGCGAGAATCTTGTTAGACTCTGATTGAGATAATTTTTGTATACTTTTTCAAGCAAATACAGCTCATCTAAGACTCTGTTTGAGATAATTGTATATCATAAAGGATAGATTTTAAGCCAATCTTGCACCATTTACAACCATTAGCACCCTAATTAGGGTGCAATCAGCATATCCCTCGTTTAAATCTGATGGTAATGTTTATATTTGCTCAAGTTTACGAGCAACATTAGAGTTATATGTTACTTGAATCCTATGTTTTGTACAAGATGTGTACTTTGAATGCATATACACACTAATCTCAGGAAATCATACAGGAGATTTGGTCAGTGATGAAAAAAATAAAATAATCGAAAATGAAAAATATTGGCTAAACCAAGTCATAATAACGAAAAAAAATTGGTGATGAAAAATAAAATCATTGAAAATAATTATATTATCATCTAAAAATTGACATTCAAGAAAAATGAGAAGTGATGACGAAGTTGATCATAAATCAAACAAAGTTAAAATAAAAAGAAACAAAAAATAAAATTTTCATAAAAGAATTATATACAAATCAACTTAACATCTTATTTAGATTGAATTGCATACGCAAATTTATCACTTAGTTCTGGGGATTGTTTGGAAAGTTGAGAACCGAATGATGACGAAGGGAATGCAAAAACCAAATCCCGTTAATTGCCCACTAATCTTACTTTTTTTTAATATTAATCATTTTCTCATATCTTTTTAAACAACAGCCATATTTATTTACTTTTTATTCATAATTTACTCCTATTATATCCATTCCATTCCCATCATTTATATCCCATCAATGAATCAATATATAGTACGTACTACGTACTAGATAGATATTTTTATATGTGCGTTCCTCTGGAAGGAAAGAGTACCTAAATCCCGTACTTGATAATCGGCGTTTAACTATATATTTTTTTTCTTTAAATATCTTTGGATAGTTTGTACCCTTTTAATTTGGAGGCCTTGCCTTAGCGTTTAACATTGTTATCGGTCCGTATAGATTGATGGTGTTCTCCTAATCATCAGAATTTTGGTCTTCCTGTCACAGTATGGGGTCATGAGACAAACAAGAATGTGAAATGGTAGTATGCAAAACAAAAAAAGTTAAGTTAAATTATATTAATGATCAGTACAGGGCCACCAAAACACACATATATATATATATAGAGACAGACAGATAGATACATGCACATGTATTATGGTTGGTAGGACATAATTTAATAAGTAAAATGCGTTGGACGAATGAATGAAATTGGATTGGAGGACAGACAAGAGCCAGCAGCTGAGGGGAGATGGGGACGGGTGTATTTACTCAGGGCGAGTGCCGACGAGGCCATCGAAATTTCGCCTTTGAAAAGTGGGATTTGTACCCTCAAATGGGACCATGTAATAATTAATGGAATCACGTGCATTGCCTCATGAAATTTCGTAGCCTATAGATTAAAGAAGTGGACAGCCTCATGTATCATTTCATATTCATAGCCTTCTCTTCCGTAGCACTCTACTTACCATTTGCCCCTACCCACGTCACCTCACGCTATTCTCTTCTTTGGATCATCATCTCTTGGTAGCTATCTGCCATGCTTGTGCTAGTCCAAGCTACAAAATTAATTTTAATGTTTTTTTCTAATACGTTGAAGAGATCGATTTCGTGTCTGTAAAATTTTGAAAACTATCTTGATAAATAATTTTAAAAATTACATTTCTGATACTACAATAAAAAAATAATAATAAAATACCTTTCAAATGTGAAAATTTGATAAATATTTTCAAAAGATAATTTTTTATATTTTAAGGTAAGGTAATTTTTATATTTTCTATATAACATTATTGAATGGGTCCATTCTCGCTGGGCCGCGAGAGCAGATTTTGGGTTAGATCAACCAACGTCTCATGACGCTATCATAGAAATATTTGATCCTCGGTCCTCTTTTTTTTGATTAAAAGGAAACACCCTATCCCCTCTCCCCTACAAGAAGAGGGAAGGGAGGGATAGGGAGATCCAAGCAATTCATTGCCAAAAAATTATCCGTACAAAGTTTTGCCAAAATAACTTGAGGGGGTGTTCTCCACTATTCCTGACAATCCACCAAATAATTAGACACAAAATCAGCTAAAGTATTGGCGACAGAGTTTCCCTATCTTAACACATGATGGGCCGAGAGGTGTTGGGAGGGAGAAAGAAGGGTCTTGATTTCGTCAACGATAATCCCGACAGGTGAACGGATGTGTTCATTCATCCCGATGTAGTTGGTTAGAAGAAGAGAATCGGTTTCAATCTGGACCTTCCCCAACCCGATGTCGAGAGCCCATTTGAGCCCCAAAAGAACAGCTGTCGCCTCCATGTACAAAGGTCGCATGTTACCATGTCTTGTCCAGCCCTTTGCAGCAATGAAGCATCCAATAGAATCTCGGATGACTGCAGCAAGCGCCAGGGCCTGATTGTGAGCATGTTTCCGTGCATCGACATTCATCTTGAGGAAGCCAGTAGGTGGTTTTGACCATCTTGCCACCAGAGGCCTGTCAATTGCCTCACTCAGAATAAGGATTTTTGCTCTCTTGTGCTGCTCGAGATAATCCTCACACCATTTAATAATGTTGTCAAAAATCAGTTGAACCATCTCTTCCCTGAGCTTATTGCGCAAGTACCACACCCGCCAACAAAAAAGGATGAAGAAAGCAAGGCTCCCCGGCATGTTTCTTACGACTAGGGACTGAAAGATATCCCGAATAGTAGACCAAGGATTGGAAATTCTCACAGCTTTTAGAAAAGAATCCATTATGAATTGGCACCCCGTGAATGAATGGGTAGTATCTTCCGTTTCAGACCTGCAAAAAAGACAACACGGATCCACATCGATACTCCTTCACAAAAGATTACTCCGTGTTGGATTCTATGTAAAAAGTTCTCTCTTCTTGTCACAATGTCACTATAGGTCAAAAAAAACTTTACCAAGCCTGCTCTCGTGTACCAAAGATCGTGTTTCAACAATTATAAAATTAATTTTAATATCAATAATTGTAAAAAAGAAAGAAAATTAACAAACTAATTTAAGAAATATTTCTAAAAGTAAAAATTTCTTTTAAGATATTTTGTTGTATTTTATACTATAATATGAAAAAATTAAAAAATTAAAATTATTTCTTGTGAAAATTTTCAAGTTCTACTGTGAGGAATCTTATAAGAATAAAAAATTTTGTATTTTAATGGCATTTTATTGTGTTCTCCTATTATCATACTAGAAAATTAAATTTTAAATTAGTTGTCTTCAGAATTTTTTTAAATTTTTGATAGATTTGAGATCAATATAATTAATGTACTTTTCGAAATTAAAATACAAAAAATTTTGAAAGTTATTTTCTAATATTATAATAAGAACAATAAAATAACTTAAAATACAATATATTTTAAAATTTTCTTACATTAAATAGATAAAGTTTATGTCTGTTAGATTTTTAAAACATTTCATGATCAATAATTGTTTGAAATTGTTTTCTATAATAGAAAATAAAAAATATTTTTAAAATATTCTTCAAATTAAACAGATTGTTGTGTCTTTCTAATTTCAAAATTTTCTATGATAAGTAAACGTAGAACTTAATTTCACTATATTATAATATAAAATACAGGAAAATATCTTCAAAAGCAGTTCTTTATTTTAACAATATTCTTGAAATTAATAGTCAATTCGATGTAGTAAAAATTAAAAAATATTTCTTATTATTATTATTATTATAACAAAAAATATAAGAAAATGTCTTTAAATATTAAAATTTATCTTTTAAAAATGAGACTCAAAATCTTTTATTTGAAGGTTTTTTCTTAAGTTTTAACTGTAGTATTAGAAAAATAATTTTAAAATATTTATCCTAGAAATTTCTAGAATCCTACAATCATGAAATTGGTCGATTCGATAGGAATAAAAACTACTAATATCTTATTACACTAGAAAAATCTACGAATTTTGAAACATTTTAAAATATTTTTATACATTATACATGGCTATTTTCTTGACATTGCTTGATTCTAAGATTATTGCTACAAAACTGAAAATCTTTTTAACCATAAAAATGAAAATCTATGAGGGCTATTTTTCCATCTTGATGTCTAAAATAAAATTCAAGGAACTTTGAGTGCTATTTTTTAAAAGGCTATGCTTTTGTGGAACTAATATTCTATATATTTCTAATTATCTTTATGATGTTGATGATTGATGGGAAATCCAATTCATCTATTATATTAAGCATCATTTATTTTATAGGAAAATTACGGTTATATCTAAAACATTTATCATTTATTTTTAATATACTCACAACATTTTACATTTCTATTATATTCATAGCATTTAACCTTAAATTTCTTTAATATTTATCCGGTCAAAATAGTTATTATCTACCTCACTGAAAAAATAATATTTTTCTTCTCTAAAATTTTCTAATTGAGATGATTTAGTCATAATATAGCTGAACTAATAATGGCAGATCATGAGTATATGGCATCAAATAATTCAAATGTTATATCAAGGCTCCATTGTTTCAACTTGAGAAATTTTGGAAGGATAAAGTCGTCTTTTTAATGAGACAAATAAAATTGTTTTGAAGGCATGGTTATGAAAGAAAATTAGGGTAAAATTTTATAAGTATAAAAGAAATTAAAGATAAATATTATAATTATAAGAAGAATACTTCCTTTATCATAAAAACCGTTTCATCTGTTTAGTACTAATACACAAGAACCCATCTTCATATGTATAAAATCAATATAATAAAAAGTTCAATCCTAGTATTAATTTTAAAGTGTTATTTTCAACATGTAAAGCATCTAAAATATGATTATTGGGTGGATAAATATTTCTACAAATTGTGATTACATTCTAATGTATATATGAATGGTTTGAAATTTTTTTCTAATTTATAGTTGAATATATATTTTAAAATAATATAGCCCATTCACGTCTTTAATTTCGATGAAACTTAGTTTATTAGCTAACAAATAATGTTATATACAATAGATAATTTTTTTTATTAATTATTAAAATATTAAAAATAGAGGAGACGATCTTTTCTCCTCTCACGTGTCCTTGAGGAATCTAGTGCATCGAAAGCATCAGTTTCTTTAAAAAGGATTTACCCCTCTTGGCATCTGTCACATCAGGGATGGCTACTGTTTTATGGGTCTTGCCACTTCGATGTTAGGTGACTGAATTAATAATGGAACTCAACCAATGAATACTCAACCAATGAACGGGAGCAACTACATGAGGGACGAAGCAATTGGGTGTGAAAAATCTATTTTGGAATGAGCGGCATTGTTTGCCGAGGCCTTGAGAAAGCATGAGGAAGCGAGCATCTTGAAGTGTTCTTCACTCAAATGCTCATTTACCCATCATTGGAAGGTGGTAAATCTCAAATTCCAAATTAAGAAGGTAAATTCCTAGGACACCCACATATGTGACAAAAGCTTTGTGTACTCCGTACTTTATTTGTAGGGACACGATACAGTGTACCCAAGTGTAAAAGTTTATTTTTTAAAATTTTTTTGGAAATTTTTTTTATACAACTATTAATTTAGGTGTAATTAACATATATAAATTTTTTTTACTATTTTTAAATACTTTTAGATATTTATTTTTTATTTTTTAAAATCAATAAATTATAAAAATGCCATTAATTTTAACAAATAAAAACAAATATGTAAAAATCTTCAAAAATATTAAAAATTGATATACGAGTTAAATGAACTTAGATTAAGAATTGTATAAAATATTTTCAAAAAAATAAAAATAAATGAGTGAAATGCAACCGAATGTACCGAACCAGAATGCACCCAGGTGCGTTCGGACACCCCCTTTACTTGTTATTCCCTACTCTTGGTGCGACATAACCACGAGTTCTATTAACAGGCTTTTGTTGGTCCACAAATCCAATATCTTAAAATTTTGCACATGGTGGGTATCGTATTCCAATAGTTTGTTGGTTCATTTTGGTTAGGGTCAGAAAATTAACCGGCCTACTACCCCTACGGATCAGAATTCCAACGGGAACTAATTTTAAACCAAAAAGTTGATCCGTATATATCGTGCTTATGGAAGAATGGTTAATTCTTTTTCAACATAAATCTTGTAAAATTCTAGCCAATCGGTTGTTATCCCGGTTCGTAATTTCTAGTGGTGCTGTTGCGGCCAAATGTGGGTTTGGTACCTACTACATGTGGATTTTCAACAAAAATTGCATCCGAGGGTGAGACGTTAAATTTATGGTTCTGGTGTATATAATACCAATAAAAAAATCTGAAAATTCTACACGCTTAAAGATTTATTTTTAGATACAAAATAAATTGAAAGGTGTGCTTGATAAAAGGATAAAAAAGTGGAGAAAATTTTGTTAGAAATTTTTTTAAAAGTTAAGTGTAATGCTTTATAATAAGGGGTAATAATTATAAATAAAGAAAATATAAATAATATAAATAAAATAGTTCTATGAAAAGATATGAAATATGATTAGAATATAGAATTAATAATAGAAAATTAGAAAAATTAGATAGATGAGATATAAAAGAGTTCTACTTTATTGCATTTGGGTGCAAGACTCCTTTTTTAATTTTTTGAAATTTGTTATAGAATTATTAATCTAGGATATTTCACTTATGTATTAAGTCTACCATTTTTGGAGATATGCATACATATATATATTTAAAAGCCGAAAATGACTAAAATCCTGCTTTTTTAAAAAAAAAAAAATATATATATATATATATACATCTTCAAAATGATAAATTTTAATTTGTAAATTAAATACATTCACATTAATAGTTTTATAAAAGTAATTTTAAAAAATTTAAAAATGGAATCCGGATGCACTGAGACATTACTTGATATAAAAATATGTCAAAAACTATGTGATAAAGTGGGAAAAATCTTTGCTAGTAGTAGTTGGGCTGATGCCGCACTTTCAAGGATAAGTAGTTTCATGCGGTTTCCTCTGCTGGCACTTTTAAGTATAGTTTTTCCATAGAATTTTGTACACATTGCTTGTTTATCCAAACGATAATTGAAAACAGCACTTTTAAGCTACCAAATGTGAGGCTAAGCGGAGCCTGAAGCCATGTTCTTTAAAACTAAATTTGTGCTAAACATCCGGTAATCATGTTTCACTGAAAAGTGAATCTAGCCCGCTTTGATAACAGTATGAGATCCACATTTAGTAAGTAATAAAATTTTTAGAAGAAAAATTTTGGTACAAAAAATTTTAAAATAAGAGAAAATAATATGATATGATAAAGTAAAAATGAGAGTAAAAAAAATAAAGTTAAAATTTTTTTTTGAAAACCAAATTGATTGTTATTTGTTAGGATAGTTGTATAGAAATAATTAAAAGTAAAGTAATGATATAAAAGTAATAAAAGCAGACTAATGATATAAAAGGATGTAGAAAATGATTAAATAATGACATAGAGTGAACAATTTTAAATAAAAAATGTTTTAGGTGTAACTAAACACACTCTATATTTGAAATTATTTTTCAGCCGAGATACTAAGGCTTCATTTGGCAGGACAGCTTGCTCACCACTTGGCCACCAGTGCAGCACGTTCACGGATAACGAAGTTTCACGCGACTCTATCCCTCAACACTTTTCGAGTTAATTTTTATATGAGATCTCGTGTGCAGTATTTGTTTATCCAAACTGTAATCTAAGAATCCTTTCAAGCAAGCAAACGTGGCGCCAAATGATGTCTAATTATACTTGATTCCTTATGAAAATGTGTAAAAATGGACAGAATATACTTATTTAAATTAATTAATTTCAAAATTTTATTTTCACATCTAAACTAATTTTTTTTATGAAAGCATCTGAACTACTTGAAACATCATTCCTGTGTGAATTTTTTTTATAAAATATTATTATATTTTAATGTATGTATAAATGAACCTAAACATCTTTCTAGTATACCCGCAATGAATATATATTTAAAGAAAATTCGACCCACCCATAATTCTATCTAGATAATTTTTAGTTCCATTGTGAAATAAATGACGTTAAACAGATTAACAGTTGATCTATTATTCATCATCAAAATAGATTTTTTAATAAGAAATCATTCACATAGGCTTTATCCTCTAAGATTTTTACTAAAATTTTCAATCAAACCTAATTATATTGAAGCAGGATTTAGTTAAATTTGCCTGTGTAGAAACGTAAAATTTAGGAATTTTTGCCAATATATCTACATGTTTTGACTAGTATTGCATCTGTATCCCTAAGTTTGCTAATATTGCAAATATGCCCATAAAGTTTGCTTAAATTACAAACATATTTCTTCCGTTAAGACGTCATTAGAATTTTTTGTAAAATCCCTTCGAGCCAAGTGACACATAAATTTTAAATTATTATAGACATATTTGTTATTTTATTTTTAATATATTTTTACATATAGTATTATTTTAGATTTTTTGCAAATATGCTTATAATGTTTGTAAAATTTATAAGTGCATCACTTGGCTTAAAGTACATTATCATCATTTTACAAAAAATTCTAATGACATTCTAATGGAAAAGACATGCTCGCAATTTCATGCTTACTTCGTTGGTATATTTGCAATATCAGCAAACTTATGGACAAAAATGTAATATTAGTCAATCCTCGCAGGCATATTTGCAAAAATTTCTAAAATTTATAAAATTATTTTACAAATATTAGAATCACAGGGTTTAGTTTAGAATTAAGTACAAAAGTTGCAATCTATTTTGGAAAAATCCCTGAGGGAATATCATATTACCAATTGAAAAAAGGTGATTTCCAAATACACCCACATGTTTGGCTATAGTTGCAAATACATTCACATAGTTTTAAAATTGCAAATTATCCCATATAATTTGACCATAATTACAAATATAGTCATGCTATTATAATATCGTTTCTACATGGTCAAACCATGAGTGTATTTACAAGTATATGCAAATTATGTAGGTATATTTATAATTTTAAAAATTAAAAACCCATGTAGTTTGCAAACCTTTGCAAATATAATTATGCCATGACGATGCAATAACAATGTCATAATGACATGAGTATATTTACACTTATGGTCAAATTATGTAGAAGTAATTTTTAATTTCTGAAACTATATAGGTATATTTTTAATTATAGTCAAACTAAGTCAATCTAACTTTGATATTTGGGTTTTTTCCAAATATACTTACTTCGTTTGACCCTAATCCTAAATATACAAATTACAATTTTCAATTCGAAATATACACACTATGTTTGTAGTTAATCCCAAAAATGTTCATTTTGTTAAAATCATTGGTTAAATTTTTATAAATGCCTAAAATACCCTTATTATAAAATAATAAAAGACGAAATAAAATAAAAAATAAAATTAGGACTCTCTAAATTTAGAGCACATGTGCAATTAAGACATTGGTGAATTATAATATTTAAAATTTCAATTATGTCAAAAATTTGATGGCTATATTCGCATATTAACTAACACATTGGGTGTATCTTGGATTTTAAAAATGTAGTGGGTATATTTGAAATTAGGATTAAATGTAGTAGGTATATTTTGAAAAAGCCTTTGTTTTTTAAAAATGATTCTATTGCTTTGGGAGGGATCCCATGAGGAACCATTAATTTCTGTCCTTAGATGATGATTTGGACTATAAATCCATGGTCCTACATGCATGAAACTTTACGCTCAAGGCAATACCCTGGTGATGGAAGCAAGCCATGCTATTTAAGTGAGTCTAGCGCAGTAGCTTGGCGTTCGTTGGCCTCATTTATTGTCTCCAAGCTCTCACTGATCGGCCACAATGGCTTGGTTAGGACTTAGGACCTTTGCAGTGGGTAGCAAACTCATATGAAGATGGTATAATATTATTTTAGAAGAGTAATCTTATAAAAACGAATTATATTATAATTTTTAAAATTTTTAAAAGAATTTTTTGAATTTTCAAAAATTCAGTGGTGGCCGTTGCCTCTCTCAGTTCCATACGACTTCTCCTATTTTTCAGGCACCTAAAATTGTACTAGTTAATTGAGTGGGGACTGATCTTGCTCGGATGATTAATTTCATTGTAAGCGAAATGGACATTTCAAAAATATTTTTATTTTCCGTGAGATAAAAATCTTAACTTTTTCATTATTATTTGTAGTTTAACTAGGCTTCTTTAATATATATATATATATATTAGTGTATTTATTGGTGTATTTATATTACATCTCAACTCATTTTACAATTAAGCTTCGAGAGAATTCTTATAAGTTTTACAAATGGAGACAACATTCTTATAAGCTTTACAAATGGAGACAACGAACTCCCAAATTGTAATAGAAGAGAACACGGCCCCCAAATTACAATCGGCCGAAAATCCCATCTCTTTTTTTTTTTTTTTTTGATTGGAGGATATTTTACATCATGTCTCAAATCATATTACATTCAAACCCTGAGACAATTCTAACAAACTTACAATGGAAGACGACAACAAGCTTCCACATCAAGTGGGGAGACACTAGCTCCCATCAAAGTATAAAGGGGACCACATGCCCCTACCTATATTTAGGTTCAGAATCCCACGTGGGATTCGAACCACGCATCGGCTGGGAACGGAAATCCCGTTCCGCGGCCGATGACCAGACGAGCACCGCTCGTCTGGCGAAAATCCCATCTCTTTAACATTGCTGACATTATTTCCCTTTCCCATTGATTTCTTTCCTATAAAACAAGTAAGGGAACTAAAAGTTGCTTCGAAACCAGGGTAGGGAAGCATTTCATTGTTGGAATGATATCTGAAGAAGAAGATTGATTGGAGGAATAGTTATACATTAAGAAATGAGAGATTGTAGTGAGAATTTAAAAAATAATATAATAAATAGAAAATGTAGGATTTTATATTTTGGGAAATTAGAGATTATGTGAGAAATGAAATATTGGAAATGGAAAAAGTCATTCAATACACATCCCATGCCATCTAATAAATGCTCAAACTACGAAAACTAATTGCAATATGAAATTGCTGTAGCAGAAAAGTATAACTATAATGACGTTAACAATATAAAAAAGTAATTAAAATACTATAATAATAAAATAATAAATTGCTAAAAGTATTAAATGTTCATGTCAATTTAAAAACATGAAAAGAAATATTTTTTCACCATTGAGGTTGGTAAAAAAGAAAAAGAGACGAGACGCTGCGTTGAAATAAAAAAAATAAAAACAAAGTGGAAAAGGATAAAATAGATAACTTTTATGTAAAAAGATGTTGAAGAATTTAATGATTAAGCATAAACAATAATAAGAAAAAGGTATAATAGCTAAACAATTAAGATGTGAGAAAGTGATGAAAAAGAGTGAAAATTTTCCAAAGCAAATGGTTGTGTCCAAAAAAACTCAGCAATTTGGAAATATATCCCTATAGTTTTAAAAATCACAAATACTCTCAACATAGTTTAAGTATAATTGTAAATATATTTACGTTATTATGACGTTATCATTGTACTATTACAGCATCGGTATATTTGCAAAAATGCATAAACTATATAGATATATTTGTAAAAATAAAATATAATTACTTAATTTTTAAAATTGCAAATATAACAAAGTTATGATGGTGTAGTGCTGGTGTCATAATAGCAAAAATATATTTACAATTATAATTAAACTATGTGAAATATTTATGATTTTAAACTATATGAATATATTTACAATTATAGTCAAACTAAATAGATAAGTTGCAAATCATCCAAATTCACTAGACGAAGTTATTCACAAAACTCAGAAAAATCCTACGCTATTTTATTCCCATTCGATCTGCCGGTTTGTCGAGGTACAAAAGGAACTACGGTTATTTTTTCTAATCAATTCTGTGTTTTTTAATCAGAAGTTTAATTTGTTTTGTCTTCATTTTTTAAAATTAAAGCTAACAACGACATACCTTTACTGCAACATGCTATTTCTATTTTTTATGTTCTGGCGATTCTGAAATCAAATAAAATGACAGTGACATCTATATTGTTTCTAACATTAATCGCATTTTAATTGTTATCCTTAATTGAATCATTATCCTCATTTTTCCACATTCTATTTTCTTCTTCGATACCGGATAATCCCTTACATCTACCAAAACACACTAGTACTGTATTCTTTGCTAACTAATTGGTTGCGTAAATTAGGAATAAAAGGAAGAAAGAAAATCTTTTTAAAAATGAAAGAATCTTTTTTAACAATCTATTTGATTGATTTCCATTATACCGATGCTGACGTCATGATTATAGATATATATGTACATACACACACATACATTAGGTGTGTTTGGAGAGTTGTAAAACTTTTAATGAAAAGTTTTTTATGTAAAACTTATCAAATTAGTAGAAAATGATGTGATGTTGTAGGGGTAATGATGAGGAGTAAAGAGAATAAATTT
>JAXCLR010000081.1:21441093-21465012 GCA_035584095.1 Annona squamosa
AAACTAAAAAACTATTCGAAGAATTCCAAGTAATTTCTCCCTTGATTTTCATCTGCATTTCTAATGTCAAGTTCTTCTTCCTCAATTTACATATTTGAAAATAATATGCATCAACCTAGACGAAAAAAATGCATGTAACTATTAACAATAAGAAGATAATAATCATAAAAAATCATACTAGAAATTAAGTTACCTCAAGCATGCTTTGGTAATGAAGAAAGATGTGATTTGTCTGAATTAGAGTTAGTAATGCCTAAAACATGTATATACATATATATTAATATTACAAAAAACATGTATAATTGATGAAAAAATTATATCAACTACACCGGGTCGGGTTTTGGTACCGGGTTGGTGCGAACCTGGTTTTGGTTTCGGATTTCTACGGGTCAGGTTGAAACCGGGTCTATTCTTGAAAAAATCTTAAAAATAAAATCCATTTTTGGTTTTGATACCAGGTCAGGTCGGGCAGGTCGGGCGGGTTCGTACCGACCTAGTACCAAGTTGCACCCCTATAGGCACGAGAACACAATCATTACTCTTTTTTGGTAGTATATTCAACATATTTAATCTAAAAGATGTTTCCTCAAACATGCATACGAAGGTAAACACTTAAAACATAAGATTGAAATTCCATGAGGTTTAATTTGTTTTGCAGAAGCTTAAGAAGTGCTTAAATACAGAAAACTTTAAATTAACTGAGTGACAATTAATTTCATATAAAATGTCCTAATAACTATAGAGGACAGAGGGTTTGATATAGTTGATGAACTGAATCCCATTGTAGAAAGGCTACACATGGTGTGATATGATTTCAAATCATACGATTGAGCTATCATATCAAACAGGGCATCATACAGTGAGACATAAGGCCTCAAGTAGTCATCTATGGGCGCGTTTAGTCAGCGTTGATAGTGGAAAACACATGTAAAGTGTGGGAGCACGTTTCCCAGTATATCTGCTTAATCCATCAATCATCATTTTTTTTCATTTTTACTTTTCATTCAAATCATTTTTTCCTTCCAACAAACCTAATTATTCCAACTTTATAACTATCATTTCCTAATGATCACAAAATTTTTAAAATATTGCATTTTCTACTTTCCACTTTATCCCACAATCCCAAAAAAATATGGATTACTAAACATTCCCTAAATTTAACTTAAGTAGGATGGTTTTGGGCTTATACAAATGGTATCAAAGAAAGACCTCCCCAATAAATGTGGTTCATAAATGAACTAGGATGTTTAGGGAAATGAACAAAGTCGAAACCTAGTAGACGTGGTTCAAAAATTGATATATCTATGATGCGTTGAGAATTGCATAAGTCCAAAGGCCTTGATATAGAAGACAAACCAAATCACACTATAAAAGATAGAGAATTTGATATAGTGGATAAACCAAATTCCATGTAAAAAATGAGATAAAGAGTTCTTGATAGCTTATATCCTACATACAAAGCTAAAAATGCTCCAAATTTTGACAATAGGTATGGCAAGCTACAATATGATATCTAACTATTTGTTTCGGGTCAATCTAATGGAAGTGATCGAATTCTCTCATGGGTTGTCAACATCCCCACGTGTTCACTATTAGGAGTATTAACGGATTGGGTTGGATGGGTTAGAGCCCAATCCGAATCCTAACTCATTTAAAATATTTTAACCCTAATCCGTTTATTAACTCATTTAAAAAAACTTAACCTTAACCTATTTGATAAACGAGTTAGTAAATTATTAATGGGTCATATAATAAACGACTTGAAGGTTTAGACTTCGGTAGACGATGATGTCACTGAGAGAGTCAAGAAGGTGTTTTTGGGGCGAGCGAAATGAAAACAAGGCAGTAGTTAGAAAATGAAATTAGAGCAATAGTGCAAAAATGAAAACTACGCGGCGGAAGAAAGACTTAGCAGAAAAAATAACTAAAGAGTTTACATTTGAATATATAAAATTTTAATATATTAAATGAGTTAAATGAGTTGAACAAATTAAATAGGTTAAACGGGTTACTAAACGGGTTAACGGGTTATACAAATCTCAACTCCAATCTGTTTATTTAATTAAATGATGGAACAAGTTAGTTGATCATAATCTATTTATTCAAAAATTTCAATCCAAACTCATTTATAAATAGATTAGACGATCAAGTTGATGGGTTAATCATAATCATTAACAACCTTATTCACTAGTTGAAGAATTACGAAACTGCAGCAACATACTTAGTGTGCGTATAGTTTGGCAGAATAAGGGCTCGTTTCACCCGATTTTTGTATATGAAAATGTGTGCAATTTTTCTTCTGATCATACACAATTGCCAGGGTTATCCATTAGGTCAAAACTTTTGCATTTAAAATTCATTAAAAGTGCCATTCGGATAAGCTTTTTACTTAACACGCGATCGTATAATAATAAAATGCAAGGCCAAACAGGCCTAATTCAACCTTCAGATTTCTAAAGTTGGTTATCATTAAAAATTTACTTTTTTATAATGAGAATCATTAACAATTTACACAGGAAACTAAGTCGGGCAGAAGATTAAAGTGCCTTTTAGATGAGAGACAAATAGAAGAATTTACATTAACATAAGACCCCGTAGGTTTAACTTGTGTGCCTGTGGAACATGGATTGTCATTCAATGTAATTGGGTGTATTGAAAGTTAAGTACACTTAGTTAAAAAAAAAACTACTTTTAAAAATTTTTAAATTTTTTTTATAAAACTGTTAATCTACATGTATTTAATCTATAATCTAAATTTTATTATTTTTGAAGATGTGTATATTTTTTATTTTTAAAAACAAGGATATTTTAGTGATTTAAAAATAACTAAAACTACATGTTTTTAAAAATTAAAGAAAAATATGTAAAAATCATAAAAATGTTAAATTTTAATACATATGTTAAATAATCTAGATTAACAATTTTATTTAAAAAATTTAAAAATTAAGGGTGCACTGATAGCTGAGGTAGAGATCGGAGTTGGTCAGCATGACATGAGAATAGAGACAAAATGATGTAGTGTCAAACATTGAAGGGGTCGACAGCAGAGCTTTGCTTGATTGGTCCCACACTAGCAGCGATAAGGATGTGTGCTAAAAGTGTGCACGGTTTGAATTTCATATTGGGAGTATTTGGTTTTCCTTTAAAAAGATAAGAGGAGTTGGTCCGGTGCAGTGGGTTGCCCTTAAACACACCAAGATGATGAATAAAAAGAATAAAATAAAAAGAATAAAATTAAATGAGATAGGATAGTTATATAAAAATGATTAAAATATAAAGATAAAATAAAAAATACAATAAGGTACTAGACATATTAAATTATATTAATAAATATGTAAGAATTATTATTTTTATTGTTACTACTACTACTTTTACCTGGATTCAAACGCATCTTTTCAGTGATGATACAAGAGTGAATTGCATCACTATGCAATACATATTATAGTGACTAATTTCAAGATAGCTAAAAGTCCATTTTCATGCAAGAGTGAATTGCATCACTATGCAATACATATTATAGTGACTAATTTCAAGATAGCTAAAGGTCCATTTTCTCGTAATATGCCTCTTTGATTTTTGTAAAAAATATCTTCTGAATTACAATTAATTACGTAACTTATAAAAATAACAATTTACCCCTCCCTAAAATTTTTGTAATGGAGAAAAAACAGTCTAATTTCATTATTGTACCATTATAAATTTAAGTATGACCAGTTACATGACGAACTGAGGCTGAGACGGGATGCGGTGCCATGCGCAAGCATGAAGACTACGCGCTTATATAAGTCGTACTGATTTTTTATTTTTATTTTATTTTTTACTTTTTAATGTTTATGCGTGCCTGAGCGAGAGCTTTTCACTACTCGAAACTTTTTATTTATTTATTTTTTAAATTTAAAAAATAATCATTTTTACAATATATGTGACGGTGCATGAAAATTGGCAATTTTTAAAAATTTGAAATTCAAAAAATATTTGAAATTTAAAAAAAGTATAATTCGGGCAGTAAAAAGTATAATTTGAGCATATATATGTGGGTGCATTTGTCTACATCAAAATCTTTTCACTCTTCGTAATTATTCTATTTTTCAATTATTTCTTTATATTTTCTTCTACAACTACTGCAATTTTCAGTCATTCTAAACAAATACTCATACAATTAACTTATTTATCTTAATTTTATTTTTTTAACTCTTCATTATTAGTCTTATCATATCACATTAATTTTTTTATTTCGAAAATTTTTATGAATTAAATTTTGTGTCACTTTCCAAACACAATCATAATTAATTATTAAAAAATGTATGCAACTTAGGCAAGTATTGAGATTCAAGCATTGACTGTCAGCTAATTAAGGGTAGGACCCATTTGTAAATAACCGATGGAAAATGTTACACGCCTGCACCTCGTCGACGGCCAAAATGGAGCAGGAGCAGGAAGATGAGAGTGCATTCTTGAAAAATGCACTAAATTCGGCTGCAATCGGCTTTACCAAACTTCTGTTTTATGAAATTTCAGACTGACTACATCTGCAAGCTTTTTCCCTCCTTCCACTCTTCTTTTACGCTTGTTCTCTGCAGCACTTGTACTTGTATTTAAGATCACGCAGTGACTAGGTTACCATCGTACGAGTTCCACATCGATGTTACATGATTGTTATTGTTATTCCCACATGCACAAGGTGAAAATTTATTATGTATTTTTTCTTTCCAGTTTTTGCCGACACTAAAGTATGTGCATATATGGTGCATTTCGTTTTCATCCCTCTTTGCTTGTTGTGATCCCCTCCCAACTTCAATTCTTTCGGTTCTACCCGGCCCCTTCACCCCTCTTTCTTTACTACATTTCCCTGCAGTCACTGTACTTGTATTTAAGACCTCCTCCAAACACCACTGCAACTGCAACCACTCTCTCTCTCTCTCTCTCTCTCTCTCATACAACATGGTACACTCCAAGAAGTTCAGAGGAGTGAGACAACGCCACTGGGGCTCTTGGGTCTCTGAAATTCGTCACCCACTTTTGTGAGTCCAGAAAATTTTTCTTTTCCTTTTTCTTTTCCTTTCTTTTTCTTGTAATTAAAAAAAGAAGAAGAAATCATGTCTCTTTTACTACTGTTTTTGTGGCACAGGAAGAGGAGGGTGTGGCTGGGGACTTTTGAGACAGCCGAAGAGGCTGCCCGGGCATACGACGAAGCAGCGGTGCTGATGAGCGGCCGCAACGCAAAGACCAACTTCCCCGTCGTCAGGACACTGGCCGGCGACGCCGCTCCCGTCCGCGACGCCTCCCCTGCTGTTTCTGCTGCTGCTGCATCGTCTTCCCCCACGGCCCTCTCCGCCGTCCTCAGCGCCAAGCTCCGCCGCTGCTGCAAGGCCCCGTCTCCCTCCCTCACGTGCCTCCGCCTCGACACCGAGAAGTCCCACATCGGCGTCTGGCAGAAGCGCGCCGGGGCGAGGGCGGACTCCAACTGGGTCATGACCGTGGAGCTGGGGAAAAAGAGCGAGGAGGAGGAGGAGGCGGGGGAGTCGCGGGAGTCGCGGGAGCTGACGTCGGCATTGCCGCCTCCCGCGGCGGCGGGCGAAGCAGCGGCAATGAATGGAGATGGGAGGGAGGAAGAGGAAGACCGAATCGCATTGCAGATGATAGAAGAGCTCCTGAACAGGAACTGTCCCAGCCCACCAACAGCAGCAGCACGCGAAGGTTGTGTGGGGAAGGAAGGACTTCTGATGTAGGCAGGCCGGGGCCCCTGTGGATGAGTGGGGGAAGGGGAGGGAGGAGATGGTGGTTGGTTTAAGAAGGTAGGTGATTTCCCTTCTTTCTTTGTTGCTGTGGCAGTTATGGAGGTTGCCCCACCTTCAATTCCCTCTCCCTTGCATTCCTCAAGTGTGAAAATTATTTATACATGCAAGCATTCCCACCTTGGTTTTGCATCCAAAAAGAAAAAAAAAAAAAGCTATATTGGTTAATAATTAAATTAGTTAGTTTCTTCACAATGTGGCATGCATACATATGCACTTGTGATCTACACCACCCAAACCATTGGTCCCTAGAATCAGACACATTGATGGGTATACAAATGGGAATATATTGGCTTTCCTTCTTTCTTTTTTTTTTTTTGCCCCTGGGGTGCGGGTAAATTTTCAATTTTCTTAATTTGCAGTGCAAAGTGCGTGTTGGTCATGATCATGCGTCGTATGGGTTGTACATATATAAATAAAAATTAAAGAAATGAGACTATTGGTATGCTTGTATTTAACGAATGCGATTTTATTATATTTCCTCACTGTATACTTTGTGGATATTTCTCTCTCTCTCTACCTATGTTTGGTTGAAATTATTCGTTCTCTACCTCTCTTTATTTGGTCAATGCTATTCCTTTTTTTTCATGGGCATTTATTATTCTTAAACTGTCATTCCAACCGGCAGATGCGCAGCCGATTGATGACATTTTCTCATGATTTACAATACAAAATTCACTATGGCAATTTTCTTAATGTTATATATATACACATTATGAGAACTTATCTTCTGCATTTATATGCACCCGAACTTATGATGCATTTGGCTCAAAATAGGCTCATATGATCATAAAATGTACATCTATTTCACCTCTTATATTTAAAATTTTTTATTTTATTAGCACATCAGTTTTCATCTAAATTAAATATGTGCATGAACATCATCTTCAAATAGTATAAAATCAACATAATGAAATAATTTGATTAAAAGATAATTTAAAATTATTTTTTAACATATAAACTATGTAAGATATAATTTATATATGCACAAATAATTATATAAAGTGTTGATATAATTCGTACATAAATAAATAATTATATAAAGTATTAATATATTTAAATGAATTTATATCCCATGATTTTTGCATGCTGTTCCGAACCAATGTGATTCGCCCGTGAAGAAAGAAGTCCACGAGTGCAACTCGCATGGGTTTAGTAATTGATCTAGTTCTACCCAACCTACTTACGCACTCTGCCCATAGGTCTTTCTGGTCCTATTAGATTATATTCTATTCATGTGAAGGTTGCGTCAAAATTAGAAATGAATTTGGGTAATATAGATAGAGAAGTGGTCTATCTCGATACAAAAATTTTTGCTTATAATTATGAGTAATTAAGAGCAACATTTTGCTGCATCTGACTATATATAATTGGTACTATCTATTTAAAGAGAAAAACACTGATTTTTTTATCTTATAATTGAAACGAGGACCTTACTCTAGTACAAACTAATGATAGATCACTTGGCTGATCAGGTATTGACAAAATCAATCCTATCTTGCTTGTATACAAGGGCAATCTTTTTACCATGTCTTACCTTCTAGGAAATTTTTATTTTTTTTTATTATTTTTTTTTTACCCTTTCCTATCTTTTAGGTAATTCTAGTCATATATAAGTTGCGCTAATACTTGAGAATAATGATTTGCATAAATGCCAAAATTCAACATAACTCATCTCTCAATGAATCAAAGCCAATGAATAATTAGGGATGAATTAAGGAGGCACGAAGTTAATTAGTGAAGTTTTTACTTGTGATTCATTGAATTTGTCCTCAGGCTTGATGCTTACTATGGATTGATGAGGAAATTAGATATTATCAGAGCCTGCTAGATTCAATCGACATGCCATTTTTTGACTGAGCAGTGTACAAAGGCAAGATACGGATCAGGCCCACAGAAAATTTGTGATTCAAAAGTCAAATGATATAGGATCAAATAATATATGATTGTGTCATCTTTTAAGATAATGGCTTAGAGTCAAGACGCATGAAAAGGAAAGTGTGTTTTTCCCAGTCATTAGGTGAAAAGTGACTAACGATGAGAATCCCCAGTGTTTTAGGCAACTTGCTAATTTGAAGGGGAACCCGATTCTCCATCAAGGAAAATGATCTTAGTGAAAATCAAATGGGATTATATACTTTTCAGGATTTATTGTTTTTAAAACATATGACTATATAGCGAAAACCAAAAATCATGTTCTTAAATAGGGGAACCCATTTATGCACAACGCAAGGCAAAATAGGCCCAAAGTAAGTTCTGCGTCCATAAATAAATGTATACACGGGACTCCGCTTTTATATAACCGAGTTACATACAAGCGTACCTATGTAACCTCTTTAAAATATAAGATTTTGATCTTTGATGAAAAATCTAATCCATTTATTGTATTTAACATTATTTGTTTATTTAGATGATCGAATTTCATTCCAATCAAATATGTTTATAGGCCACATTTATTGAAAAATGTATATATTCATGTGTAAAATATGAAAAATGCTAAAAGTCAATTTTGAAGTAGTATTTTCGACATCTAAACTGTCAAAAATATCATTTTTATATGAATAAATGATTTTATAAAATATTATTATATTTTAATACATGTGTAAATAGATCTAAATATTTTTTATAATTTACACATGAATATATACATTTTCTAACAATGTAGCCTATAAACATACTTGATTTGAATGAAACTTGGTTTCTTAAATAAACAAATGATGTTAAATACAATGAATGATTTAGATTTTTTTAGCAAAGATCAAAATCTTAAATTTTGAAAGAGTTTCACGGGTCAACTTTTATGCAACCCGGTTACATAAAAGCGGGACCGATTTATATATATATATATAATATTCAAGTGCAACGCCATTACACCGTTGTGGCATCAAAACGGGCCCCAAATGATGATAAAATCATAACCTACTACGCCAATTGTATTTAGAATAATATATTCTGTTACCATATTAATTTTCATCCCAATTGAATATGGTATGAACCTCATCTGAAAATGGTACAAATTCGATGTAATAAAATAATTTGATGTAAACAACAACTTTAAAGTAGTTTTTTCAACATGTAAACCATTTGCTGTAAAATTTATGTATAGATAAATAATTGTATAAAATTTCATTACATTTTAATATGTGTGGAGCCCTTTTTGGGCAAATGTACTGCTATTCTGGTGTAGTGGTGCTGTACCGGAACAACTCCTTATATATATATAAAAATATTCAGGTATAGCGTCGCTGAAATGGGCCCCACATGATCATAAAATCAGAATCTACTCCACCCATTGTATTTAGAATAATGTATTATATTACCATACTAATTTTCATCCCAATCAAATATGTCTATGGGCCTTATTTGAAAATGGTACAAATTCAACATAATAAAATAGTTTAATGTAAATAATAACTTTAAAGTGGTTTTTTCAACATGTAAACCCTTTGTTATAAAATTTATATATAGATAAATGATTATAAAGTTTTATTGCATTCTAATATGTGTGGAGCCCATTTTTGATCAAATGTACCGCTATTCCGATGCAGTTGCGCTGCACTGGAATAACTCATATATATATATATATATATATATATATATATATATATGTCATTGCACCGGAACGGCAGTACATTTTCCCATTTTGGGCTCCTCATCTTAGAATGTAATCAAACTTTATACAATAATTTATTCATATATAAATTTTATAGCAAATGGTTTACAAATTAAAAAAATTACTTTAAAGTTGTTATTTACATCAAACTATTTTAGCATATTGAATTTATACCGTTTTCAGATGGGGTCCATATATATATCCGATTAGGATGAAAATTGATATGGTAATAGAATATATTATTCTAAATACAATAGATGGAGTATATTATAATTTTATGATCATGTGGGGGCCCGTTTTGGAGCAATTTCACTGTTGTTATGATGCAGTTGCGTTGCACATAAATATTTCTCATATATATATCAGTTGCATTTCTATGAAACCTCCTTTATGTGGAACCCCTTCCATTTTAAAATCTTGATAGTTGAAAGAAAATCCACTCCATTCATTGTGTTTAACATTATTTCTAGTATCCTAAAAAAAATTTATTTTTAATTTCACAGTATACAGGTTCCATTTTTAAAAGTGTAAAATCAACGTAACAAAATATTTCAATGTTAAAATATCAACTTAAAGTAGTTTTTCCAACATCGAAACCATTCAAAATATTAATAATATGTAGATAAATAATCTTATAAAGTATTGTTATATTCTAATATATATGTGAATAGATCTAAGCATTTTTTATAATTTACACATGAATATACATATTTTTTAGCAAATGTAGCCTAAGTACATACTTGATTTATATGAAACTTGGTCTCCTAGCAAAATAAATAGTTTTAAATATAATGAATGGATTAAATTTTCTATCAAAGATTAATATCTTGAAATTTGAAGGAGTTACATGAGATCGCATGTATGTAACCTGGTCACATAGAAGCAGAGCTACGTATGAGAAATATTCAGATGCAGCGAAACTGCACCATAACAGCAATGTGGCTGCATCAAAATGGCCTCATATGATCATAAAATGATAATTTATTCCTCCTATTATATTTAGAATCATATATTTTATTACCATACTAATTTTTATCCTAATCGTATATGTATATGGCCCCCTCTGAAAATGGTACATTCAATATAATAAAATAGTTTGATATAAATAACAATTTTATAGTAATTTTTTCAACATCTAAACCATCTAAAGTATGATTTATATACGGATAAATAATTATATAGCGTTTCAGTGCATATTAATATGTTTGAGGCATATTTTGATGGAAAACTGCACCGCTGAACATCTCTCTATGTATATATGTATATATATAAGGGATGATCACAAATGATTATATCGTATATTTTAGAGGGTGCGAAATTTGAATCCACATCGTCCGTTTTCCACTATTGAGCTGAGGCGTTGGATTGTTAATGCGACGCGACCGGCAAAGGTACTCATTGGCCTGCCGAGCGTTAAATGTAAACGTAGCAAGGATGAAAATGGACGGAAATCGGGAGAGAACACATTGAATGGTGCTGTTCTTGGGGACGCTCGGAGGCGCTGGAGATGCTCGGGAGAGAAAATCCAAAGGCAACGAAATTCGCAAGTCCTGTTCGTGAGGGAGTGAACGTAGAGACGATGAAAATTGACTGTCTTGTTTGCAAGCCATCCAAAAATTCCCATTTTTTAGTGGCAACTCCAGATCCATAGCAAAGCAGCTCCATCCTTATAATTCGTCAACAACAAACGTCTAAAAACGACTGCCTTAAACTTCAAACCAGCAGCACAATTGCAAAATTCAGCAGTCACCAATTTGCAGTAGCTCCTCATCAATCCATCTTTCCTAGTTGATCAGCCATGGTTGCGGTCAAAGCCAAATCATGAAAACCAATTGGCAGTCCCCTGTAGCTGTTTATCGACAGCAATGCCAAAGAGTATGGTGATAGCGTGGAGCAGGACATGGCAGTATGGATGGCAGGCAATAGCAGGCTTCGCACCACTTGATTTTTTTCGTTGGATTTTCCAGCAGTTGTGATTTTTTTCTTCTGGCCAGCACCCTATGAGAGTTTCAGACACCCATTTTTCTCTTCCCCGACGCTGTTGGCATCAATTAAAAAAAAAAAAGAACTTTGCTGAAATGTACAGGATCGTGAGGCGTCATCCACGGCTCATGCGGAGCCTTTTAAACGGACGGCCACGATTTTAATGTCGCACCCTTGCCTCCTATGCGATATATCGCATATAATCATATATATGACTTGGGACATAATAAACTGAAGTAGTAATCCCAACCATGACGATAGGATCCATTTAAAAAGATAAAAGGGGGAAAAACTTCTCCAAAAAGTGGCTAGAAATTCAAATCAGAAATGAAAACAGTACCAGTTGGGACTAGGTAAAAATGGATTGTTTACCACTTTTACCGGAAAAAGCATTTTGGAATCAGTTAATAAAAAATGAATAGATGAGAAGGGAATGAGATAAAAAACGGTACAGGTTTTCCATTCCTAAAAAAAAAAAAAAAAAAAAACATTTTCCATTTTCAACACATAATAGCCTTGCTTTTTCAATTTAGGGTGTGTTTGTTTATGATAAAAAAGTGTCAACTAAAATTTTTCAGTTTAAAACTTTTCACTCTCCGTAATTACTCTATTTTTTAATTATTTTTTCACATTTTTCTACACAAACTACCCTACTTTTCAATCATTTCTACACAATTACCTATACAACTAACCTATCTATTTTAACTTTATTCTCTTTACTCCTCATCATTACTCTTATTATATCATATCACTTTCTGTTGATTTGACAACTTCTACTCCAAAAACTTTTCATCAAAAGTTTTATGTTCAACCAAACATACAGTACCACTTTTCCAATCTCATTCCACATTCCACCATCATAAGTCATAACCAACCCTTAGGATAGGTTATCAGCAACCGCGAGTAACAACCTATATCATAAGGATCAGCTCTGATCTCCTTTAATTTGCACGGATGCATATGGATGCCAAGTTAGGTACCCCTATAGAAGCCACCTTCTTACACGAGGTTTCCACCAGGTTCTGTCTTTCTTAAAGCTAAAAGGATCTAATTATGGTACAAATACAGTCCTGATCTTTTTTCTCCATCTTTCAATCCAAATGGACCGCACCCATTTCGCCAACCTGTGACAGAGGCTTAGGCCTTCTATAGGTTCTTCTCGCCAGCAATTTTTCCCCTCACACTCAATGGTTTTTTCCATGATCTTTCCCTTCATATTAAAAGATTTTTTTAATTAGCAAAAGCCCAGTTAGCAGGAAGCTAGTAAACCTAGTCAGAGCTTTTTAAGTATTTCATATTTTCATTTCTTGTGTTCATATGCTTTCAGAAAATTTTGACTGAGCCGCCTTAACTCAATAAATCGTTGAGCACCTCAGATCAGTTGCGCTTTTGAGGCAGCCATATAACAGTGCTCACAAAGGTTCCTTCAATCAATCATGATTAGAACTGCATGCAATGACAAGAACAAGTAGATTATCACGTTTGAGAAAGGCAGAGTTGATACGCCTGCAAATGCAATTGTTGTCCAGATATTCCCAAAGGGAAAACAAACGTCTTTTTCCCTTGGTAACCCTTTTATTATTATTATTATTATATTTTTTTATACCAACGCTCCGGTAAATTTCCACGAACTGATCAAATCAGCTGCGCTTTTAATTAATAATCGATCAAAGAAAAGATCCCACGATTTAAGTTGTTTCATTGTCTGCTCCTTTTAGCCTAAACCCCAACTTATTGCAGGCAGCAATTCAAAAATCATTTAGTAGTACTTAATTGTGAAGAAATTTCGGATGTAATTGTGTGGTAGAAATTGAAAATGACTATAGGGACGTTTGGGAAGGTAAAAGTTGTGGGAACTATGGTATTTTGCAAGAGTATAAAATGGAATATTTTAAAATTTGTGTGATTAATATGAAATTATAAAGGTAAAGTTAGAATAAATATGTTTGTTGAAAGATAGTTTACAAGGAAAATGATTAGAATATAGGAGTAAAAGTAGAAAAATATGATGATTGATTGATTAATAAGATATCTTAAAATCCGTGCCCTCACCATTTCCATTCCATATTTTTCATAACCTATTAACAAACGTCCCCTGTGACATGGAGAGAGATGTTGCCCACATTGGCAGGCAGCAACATTGCTGTCTATAGGTGAAGTTCCTAGTTACTTGCCTGAGTTGGCATGGATGTGGAGCAAATCTCACCATACAATTCTGCATCTGACCGCAACTGGATGCTTCAATGCATTGATGGCAAGGTAGTCAGCATCTGACACCACGAAAATACTACAATCCCAGCCAATGGGCCTTGTGTAACACCTAAACAACCCTGCACTCGTGGACCTTAAAATCCCAAACCATCGGCACTGAAAACTCAGCAAAGCCAGAGCATCAGGTGGGTCACAAGCACAACATGGAGGTTTGCTGCTGACAAAAATAAGAACAATGGAAGTGATAATTAACACAGGAAGATCATCCATCTGTAACACCTAGGATCCCGGACCGACAATGAATGCTTATAAAGAGATCGAAGATGCATGTGTAATGTATTTATATACAGTACAAATAAAATCTCCCACCACGTTGCGAAAGAAAGCTTTGAATTTGCAGTATCATTATTCGATCCTATACCAAAAGGAAGGATGTATGTGACCTCTTTTCAAGAAGCATGTAACTAAACGTTGGCAGAGTGGCCTTGCTGCAATGGTCCCAAACGACTAACCCCACGCAAAAGGATGAAAGCCCATTGACAATCATATTTTATCAGCTAGATAACTAGCAAGAGAATCAATTGGCTTTTGGGTATTGAAGTTCTGCATTCCCTGGGACCTAACCTTGAGGCGGACCAGGTAATCAGCAGCAATCCAGGCAAAGCTCAGTCGCAAAGGGATCCCATCTCCATCACACTCCTTTAATCTCATGGTTTTCTCGACCCACATTGGGTGATAAACAACTTGGTACCATGCTGATGCCTTCTGTTCATAAAGTGTATCCTTCTCCTCATCTGTAAGTTCTTGCTGTATAGACAGCCCCGTGTCCTCAAAAACCCGTCGGAACTCTTTGTGAAGGGCAGTGTAGGCATGCTTGAGCTTCTCCTTCGTATCTCCCAGCTTCCGGCTGTTGTATTTAGGCAAGGACCAAATTTGACCTGTCACTGCCTCCTCCTCAGTGCTCACCTTGTACTGTCCCAAAAGTGAATTCAACTGTCCATCATAGGAACACTTGTTACTCCATGCATCCAACAGAAAATCTTTTGATCCTGGGACTTCAAGATCCACGTCATAAGGAATATCCTCAGGGGAACATGTTGGCTCATCCACCGCAACAGACTGATTTGGAATGTCTTTGATGTTACGGTAGAGCCTTCCCAGCACTTTGTTTGACTTGTATGATTGGGGCTCATCTTTACCCATGAAGTCAGGGTATAATTTAGGCTTCAGTGCTGATGGCATTATGACATTTTTGCCAGTTTTGGGAAAGTCAACTGCCATTGCAGCCAGCTTTGCTAGTTGGAGGCAGTTCTCATCCATGGCGCCACACTCACTAAGATCAGCATGGACTACATGGGCATTGCAAATGCGACCCAGAGTGTCATTAACCATATTGTTGGCAAAGAAGCGAGTTATATCCTGCAGGATGATCACCAATATGCCCATGTCAATGATATCAATTTTATTGTATGACGATAAAATGGTGGAACAAACATTCGTGTGCAACCATAGGGAGAAGAGCAAGAGAAAACATTCATGTGCAACCATAGGGAAAAGAGCAAGAGAGAGAGAGAGAGAGAAAGAAAACCTTCTCACGAGATGAGAAAAGGGGTGAACTTAGTTGAATTTGGGGAAGATGAGAAGGAAATAAATAGCATGAAATAGATACTAAGCAATTCTTATTTGTCAAATATTCAAGATAAAACCCTAAGGTAATGCGTCTACTTACAGGGGAAAAAAAGCCCTTATGTAACTCATAGGCAATTTCTGCAAGGTGCACAGTAACAAAATCTTAAAAACGATCTAAATGATTCATCGAATACTAAATATATCAAGGCAAATACTTGTTCAGTCCCAACTTACTGTATGCCCCCTTTGGTTTTCCATTTTTTGACATTTCTGTTTAAATCCAAGCCATGCATCATATTCCTCTCCTTTAATCATATAAGATATTAAAAATCATGCCAACCAGATGGTGGTTGCAGCCTCCAACTGATGGCCTACTAACATGGGTTTGACTCCCCCGTGGGAATTTCAAATGTGATAGAAATTTAGTCTTCTATGTAAAAAAATGAGAGCTTGTTATTGTCACCTGTGTGGATTATTGAACTTGATTGTAATATGAGATGAAATGTAATATTGGACAACTAATCAAAAAAAGAAATGAAAAAGCATTTTAATTGGATTTGTACATAATTTACAACAAATAAAAAAGCACGAGTTTGCTCTAAATCAAAAATTTCAACAATATAGAGTATAACAATTTCCAATCAAGTTGATCTTTTATATTGAGGGCATCTTCAACTATAACAAAAACTTTTCAATCCAAAACTCTTCAATCTAAAACTTTTTACTTTCCATAGCTACTCTATTTTTTTATCATTTCTTCACATTTCTCTGTACAACTATTGTACTTTTCAAACATTTCTACATAACTGCCCATACAACTATCTATTTTAACTTTATTCTCTTTACTACTCATCATTATCTCTATTATATTGCATCCTTTTATCCTAATTTAAAAAATTTTACGTAAAAAACTTTTTATTCAAAATTTTTATCACTTTCCACACACTAAAACTAAAAAAAAAATAGTTTTAAATAAGATGAATAGCTTAGATTTAACTAAAAATATCAAAAAACTTAGAAAACCCACAGGGTACGTAGTGCAACTGGGACCTCACAAGTATTTCCTACATAGAGATAACAATTCATAAATCTTAATTTTAGCACAAGACTGATTGTGTTCTGCATCACTTTCACTGACTTGAAGAAACTCGTTCTTGAGTTAGCATGGTTCTGCATCATTAAAATGCAATGCTTTAATCTCTATTATTAAAACAAGAAACACTGATACACTTTGTGTTCTCAAAGGTTGCCTTCACAATTCATGAATTAAGAACCCCAAACGGCTTCTCTAATAAATAAGATCTGGCCAATAGAAGAAATGAGAAGTGAATGACAACTGAAAAAATATGCATAGCTGCAGCATTGAGGAGGAAGTCAAGTTGGAGATTTATCTGCCACATGAACACTGAGTTAGTTAGATCCAACTGTAATCCACATCCATTAATCTTTATTAATACTTCAAATATAGAATCTATTTCTGCAGAATGTCCACTAATTGTTACTTCTTGTGAATATTTAACTGGTGAGAATATTTTAAGATAGATGCGAAAAAACTGTGGGGTTAAATTCCAACAACATGCCCGTGAGCCACTGCATGGCCGGCTATAAAGCACATGCATGTTAATGTGAAACTTCATAGGCATCCACACATATGCATGTCGGATTTACACCTAACATGTCATTACAAACAGTTATGGATGCCTAAAATCATGTATTATGCCTCAGGGAAGGTCTTCAGAGTCCGTATTGGCAAGAGTGGTTTGTAGGATTTCTCAATCCCATGCAGTGGACTCCACAACTTTTTGACTTTCTTTTATCTTTGGATGTCTTTGGTAATGAGTAAAAATTGTCAAGTTAAAACTTTTTAATTTAAAACTTTTTACTCTCTACAACTATCCTATTTTTTAATCATGTCTTTACATTTTTCTATACAACTACCCTACTTTTCAATCATTTCTACACAACTACCAACACAACTAACCTATCTCTTTCAACTGTATCCTATTTACTCCTCATCATTACACCTATCATATCACATCATTTGACAACTTCTACTCTTTACAACTTTTCATCAAAAGTTTTATCCATTCCCAAACACACTCTTTTATCTTTTCAATTTCTTTTCTTTTCCTTCTGTGTTTGAAGCAGACAGTTGCCAAATCTCAACAATTTACTTTTTTTTAAGGGAACAATTTACTTTTAACTCAGTACTCTTTATTGAGAATTACTATTTTCCTGTAGTATTAGGAAATTATAAGCACGCATATAGTGACATAAAAAAGAATTCTCACACAAAGCAAGTTACAATAGACATGTACATCTAGAATCATAGTAAAAAAAAATACATAAATAGAATAAATCTATAGTTGAACAAGTCAATCCAAAATGATTGCCTGCCTGAGCATTTGGTAACAAGAAGCCTCTGTAGAGGCAGATTTCCTTTAGTGTGACTGAAACTAGAATCCCGGTGATAACTTCAACCTTTAAGCAGAAAATGTTCAATAAAACGAAGGCCACTGACAACATGAAGTTAATTTAGAATAGAAAAATGTAATCCGTATTTAAGAAAGATAAAAAAAAATTTCCAATAAAAACTTTTCAATCTCTACAACTACCCTATGTTTTAATTATTTTTCCATACAACTACCCAATTTTTCAATAGTTTCTATATAACTACCAACACAACTAACCTATCTATTTTAACTTTATTTTCTCTACTCCTCATCATTACCCTTATCATATCACATCATTATCTACTAATTCAAAAACTTTTATACCAAAAACTTTTCATCAAAAGTTTTACTACTTCCCAAACACACTCTTAGAGAAGATAATATAGGATTACCTCAATATTGACTTGACGTCTAAGCTCTTTCGTTTCTGAAGGGCCATAATCCATTGGTGTCCAACTTGTCTTCCTTGGAGGCAAAAGATTTTCATCCCAGGTCGCGAAATAGAGATCTCCATCAAGGTCACTTCCAGATGCCTCATTCATGTGTGGCCGATCCCCCTTCTGAGGGAACACCAAGCAATCCACAAGATGATGCAAGCCAGGTGCATCAACTGCTTCTAGAATGCGAACATCTCCAGGGTGAAGACAAGGGTTCTTAGCTATGGCAACTAAACCTGTTATTACCTTACAGTTTGTTGGCATTGCAGAAAATCTTGAGCCATGCTTGGCAAAGCAATTTTCTAAGGAAGGTGTTGACGCTCGTATAAAGCACTGACCTTGTTCTAGTACCCCTAGTTCATCCAAGCATCCCATCAGCCATCGTCCTGAGTGAACAAATATTCTAGCTTTCCTCAGAAGGTCTCCTAGCTGAGCAGACCTTATGCATGACAACATACCTCTCAGGTGAGGCTCACTTGCTGGCTTGAAACCAGCACTTAGCATCAGTGAAGCAGTATTTCCTTGTTCAGAACATGATGTAGTGAGGACTTCAAATGCCACATCAGTGCTATCGAGAATCTGATTTAACTTATCCACCATAGCATCCTGCAGTTTCAAGAACACGTCATCAGGAACACCCAATGCTGAAAGCAAAGTCACTATCTGTCGGTTCAAGAATGCCGGCTGGAACCTTGGCCACGAGACAACTTCAAGCATCGTATGTCTGGACATAAATTTCTTCATGCTAGGCCTTAGGGAGAGCCGGAACCCATCATCATCTCTGGGCCAACAAGCTATGACCCCTTTGCAACCAGCATATCTGATTTGATAGGCACAAGGTGGGTTAACAGTCAACTGCAACTTTTCTGCCACTTCCATTGCCAGATCAGGAGTCATCTTCCCAATCCCATCAGAGAATACATAATCATTCCTCTCAATATCAGGAAATGATGGATTGAACTGCCCAGATGGCACTTCAACTGTTGCATAAGTCGAGGAGAAGCATTGTCCCATCCTAGCAGCACATTTTGCAATATTTTTGTTGTCAAAGCGGCCCATCCAGCTTCGAATGGATTCTGCAGTTATTCTCTTGGTCTTGTCATCAGCAAAAAACCAAGCTGCCTGATCTCTTAATTGATTTGATGAGAATGCCAGAAACAAATACTTCCGGCTGCACAAATAAAACCCTTCATTCACAATGTTTCTCACTCTCTTAAACACAGTGGTGTTTTGCCGGAAAGAATTCGAAGTGATATCTTTCACAATGGGCGCAGTATAATAAGAAAGAACATTTGGCTTCAGTGTTTGCATGCCTTCATCCATGAAAGTGACCCTGAGGAACCGGTCAGAAACTTCTTTATATTGTCGGAGAACCCTGTTGGAAAGCTCTACTGTTGGAGGGATACAGTATGCCTTGGTGGGAGTTATGACCAACCTCCGCACTTCAACATTACCATCAGCAATTCTGTCACACTTGATAAGCTTAGGGTTCTTTAACAACCACCCTTGCACAAGCTTCAGCCTTTCATACGCATTGAAGATTGGATGCTTGTATGCATATATGTGCTGCAGTGATGTGATGTTCACTGCAGCAGTCTGATTTCTCAGCAACCTAAAGAAGTCTTCAGACAGCTGATGCTGATTGAAAACACCTTTGTGAACCAATGCATTAACCAAGAACAAAATGTCAAAGCTTATGCCTTCCTTGTGCTGGATACAGAAAATATCATCTGGAGTGCATGTACCAAATTCTGGCTCATCACGGACAGCAATTAGGCGCTCAGTCCAGAATTCAGAAATCCTCTGTTCCTTTAGATATTGGAGTGCCTTCTCTAACTTGCTACCTCCAAAGCGAGGAGATAATGAAATTTTGTAAGAACTACACCTTCCAATGGCACCACCAGATGTAAAATCTGTTGTCCTGATCCATGGATCCTCATCATCTAGCAGATTGTATGGAACAGAGACGTGAATGTTGTCATCCGCTGTTCTATAAAACAGCCAAGGCGATGCAGACAGACTCAAGACAATCACCAATGCTGATTTGTCCCTGAACCGTGTCATTCCAGTGATGTCTCTTGCAAGGAACTGCACCTTGAAATCACACCTGATCACAGACTGTTTGTTTGTGGACTTGAATGAAAAAGCAGTCTCCTTAGTAAAAAGGATCTTGCAGGTCCCATCAAAAGGATCAACCACAAAGTCAACCCCAGTATCAGGTCCCTTCCAACCCACCCAGAATTCATTCCTGCTAACCAGAGTACCAATCTCTACTCGGGCATCAGAGAACTTAATAGGGTCTATCAACTGCCTCTGCTTAATCCGGTAAGAACTCTCACTTTCACATTTCACCTTTAGGACACATCCCCTGAGGAGAAGCTCATCGCGGCCAGCCATATCATATGCCCGGCGGGCCGCTGCAGGAGAGGCAAAATGCACAAATGCATGTGGCTTCACTTTTTCATAATCATCATTCTTCAGGATCTCAGATACAGAGACACCATAATTGGGGTCTGAACCAGGTGGAGTCCAAGATGTTTTTAATCTGCACCTCCAAACCATCCCAATCTCCCTTTCTAAGAAATCCACAAGCTCTTTGGCAGTGACCTGATCATCGAATCCACCAACACTGACCTGGGTGACAACTAATTCCCTTGACTCATTCTGAATCCTCTCTGACCCCATTACTTCAGAAGTAAATCAAACCCTCACAAGCAAATCAGCCCTCAATCTCTTCGTTCTTACCAAAACTCAAACACAAACGTGGCCTAGTGCAAAACACAAGAAACAAATATATAGCAAGAGAGTTGAGCATTCTAGTACAATGAACAACAAACAAAGCGAATACTGTCATTCAAACTTTACCGTAACCGGAGCAATGAACATTACACCAGCAAAATGAACAAGGAACCTAAAATCTCTACATTCAAGAAGAAGAATGTCCATTGTATTGAATGCACCAAATTTTCCAGAAAGAGAAGGAAAAACATGCCTGTCCACCGAAATCACACACAGTCTTCCCCATCATGGGTACCAAATCAACCCAGGAACCAACAGAACTGCAAAACGCACAGCCATAGCATCAAACCCGCATCCATAGCCCTAATCAGGCAAGAACTCTAACAATCACTGTTGCTGAAAAATGCCGATGATACAGTGCCATACTTTCCATAAGACATCTAAACCGCCCCCATGCAGAATCTACTCAAACAACATATCCAAAATGCAATGAAGTTCTATTTACACTCGATCTGCTTCGTTCACAACATTTACGGATGATTTTCAAATTCGGAGCCTTCCCCAAATCGCTAGCGTCCCTAATGATTGGAGTGGATTTCATTCACACACCTCCCAGCAGGCCCACAGAAGAAATTCACCACAGCGAAGTGAAAGCGTCGGTCATACTTCCATTAAAAAAAAAAAAAAAACGAAGTATTTTTACATAAAGTGAGTTTATGCATATGATTTGAAACTTATTGCAAAAATGTCCATAGAAATTTTTGTTTACTTAACATACAAAAAATCATGAATACGGTTGGTTGCGCAGAGGATGAAAGGGAATTACCTGGAAAGGAGGAGAAGGAATTCAGTTCAAAGGATCGGGCTGACGGGGCCGAGAAATGATATTCTCTGCCACTCGCCCTCTCTCTCTCTCTCTCTCTCACTGGGAGCATTTTAACGCGGGAAGTCGGATGGTTGAGCTCAAGCGGACTGACTTGAGCTAACGTGCGCTGAGGGTGTACAATGTATAGCTGCTTTAAATTCTTGCTATGCTATTTCCAACAATTTCGTAAAATTTTTTAATTCTTCTTCCAAATAAACCTGGTACGATTTCGCTCTAATCTTAAATATAGTCATAGTATTTTTAAAATCTCAAACATATTTATTAAAGTTGCATTTAATCCTAAAATGTTAATTCCATTAAAAATCCTTAATTAATTTTTTATAAATGTCCAAAATACTCTTGTTATAAAATAATAAATGATGAAATAAAGGAGAAAGAAAATAAAATTAGTACTTTCCATATTTAGAACTCATATGCAATTACCTATTCAATTTTTCAATCTTGTCCTAAATTTAATGAACACATTAGTAATTTCACATTTTAACTACCAATGTTAATTTACAAAATAGATATTTTCAAAATTAAATACAAATATAATTGATATATTAAGAATTTTGGATTCATTTTAGGTATATGTGAATCATGGTCAAGCCTAGTTAATATATTTAAGAAAAACACTTCTGAATAAGAAAAATCTATCTATGAACTTTTTATGCTAACTTAATATCCTTTTTTGAGGTAAAAATAAAGAATGTCTTTCCACCATCAATTCGAATAAAACATTAAAATTTACTCTTTTTTCACTTTTATACATACAACGTACTGCCAAGCTCATTCAAATTTGTGCTTCAAAGAGCTTGGCCTCTTGCCATAATGGTGGGTTGGTATCTTAGACAAGTGGGGGTATTTCATTACTCATGTGCATAAAATTACAGTTTGATGTCTGACTATAGGTGGTTTCAGAGTACTGTCTTCACACTCATATTTGAAAAAATTGTGAAAAATTAAAATAAATAAAGTAATAATGTGATATGACAATAAACTACTAATTTTTCTAGTGGATTGAGAAGTACACTCTCATGACCATTTAATGCAAGTCAAATTCAAATATTATGTGGTGTTGGGCAACAAGTAAAACTCTTTACTTTCTACCATTATTTTATTTTTAATTATTTCTTTGTATTTTTTTATATAAACTATTATACTTTTTAATAATTTCTACGCGATTAACAATATAATTAACTTATCTATTTTAATTTTATTTTCTTTATTCTCCATTATTAAACCTATGATATTTTATTATTTTTTATTAATTTAATAACTTTTATACTAAACATTTTCATCTAAAAATTTTATTATTTTCCAAACATACCACATAAAATTCACGGCAACAGTAAATTTTAGTCATCATGTAACGTTTTGATCTGGTGAATTTTTCACCTTAATCGTCATTCATAACAAGCTGATACACTTTTTTTTATGATTATGACTTACATGCTTTAAAATGATTAATTGCTAAAAAGAAAAGTAAAAATAGGAAAAATATGAAAAAGTACATTAAAAAGAGAGAAACAAAACAATGATGGAAAGTGATCATAGGTGCTGCTTAAAAATAAAGAAAATAAAAACAAATAAAATAATTTTTATATACGAGGATAATAGTAAGTAAAAGTACAAATAGTAACGAAGAAAAATCAGGCTTTTAGATTATTAAGAAATTGAACCTCATTAAAAAGCATGACAGATTGGTAAAAGGAAAGAAATATTTTTACCTCAGGATTGCCTCATCCTCAAAAAGAACCTAAATTTACCACCTCCTTGTTTACATTACTTTGAGAGCTTTGTCTCCTGTTATGTGTAGGAGGTTGTTTTCTTCTTATGAAAAATTATAAGAATGTGATGTAGAAGTATACTAAAAAAAACTTACTTTTTTTTAAAAAAGAAGAATAAATAGCCTATTTAATTTTTCATTAATGCTAGCATTGGCTGAAGCGTTGCTGGCAGAGAAAATTCAAAGTGTATTTGGAAAAGTAGATTCCCTGGACAATGGCCAAATCTGATTGGATTTTATTTTAACAAATGGACGAATCAACTAGCGGACAAGAACTTTTGCATTGCTTAGCCAGCAAGAAACCATGCGGTGTATGGAAATTAATTTGGGGATGTGGACCTTGTGGTGGGGGTACACCCATTTTTTTATTTAAAAAAATTTTTTTTTTTTTTTGTAAAACTG
>JAXCLR010000081.1:21488251-21513527 GCA_035584095.1 Annona squamosa
AAAAATCATACTTTAGACGGTTTAGATGTTGAAAATACTACTTTAAACTTAATATTTACATTAAACTATTTTATTACATTGATTTTGCACCATTTTAAAATGGGGATCACGCACATGCTGGATTTAGATGAAAATTGGTATGCTAATAAAGTAGACAATTTTAAATACAATGAGTGGGGAGGATTTCCTATTCATGATCATGTGGGGCCCATGATGCATGCACCGGAACAAATCCATATATATATATATATATATACAAAAAAAAAAAAATTTCAGCCTAATGTCCAATTATCCAGTGCTTTGATTGAGACGAAGGTTGTCTGGAAGAATCGATGACGCTGATAGACGTGACATTATGCGCAAGCGAGAGCGTACTCCGCAGATCTTTGATATTCAAATACTAGCATGTCAATTGAGGGGAGTGGAATACCCAATTAAAAGATTGGTATTCCGGTTGATGATTCCTCCCACTTTCTCTAAATTGATTGTTGATTGGGCACTTGCCAACACTTTCAGAGATATGCCCCGGATTTCAAAATCTCCACGTAACGTATTTATACGAAAAAGGTAAGATGGGACCTACCCATCATCTCCGTGCTTCACTGCTCGGTGCTTGCGTCTCGGGTGGCCGTTGCCACCGTGTGATCCGGACTTCCAATATAAAGACCGTTAACGATCCGCACACTTCAATTAATTTTTTTTTTTTTCACATTACATAGGCATAATTAAGATTTTCTTACTGCCCAAAATTTTATATTTTATTTTATCTAATGTTTTTAAAAAAAAAAAGAAAAAAATCTTACATTTTGTATACACTGGCACGCGAGAAATGCAAGATTTTTCTATTTTTGAAATTCAAAAAATAATTAAATAAAATAAAAAATGTAAAAATTTCATGTAGGAAAAAGTTCTTAAAATAAAAAAAAAATCTTGTATTTTCTATAATCTGGATTATTCTGCGCTTGCTATCCTTCTTCTCCCACCAAAACTTGCTTAGTTAGGCATTAATTTCATTATACACTAGCTTGGGAAGAATGAAAATAGTCATCGCATAAGTGGGGATAGCTTATGTCACCGCCTCGATAAGGATTTTTTTTCCCCCACATGACAATAACTTTAATTTCCACCCTTGAACTTCTCTCCAAAACCTCTCCTTAATTGACCAGAATGTAGTCATTTTACTCCTCCCCGTTCAAACTTAGAGACCAAGGTAGACCAGCATGGAATTTTCCCTCACCTAAACTAACTGCTCAAGCTTTTGCCTCCTTTGTATTCCTACTAAAGAATATTGATGTTTTCTCCATATTCACTTTTTGGCCTAATCCAAATTCATAGTTGTGGAGAATCTTCTTCAAATGAATAACCACTTCCTCCATAGCTTGCACGAAGAGAAGGACATCATCTACAAAGAAAGGATGAGTTAGACTAGGTCACCTTTTGCAGACTGTAATGCCTTCAATTTTATGATCATTATTCACCTTTTTAATGAGAGTCGAAAGTCCCCTAGCGCACAACAAAATAGATATGGAGATAGCAAGTTACCCTACCTCAAACCCTTTAAAGGAATAATTGTGTCCAATAGGTTGCCATTCAGAGAGACTCTAAAAGTAACTGTTGTGATGCATCCTGTTGCCCATATTATCCATTTCTCTGAAAATTTCATCCTCAAGATAGCTTCCATGTAATTCCACTTTACCCTATCGTATGCCTTGGCCATATCAAGTTTTATGGTCATTTCCATCCATTTCCCCTCTTCCTACCACGTAGCGCGTGGATCACCTCATATGCCACAATTACATTATTTGTGATTAATCCGTTTGCGACAAAAGGACTTTATTGGATAGAGATAATCTTCGATAGGCAGACTTTCATTCTGTTTGCAATAATCTTCGATATCAACTTGTACACCATATTGCAAAGGCTAATGGGCCTAAATTCCTTCAGCCTTACAGCTCTCATCTTCTCAGGAATAAGCACGATTGTGGTTTGGTTAATATTTTCCATGAATCTCTTCTGAGTGTCAAATCGGTTTTTAGCAAAATCTGTTTGCATACCAAGTAAATGTCCTCTTCCACCATTGACCAGTCTTTTTGGAAAAAGCTAGTCGTCATTCCATCTAATCCCTGGACCTTTTAAGGGTTCATGCCTTTGATCACTACTAAAATTTTGCTACTTTGGGATCATCTCTGCTAGAATTTTAGCATCAGCCTGAGAGTTTGAAGACCTATATACATCTTCTAATGCCTTTGATTAGTCTCTTTTTCACCATTCTCATCTTCTAATCTTTCGATCTAATTTCTTCTTCTCCTTTTGCTAGTTGATTAATAGAAAAAAGTCATATTTCTATTAATTAAACTCTCACCAAAGGGGAGAAGTAAAAATCCCACAAATCAGGAGAGAAATAAATAACTAGACGTACATGCCAAAAATTGAATACTTAACCTAACTAAAGCTGGTCATGGGTGTTTACCACCAAGGTAGACCTCTAGTGGTGTTTATCTCCATCTTTAATTCCTAGTACTTCATGAACAACAATTGTCAACCTTTGAACCATGCCTATCATTGAATGAGATGCATAGCCATTGTTTTTTATTTTTATTTCTTTCCAATCAAATTATTTATTTTGCGTAACATCATTTGTTTTATTATATTGCAAAAAATTACTTTTTATTGGGAACTCCTATTTTATTAAAAAAATTAGAACTTCCCTATAGAGTATATAAAAGTGTTCAATACATAATTTCAATTTGGAAATTCATAAATGCACATTGATAAATATTTTAAAATTTTAAAAAAAAAGCCTATGACAGTATCAAATCATTGCTCTTTAAATTTTAGGCCCTGAGAGAGCTAACAAAACAAAAAATTAGGCCAAAAGGCTATAAAACTCAAAACTTCGGTTCAAGTATCATCCCGTGGGGAGGTCACAATGAGTGCCAAATTTTGTCTTCTACTTTAAGAGTGGGGGTGGGGGGAGTTGGAACTAACTATTCTTTCCAAAAGTGTAGAAGTGAATTAGCTGGTTCATGTTCCGATCATGATCACCTTCCTTCTTAGGCGGCTGGAGACGTACTGATACAATTAGTTGAGCCTTCATGACAGAGTTAGGCTGCTTCCTAACCTATTTTTGAGATTGGAATTGATATTATAATCGCGCATATTCTTTTAAGAGATTACAAACTCTTATAGAAATTTATAGACGACAAAATTTCTTACTAATCACATATAAGGAAACATCCATCATCAAGGGGCTCGAACTCACAATTGGCAGCCATGTGAGTTACCACATGTGCAAATGCGCGGAATGAATTAGTTTGTTGATCTCTTATATACAAGAGGACAACAGACATTACAATCAAATACATTCTAAATCCTCATAATATAAAAAAAAATTCGTATAAATCTCCGTTACTAAAGAAAAATTAAAACTCCCGTAATAAGGGGGGGGGACCAAGGCCCTAGTTGCCCCGTTATGAATTATTGAATTGTACTTTTTGCATATATTGATAAACCACCTTATAACCTTTTATTTTGCAGGTTATATCATAAATTTTGATATTGCAAATGACCCCATTTAGTCGCTTTCTTTGAAAAATCACCTCCACATATAACTTATACCGTTGAAATACTCATGATCTACGAAATGTTATTAAGAGTCAACTAGTCATCAAACCGATAGATTCACTGGTTTGGTTTAAACCAGTTCCGCTTTGAACCGTTATTTTATTATTCTATAAATTAATTTTATTTATATTTTAAATATATTTTAGTGGTTTTATTTCTATTTTTATATTCTAAAATAATTTTAAACTTGGTACATGGATTAGGTCTTTGATTTAAATTGAAATATATTATGATTATTTGTAAGTATACATAGCATTTACTCGATAACAGCCACCTAAATAACTATCACATGGGGATAGACTGCGTAGACCACCATCGGTGACAATTGGACGGGCTGGTTGTGCTCTCTAGCCAGACCTGTTGAACTGCCAGCGGGATGTCCTGGTTTATGACATCCATCTGTGCATATATATAGCTACATGAAAAATCCGTCCTTAAATTTAACTTTTTTATTTTAAAATATTTTTACCAGAAATTATATGTAATATAAACTTTTATATACCGTTCATATTATACATTAATTTAATAGTTGTATATTCACAAAACAAATTATGTGAGACATGATAAATGATTTAAATTTAAAATATATTTAAAATTTTTAAAATCAAAGATAGGTATGAAGCCTCTGTGCTTAAAAATAGTATTAAGAGATTTCCCCAAAGTTTGACCCTAATCTTGAATATATCTACTATATTTTTAAAATCTAAATATATCAATTACGTTTGTAGTTAATCTTAAATATGCTAATTTCGTTAAAAATCATTAGTTAAATTTCTATAAATCCCCAAAATACTCCAGTTATAAAATAATAAAAGATCAAAGAAAGTAACATTGTGGCTCTCCAAATTTAGAGCTCATGTGTAATTAGGGCATAGGTGACTTATGACATCCGAATTTTTAATTATATCCAAAATATAATGGACATATTAGTAATTTCATATATAACTAATAGTGTTAATTTACAGATTAGGTATTTTGGGGATTAATTGCAAAATATAGTAGGTAAAATTGAAATTTTGAAAGCGTAATGGATATATTTGGAGCTGAGGTGAAAGATAATAGATATTTTAGTAAAATCCCGTTTAATAATTCTAAAACGAGTCTCGCATGTGATGTGACCACCACCGATTTTGATCACTCAACCTGCGGGTGACGAAGTTGGTGTGAAATGAAAAAGTTAGGTCCAAAATTAAAAAAAGAACAAATTCTTCGTATTGGATATGGACGGTCTGGATGTTTCGTCCAACAAGGAAGACATTCCTAATCTAAACTGTGGAATGAGTGTGGATAACCAACAGAAAAACGACGCCGCGGTCACATGTATCTCGCTGTCGCTATCGCGTTGCCGACGGTTCCGTCCGGCGGCCGCGAAGAATCCCCACCAGAATATATGCACACCCGGCGTCGACCTATTTTATCACCTTGAATTTACACCATTTTTAGATAAGATCTATATACATATTCAATTGGAATGAAAATTGGGATGAAAATTAGTATAGTAATAAAATATATTATTCTAAATATAATGGATGGAGTAGATGTGTATGAACCTCATATGAAAATGATACAAATTCAACGTAATAAAATAGTTTGATGTAAATAACAACTTTAAAGTGATTTTTTCAACATATAAATCATTTGCTATAAAATTTATATGTGGATAAATGATTGTATAAAATTTCATTGCATTTTAATATATGTGGGGCCCACTTTTGATCAAACGTACTGCTGTTGCATGGAGTTATGTTTCACTGGAACAGCTCCTCATATATAGATTCTTATCCTACGCACACACTGAAGCCATTTTAATTCTTTTTTAAAATTTTTTTATCAAAGTGTTAATCTAATTATATTTAACATGTGTATCAATTTTTATTATTTTCGGAGTATTTTAGACATTTATTTTTAATTTTTGAAAATTCAATCGAAAATAAATATCTAAAATACTCAAAAAATAGTAAAAATTGCTCCTAATCTTAAATATATTCACTGTCCCAAAAATCTCAGATATACTTACTATATTTGTATATATTTCCAAAGATGTCATTGTTAAAGGTCATTAAGTAATTTAATGGCCATTTGTTTAAATGTCAGTTATAATTTCCTAAATGCCACAAATAATCCTGGTATAAAATAATAAAAGATGAAATAATATGAAATAGAAATAAAATTAGAGCTCTCCATATTTAAACTCTTATGCAATGACGAAAGTGTTGAGTTATAATATTTAAAATTTTAAATCTAACTTTAAATTTGATAGGTAATTTGTAATTTCACAAATGAAATGATGACATTCGTTAACATCTATAACAAAGTGGGTATTTTTAAAATTTTATGCAAACATAGTGAGTATATTTGGAATTTTTGAGATATATGGTTGTATTAAGATTAGAGTCAAATGCAATGGGTATATTTGGAAAAAATTATTTTTTTATAAAATGTATTTGAGAGGTGATAAAATTTTTGGTATAAAAGTTATTAAATTAATAGAAAGTGATGTAATATGATATGAGTAATGATAAAGTGTAAAGAGATTAAAGTTAAAATAGATATAATAGTTGCATGAGTAGTTATGTAGAAATTATTAAAAAATATGGTAATCGTATATAAAGATGCAAAGAAATAATTTTAAAATAGGATAGTTATAAATAGTAAAAAATTTTAGATTGAAAAATTTAAACTTGACATTTTTTTCTCGCTATCAAACACACCCATAAACATGTTAATATAGTTAGATTTAATTTATAAACTAAGTTTTACTTTTTTGGATATGTTATATTTCAACTAATCTTGAAAGATCGTTTCTCGAAAATAAAACACTCCTAAGTGATTTCATGTGTGTGGATGATAATTTTTTTTCTAATTAACTGATTAAACAATCAAAACTAGTTTGACCATGATAGTCGTTCAAGCAGTTTGAATTTATTATACCCAGTGGATGATAACTGAACTGGATCCTAAACAGGTAATTTTCTCTTTTGTCGTTACTTGGACAATCAACCGACAAATGTAAATGTTTATATGAATATTTAGAATAAGATTTCTAAGGTTTAAAGTTAGTTAAAGATGTATGCCTCACGTATTTCTTATCTAAAGTTGTTTGATGCTACTCATCCACAAGAGTAACCTAATAAAAAAAAAAACTTTTCACTGCTTTCATTGTTATTTTTAGCTTTCATCATATAATTTCCTTGCTTGATAAATATATAAGAAGCTTAAACATGGATGTAAATAAGATGAGATTTTTTATTTCTAAAACAACCTTTTCAACATAGACATATTTACAAAAATTTATAATAATAATGCATAAAAATAATGCAAAAATAATGAAATAATATATTAACAATCAAGACCCTATTTAGTAAGGGGGTATTTCAAATGATATAAGATTCGTAGATCAAATTTGTATCTAGGATGAAAATGGAATGTGTATTGAGAATGGATAAAGTTATATTATAAATTGAAAAAAACGTCTTTGAAATTGAGAAACTGTCTTGGGAATGTGATACAAATTTAATTTAAGAATTCTATATAGCCTAGACTATAGGCTAAAATTGGACTACATGGTAGGTATGATGCACCATGGTTATAGTATAGTTATGTGGAATCCAAAGTTTTATAGTTTTTACTCTCTATATTAAAGAGTGATAAATAGAATATCTAAAATTGGTAAAAATTGGAAAGAATTTGCAATTTAGGTTATGAATTAAGAAGAAAATGAGGTGAGTTTTTGTTGATGAAAGTTTATTTTAAAATGGATGAATTTATAAATTTTGAATGGAAATTAAGAGGCGAGTTTGCAATATAAAAAAAATGAAACAAAAGGTTAATTCAGGGCAAAGGATATTAATTTGAGGCTTAATGATGAGGAATTTGAGTTTGCAATTTAAAGTCATAGGAAAGAGAGATTTATGTAAAATATATAACGTGTATGAAAAAAATGCTAATATTAAACATAAGGCTATTTTTGTAATTATTGAGAGAAAGGAAATATCCGAATATTAAGTTATGCAAGTGATATTGATTTGAAAATTAAATTATGAGAATTACAAGCCTTAATATAAATTTACAATTTCACATATTAAAAAAGGGAGAAGATATAATAACTATTAAAATAAAATAAAATAAAATTAATGAGCATTAATGGAAAGTGTTGGCACTTGGCGGGCATACATTGGTGAGCAGCAACAAGCTTTTAAAAAGTATGGAAGTTCAGCACAACAAGAACGCACAGAGATAAAGAGATAGAAATAGAGGTTATTGAGTTTAGATTTGGAAAAAAAACTTGCATAATATTTAAATCGGTAAATTCCTTTGTGAGTATGTCATTTAAGTAAGTGAAAATTTTGATACTTTGTTATTAAATATTTAGTGCTAATTTTTAAATTTTAGTAATTCATCCACTTTTCCTCCAAATTCTATAGATTCGTTACATTTGCGAAATTCGAAGTATTAGACGAATCTACATTAAATAGAAAAACCCAAATATGTGCTCAGAGGAAAAATCCGAGTTTGTTTTAGATAAAAGAGAAATGAAGCAGAAAGGTTAACTAAAATTTTACAAAACCTTCCTGAATTTATGATTTTGCAAAAAAATACCTATTTTGAAAAAATTATAGCAAAACCTAAATATTGCTAGAAAATTTGTAAATGATATTTTTAAAAGAGTGTTATAAAATACTTTCCTGATTTGTAAAGAAATTTCATAAGAAGAATTTTTTAAAAATTGTAGAAAGCCCCTCAATAATGAAATATTTTGCAAAAAAGCTTTATATTGACTAGAAATTCATAAAATGGTTTCTAAAAAATATTTTATATAAAAACTCATTGTCTGAGCACTGAAAAATGCTAGTGGTAGCTCACGCTAGCAATGCATAATGATTCGTGAGCTATTAAAAGTATTTTTTATATAACTTTTAATATCGATGTCTAATTTTGATGATCCAACTGCGAATTTCTACATTTTTGGACGTTTTGAATTCATTAGATTGATTAGATTATTTATAAAATATCATAATTAAAAGAAAATAATGGAAAAAATTTTAATGGTGGAGATTTCACTTAATTATGGTCCATTAAGATAATAATAGAGACTTCTAAGCATCAAGATTAGCATTTAACACTTGCTCTAATTGATATAAACTTTCAAATTTGATATAAGTGAAATTTTACTAAATTCAAATGACTATCTTTGTTAGATAGTAATCTAAGCATGGTGAAATAAAAAAAATATAATTGGTACTATTATTGAATAATGGTATCATTTAAGGATAAATATTTAGATTGAAATGGTTAATGTTAACAACAGTGAGGTGATCATGATTATCATGTTTAAATCTACTTGATATATTTACATGATAATTTTATGAATTTTGAGTGAAAAGAAATGCTATAGAATCTTGTAAATTTCAAATGATTGCACTTACAAAACTTATAATTAGAAGAAAATTTGATAGAGAATGATGAATATAAATACTATAACAAATAATTAATTTTGAAAAAATATTATTATTTGAATAAATAAGTAAAAGTAAAGATATATCAGATTCAAGTAGATTGGAATGAAGTATGAGATAAGTAGGACTTTGTTTTGAACTGATACAATTGTTTTATGCCTCTTCCGGGCATGTATGTTTTAGATGCAGATGATTTATATTTTTATTAAAATAGTTAAATTTGATTGAAGGCCTAATTTATTAGAATGTCAAATTTGAAATTTGATTTATGAACTGATTGCTAGCATTATATTTTCACATATGTATGTGTGCATTGAATGCTAGCATCATCATGTGTCATGACTGAAGATGTTGATTGAGAAGTGTCATATGCGCTCACCGATGATAATAAGCGACATATTGCCAACTAGAGATTGAGGTATAATTTAGCCATTGATGGTTGTGGATTAAGACAAAGTGTATGACAATTATGATGTTATAATTGGAGCCATGAATATATCTGACTATTTATTGTGATATTGTACTTGGAGTAGTAAATGTGCCCATCTATTGTGATGTGATTTTTGGAGTGATAAATGTGTCCAGTTGTTTATTGTGATGTGATATGTGGAGTCATGGTTATGTTTGGCTATTGTGATATGATATTTGCAGCTGTGAATGTGACCGGTTATTTATCAATATTTATTGTGAGATTAGTATGTAGAAATTGGTGCTTAGACATGAGTATCTGAGTTGAGCCATGGACATAAGTTTGTAGTGGGGCCATAGATGTATGGAGATCATGGTAGAATATGAGATCCACCTCATTGTCATTTGACTTGGTATAATATTTTATGCATTTGATTGTCTTGTGTTCAATACTGATATAAGATAAGGCAAGATATCGAACCTCTCTATTGGATTTAACCTATGTGATGAGAAGATAATGTGTGTGATATACTATTAAAATGCTTGATCATAAGCTGCATATGGTACTAATTTGAATATAATTTATGATTTATTAGAAAATATGCATATATTATTTAATGTCAATTTATGTTTTGGTTCTATTTACCGAGGTTGCCTAGACTCACCCTATTTTATCATATTTTAGATGACAGGTATGCAAGTAAAGAGCAACACAGGGTTTTTGGCGCCCCAAACAAGAGACCTCTTACCATACTTCAGAATCGTTTAGTTGGTAAATTTTGATTAGGATTATGGTCATGTTCATGCGGTGAGGTTTTCAATTTAATCCCATTTCAGTTCACAAAAAATCACACATTTGTAATTAAAATCATATAATATTTATAAAATATAACAAAATATTTATTTACATCATCAGCTATAGTAATTTGGTAAGGTTATCAGTTTTTATAACCCGGTAATATTGTACATTCACAACATATCCATTCATACAAAGTATATAAAAATATTACAACTTTCAGAGTCTCTACATTGAGTCAAATTTTTTGTTGAACTTTGTTATACTTGTCTAAGGTTGGGAAAATAAAACGTGAATAATAAACTCAGTATGCAAGAATTTTCATTTAAGTAAACATTTTCACTCCAAATTTTGGCATTTTATAATAAATGCATATATAAACGCACATTCCATATCTATGCTTTATACCTTCATTGGATGATACGTTAACTAGGCGACTATCAGTTCATCTACTCCATATTTTAGGAAGTGTGTCGCCAACCTTTGGGCCAATATTAGCGACTTCGTCACATTTGAAGAAACTTTGGTTCGCTTATATCTCTAAATGGACATATGCCTTTGCATATCATGCAATATAAACACGCTAGTATGATTTTTAAGAATTAATCACATTCATTATTCTGCTCTCTTTTCAAGTTGAGAAAAATTGCCCAATCAAATATAAAAAAGTTAATAAATACATTTTTCAAACCATATTATGGTGATGAGCATCCTTAAATAAATTAAAAAATATTATAATAAAATAAATTACAAATAGAGTAAAATGAATTGAGAATCATTTAATTATTTTAAAATAAATTATTTTAAGGTATTGCTTACTTACTTTAAAATATTAGTCTGCCACCTCGATTTTTTCTTTTTCTTTTCCTAAATAAGCGAAAAGTATTATCTTATATTTTTAGCACTATATATATTTTGTCTATATAGATTTATTATTTTGTAATTAATTTAGGCTATCCACTTTCCTCAACAACCACATTTAGCACATTAAATATTATCATGAATATTTTATTTGTATGATCTAGCCACTAGAATTTCTAACATCAATCCTTTCCAATTTATTATATACATATTTTTTTAAAGGATTGTATATTTGTCATAAAAAATTAATGATTATTTTAAAAATATAACGTGAAGCTATGTTGAAAATAACGTGCAATTATGCTAATAATAAAATCACACGAAGCTACTCATATAGGTAATAAATTAAAATTTCAGCATCACATACATGTTAAAGTTATGCATGAAAAAAAGATTTAAAGCCTACTTTATTTGGATGCATGCATCCTCAAAGAGAGAAAAAGATTGTTCAATCTTTGTTAAGCGTCAAACCCCTTTGCTGTCTTCTCTTTTATTTTTCTCCTTTTACACTGATGCATATATATATATATATTGAGAAATATTCAAGTACAACTTCAGCGCATCACAATTATGGTGCAGTTATTTCAAAATGGGTCTCATATAATAATAAAATTATAATTTACTCCACCCATTATATTTATATATTTTATTTCCATACCAATTTTCATCTTAATTGCATGTGTACGGATTCCATTTGAAAATAATACAAATTCAATGTAATAAAATAGTATAATGTAAATAACAATTTTAAAGTTATTTTTTAGTATATAAATCATTCACTATAAAATTTATATATAAAGAAATGATTGTATAAAGTATCAATATATTTAAGTATATGTGGGACCATTTTGGGCAAAATATACCGTTAATTATTGTACAACTTCATTATATAGAAAAGATTCTCATATACGTTTAACCGTTCCTTATATACATACAGGGATATTATCATATGCATTTTATTTGCACCGAAATAAGCATGTAAGTCATCCATCCATTCATTAATTTCGATGGGTGAAATCTCAGCCATAGAAGTCAAACGGTTATGTAAAAGTTGCAAGTTAGGGTAGGAGCAACGCTATACACGCGGTTTAACAGACATTTTTTGGGAACGGGAGCCATCCTATTTCGCTTGCACACTCCAACGACTGGGAAGAAAGCCATGACCGCATGTTGATATTTTCATATTAGATTCCTCGCTCCCATTTCTTGAAGCTATCGGTAAGTTTTGCCCTTTATATTATTTTTGTGACCCGCTTTTAATGTTTTCTATTTAGTGATTATCTTCCATCTCTAAAGTCCAAACACAAAAGTCTAGCAATTTATCATATCCCTCATTGACATTATTTATTTCTGTGACCCACTTGATTTTTTTATTTAGCGATATTCTTCGCATAAAGTTCTAAGGTTTTGCAAATGTGGGCAGTGCTCATCCAAAAATCCAAGGATAGAAAGCTGGATGTTGTCGAGAGTTGCGTCATTTAGGACTAGAAAATCGCCGTTTTAGTTTTCATCGCAAGCTTCATTTACAAATTTATTCCCAAACACAATCATGGTCTTCCTGCACCAAAAATGACACTAGTTGTTTGAGGTGGGTAAATGGATAGCCCACTTGAATTTCGTCCCTAACTGCCTTTTCTTCTAGTCTTCCTTGTTCACCATTTAAGATATTGATGACTTAGTGGATTTTTGTTGCTCGGTTTATTACAATTGTCATTTGCTCCTCTTTTCAAACATTTCATCTAGAATGTGGATTGAGATAGTTGCTAACTTTATAATGTTTTCACCTTTGCGGCTTTCATCTACTAAATCGTAGGACTATTTATGTTGCTATTACCAATATCTACTATTTTTGTGTTTAAGATGGGGTATCTCAACTGTTCATCTTGCCTGTGAAACTCCTAAAACCTTAATTTCGAAGAAAAACTTCCCTATGTCAAGAACTCAAAAAAAATTATTTTGCTTTTTCTTATATGATGAAGTGATAGATTTAGAAATACGTATCATGAAATCAATTGAAGGAGAAAACCCTTTTATTTCCCTGAAAATAGAATAAATTGTATTTCTATAGGTTGAGCTGAATGCTAACCTCAAATATAATGCCATTTATGGTTTAAGTTTATAAATTATGAAATTCCTTTTTTTAATTTCCTTTAATTCATCAAATATCCCTTGATTGTTCTGAATTTGGTGAATATTTATTTCCCAACTACATGTGTATGGTAATAGTCAACTCTTATACAAAATAGGTCTTCTGTTGCATATAATGAAGGGAGTTATAGAAACAGCACTTCTTTATGATAATGATTTGGATGATAGGCTATTCATTCATATTTCATATAGCTCAAGAAGGTGTTTCTTTCATAAGCAACTCTACATATTTTATTTTGCCCCCCGAAAATGACACATACATTTTTATTGAAATTTTATGTAACAATACTTTTTCTAATATTGGAGACAACTTGCCTTTTTTATTATGTGTTTCTCTAAGATTTATCATTAGTGCAACCTATTTTGTTGTGTGTCTCATTCCTCATGCTAATATGATTATAAAAGTTGAAAGCATGCATTTTAGGAACCCATGCCACTGAAATCAGCATGTTGAACGCAATCGTTATCATGCTGATTTTGGTGAGAATAAATCATTTTGCCTATGTTTAGTATGCTATATCCCATTAGTAACTACCTATAATCTATACCATTGAGTTGATAGACTGCTATTGCTACTTAGCATGTTGTATGCCTCATGCTAATATGATTATGAAAGTTTGGAGCATGCATTTTTGGAACTCATGCTACTGAAATCAACATGCTAATAAGTTACTTTTGCTTTGTTTAGCATGTTGTATGCCTCATTTAATTTTTGACATGTCATTTTCCATTTATGCTTCTGAAGTTAGCTTCCTGTTTGTTTTGCTGCCACTGAACTTAGCTTGCTATTTGCCTTGGTTCTTATACTAGTATGAAATCAGCATGTTAATGTTGATCCTTAGTTATTATTTGAAAATAATTTATTATTTGTAAATTAGCATATGCTTGGTATTTATTCATCTATGTCTATGACACTTGGTTATCTTTTCATAAAGGTTTTGTCACCTTATCTTCATTATGCAGATTAGATAATAACTTGAGTTGCTAGAAAGACTATTGATCTCAATGTGAATGACAAAGGGTGGAAAAGCAAGAAGAAGACATTTAAAATGCTTTGCTGCATGTATTTTTTTATGTTTTTTTATGGCTTAAGACTTCCATGATGATATAAAAATAAGTTATAACTATTTCTATATATAAAGTTACTATTTGTTGTAATCGCAATGATAAGTTCATAGCAAACTGGTGCACTCAAAATTTAGAATTTCATCATTAATTTCGCATATTGTTAAATTTTGAATTGTTTGATTAACTACAACAATAACCATCTTGAATTTATCTAAGCTACATAAGTATTTCACATCCCACATGATGATCCATGTCAAGATACAACCCATCTTTGAAACCACTAAATTTTACATATTTTGCGTGTTGATTTCATTATGCATATGTCGATTTTTATATCTTGCATGCTAATTCTAAATTAGTGACAACCCTTTTTAACAATTTAGTTATCTAATTTCATAATTCATATGTAGCTAAAATGTCAAGATGAGTTGTTACTAATACAAAATCAAAATGTGGAATTTGTTAAATTCAACAAATTTTTTAAAATATTGTAGTCTGAACAACATTTACAATGTGAAATTAACATGTGAAATTTGAAATCAACACGCATTTTTATGTCAGAATAAGAAAAAATATGAAGTACGTAAGTCATTGTCTTAGAATCAGCATGTGTATTACATCAAAATCAGAAAAAATAAGAAGAACGTATGTCACTATCTCGGAATTAGTATGTGGATTCTAAAATTAGTGTGTATTTTAGTTGAAATTAGAAAAAAATATGAATAATATAAATCACTATCTTGAAATCAGCATGCGGATTCCAAAATCAGCATGCGTATTATATCAAAATCAAAAAAATAAAGAACATAAGTTACTATCTTGGAATTGGTATGTGGATTCTGAAATCAGCATGCGTTTTTATGTCAAATTAGGAAAAAATATGAAAAATGTAAGTCATTATCATAGAATCAACATGCGGATTTTAAAATCACCATGCTTTTTATATCAAAATCAGAAAAATATGAAAAATTTAAGTCACTGTCTAAGAATCAACATTTAGATTCTGAAATTAGCATGTGTTTTATATCAAAATCAGAAAAGAAGAAGAACATAAGTCACTGTCTCGAAATCAACATCATTTTATGTCAAAATTAAAAAATATATGAAGAATGTAAGTCATTGTCTTGGAATCAGCATGTGAATTTTAAAATTAGCATGTGTTTTATATTAAAATTAGAAAAATATGAAAAATGTAAGTCGCCATCTCGGAATCAACATACGAATTCTAAAATTAACACATGTTTTATGTTAAAATCAGAAAAAATATGAATAATGTAAGTCACTATCTCAGAATGAGCATGTAGATTCTAAAATCAGCATGTATTTTATGCCAGTATAAGAAAAAATGTGAAAAAAGTGTGAATCTAGCAACTATAACTTAACTAGATAAAGTATATAAACAAATTCTTAACACTTTATTTTTACATCATAAGTCTTTATAAATTAATTGACACAAAAAGCATACTTAAAAAAGCACAAAATAAAACATTTCAAGCATCTCATTCATGTTATTCTTCTCTTTTTATTCTCATCAACGGTAGAACTTCCAAGCATAAGGACGTCTGCCTTGTGGTTTTATTTGGTTTGATTGTTCACATTACTTGATGCAGTTGTTTTAGATCTTCCTCTAGCTCTCTAAAGAGTGTCTCGAATGCTTCTTCATCTAGGTCATCGTCTTTTTCTTCTTCATCATCGATTTGCTTTAATTTTTTTTGCATGATGAAAAGTTAGTATCAGATCATAATATTAACCAACCATTGGAAACATGCACTATCTTCACTTCAATAATAAAAAATAAGAGTATGTAGGGAACCCAAATTAGATGCAGTCAGGGGTAGGAATCGGGGCGGGTCGGGACGGGTCGGGGTTTGCCCAACCCTGACCCTATTTTTCAAAAATCTTGTTTGACCCTTATTTTATATCGGGTCAGGACAAGGTTGGTTTGACCCTTACTTTTTTCTACCAGGGTTAGGGCCAAATTCAGGTCGGTGTCGGACCGGTTTTGGAATAACGGGTCAGGTCAAAAATACGAGTCAAATAAGATAATTTTCAAATTTTATATATCTATAAAACATAAGTATACATCTATACTAAATTTAAATATTATATGTTTCAATATTTTATTAATTATTAAAAAACACATAATTAAGAAAACAAAACACTTGAAAATGTAGTATACATTTATTAAAATAGATTAATATACAATTACATATAAGGGTTATATACATATAAATTTTTTATTGATTCTTATATTGCTTTTTGAATAAATTGATTCTTCTATTATTGATAGAGTTAATTATAAAAAAGTGAAAATTTTGAAAGAAAATAATAATAATATTTCAATATAGTCTTATAATTTTTAATAAATTTATCTATGCGGGGCGGGTCGGACTCTTCGGGTCAGGACATGGTTGACCCACCCAACCCTATTTTTGAATTCGGGTCAAAATTTCTAACCCATCCCTATATCGGGTCAAAAATGTGTTGGTTTTACCCGGCCAAAAATGGGTCGGGTCAATACCGGGTCACGGGTCGACCCGCCCCAATTCCCACCCCTAATGTAAATTATTTAAAAGGTGTGATGTGCAAATTCGACCAAACTTGACTGGTACCAACGCAAGAACCCTAATGAAATAGGTTGGATGTTGTATGAACAATATGAAAAAGTAATTAGAATAAGAAAGAAGAATGTTTCAATGCATTCGGCTAGAATTTTTATTTTTAATATTTTATTGGAATTTTTTTTAATAAAAATCTTCATCTAGGTGTATTTAATCTATAAACTAAATTTTATTATTTTTAAAAATATGTATATATTTTTTATGTTAAAAATAGGAGTGTTTTAGTACTTTAATAAATACTTTTATTTTTAAAAATAAAAATATATACGAATTTTTAAAATTAGTAAAACTTAGTTTATAGATTAAATACACTTGAGTACAAGACTTGAGTTCAGCTAAGAATGCATAGGTGTCTCATGCCTACATCAGGTATCAAGTCTCCTCACTTTTAAGGCTGCAAGTTGAATTTAGCCATGAGCAATGGCCTCTAACTCATAAAAAAGAAATAAATATAGATAAATAGTTTTATAAAAAATTCAAAAAAATTATTAAAAATAGAATTTCAAGCCAATTGCATTGAAGCAAAACTCAATAAGAAATTAATAAATAATAAAAAGTAAAGTAGTTAGTTAAGATCTTAAATCATATTAAAAAGTGCGTAAGAAGCAATGAGAATTTTTGTTATGTCTTACAAAAGAAACCCTTAATATATTTTTTATTAATAGTTTATTGAGACTGGCATGTCATAATTATATTTATGAATTTATCACCCAAATGACTTTAGTTCTTTTTCTTATGTCCTTCTTTCTGCAAGTAAAAAGAAGCTTGAAGAGTTAATTCCGTTACCGAACGGGTATGTAGCTCTTCCGCTTTTTTGGAATTAATCTAATAATCAAACCCAATCCAGTCCATGGATCAGGCCAACCTCCATTTCATAGTGCGGATCGTACCAAAGATGCTTTTTTGGGTAATGGGTTTTTCATTCCTTTGCAATAAAATCATCCAAAGGATTACATTTTTTAATGATACTTAATTTCACGCAGTTTTTTTTATCATCCTATCTACTTTTTACTTCTTAATAATTAACGGAAAATCCAGCTTCCATGGTATTTGGCATAGCTTGTTTAGTAACGAAATAAAACTTCATCTAAATCAAATATTGCATGAACATGTTTAGGGGCATAGCTAGGTGGTAGACATCCTTTTTTTTTTTTATTGGTACAGTTACATATATCTCAACACATTATATACTTGAAGATATGAGACATTCTTATAAATATAAGGGACACACATTCCCAAAGAAATCTGGAGACACAGCTCCACGTAAGAATAAGGAAGACACAGCTTCCAACAACCACCTGGGAGACCACCCGCTCCCACACTCCATCCATCCGGGAGACCACTTTTTTGCTCCCACGTATATTTTTCGCTCGAAATTTTAAGCGCGATTGTAGATTCGAAACTCTACCAACTGCCGCGCACATCTTTGCGCCACCGACAGCCACCAACCGAGCTAGCCTCGATTAGTGGTAGACATCCTGGTGTTGGTGTAACTAGGTTGAGATTTTAAATCCTAGCGGAAGAGTCTGATCTTCCATTTCAAGAGCGTGGCTTCTAAAATAGAACTATAAAAGATGTCCGGGTGTAATATTTAATTGAAATATATATTTATGTGTAAATTATAAAAAATAATTAGGTCATGTGTGGTTTCTAATACAATTATAAAAAATGAGCATGTGCAATATTTTAAAAAAATTTTGTTTAAGCGTAAATTATACAAAATAATTAGGTCTATTAACATATGCATTCGAACATAACAATATTTTATAAAATCATTCATTGGCATAATAATGATATTTTAAACAATTTAAATGCTGAAAATAAAAATTTAAAATTGATATTCAATATAAACTATTTTATTAAGTTGATTTTATGCATTTATGATGTTTTTGGCATTCTCATAAACTTATAAATATAAATTTTTTCACTCTTCACATCTGCCTTATTTTTTATTATATTTTTACATTTTCCTTTACAAATATCTTGCTCTTGAATCATTTATCTACAACTACTCATATTATCATATAACTACATTATCTATCTTAATTTTATTTTTTATTCATCGTCATTACTTTTGTTATATTATATCATTTCTTCCATTTCAAAATATTTTCATTTACAAATTTTATCGAATATAAAACACGCCCTTATAAATCAAGCCCATACACGATAATACTAAACAAAAGTAGATTACCTTAAAAATATAAATAATTCTAACTACCGTGTATAGAGTAGATTTTTCATCAATTAATAATATGAAAAAAATGGACGCGATTATATAGTAGTAGGGTTTAGAGTCTAATCTACATAGAATGCATTTTGATGAACCCTTATGTATATTTTGTATATTTATCATGTCTCTAATGCTTAGCCATTGGCGAACTTTGCTGCTGCTGCTTCTTCTTCTTCTTCTTTTTCTTTTTTTTTTTTGATAATAAGCCACTGGCGAACCTCGTGTCGGTGTATTCCCGAATCCTTCCAAAGAACAGCCGAAGAAATGCGACAAATGAGACGGACACGGAAATTGCGAAGGCTAGTTCATATTACTACCGATCGAGTGTGACAACGTTATCCAAAAGAAGCAGAATTTTGCAGGCCATAGTTACATGATAAAGTAATTAAGATATGAAATGGACAAATGGATAATTAGATGAAGATTCGATTCTCATGCATATGCTGACTTGTGACATATACGATTGTGACAAAGGAAAGCGAGAGAATGAAAACAGCCGGCCCTTATCGGATAAGAATGATAATTAAACTGCAACTGATCGGGACTCGTAAACCTGTTTGTCTATGGGAAAGGTTTGAATAGGAACCACTATTCAGTCCATCTAGTTTCTTTTATGTTTCACAAATCCAATCATAAATTGTATTTTAAATATAATATTAATGTTGTAAGTGAAAATTACACATTTAATTACATCCTCAATAGTTAAAAGTCATAAAAATTATGTATGTAGCAGATAAAAATTATATTTAATGATTTTGTCAACATAAAAGTTTTTTTTAGACTCATCTAGTCAAAACACATATATAGATCATTGCAAATTATATAAATTACGTGCCCGTTTCCAAAATTTCCAAAATTACATGAGTTACGAGCCCATTTCCATATAATCGGGTACATATTATATAGATCATTGCAAATTATATAAATTACGTGCCTGTTTCCAAAATTTCCAAAATTACATAAGTTACGAGCCCATTTCCATATAATTGAGTACATATAAACGCTTTTATGTAATCCTTTCAAAATTTAAGCTTTTGATATTAGATGAAAAATTCAGTCAATTCATATATTTAACATCATTTATTTAGTTAGGAATCTAAGTTTCATCTAAATCAAATACATGCATACGCCACATTTGCTAAAAAATAAATATTTTCATATATAAATTAGGAAAAAATTTAGATTTATTCGCATCTGTATTTGAATGTGAAATTTATTTATAAAATTACTTGTCCATATAGAAATAACATTTTAGATGATTTACATGTTGAAAATATAATTTTAAAATTGATTTTTAACATTAAATTATTTCATTGAATTGATTTACATATTTGCAAATGGGGCCCATGCATAATTATACTGGATGAGTGAATGGATTTACAAGATACTATAAATGATTTTAAATATAATAAATGAAGTAGATTTTTGATCAAACATCAAAATATTTAAAATGGAATGGGTTATATAGAAGAAATGTTACATAAAAGCATTCATTTATAACTATATTATAAACAATATTTTTTTATTGGTGTATATTTATATCATATCTTAACTTATATTGTAATCAATCTCTCAGACAGTTCTTATAATTTTTTAGAGAGATACCACAAGCTCTCAAATATCAACAAGAGAGACCATAAGTTCCCAAATATTAAAGGGAAGAGAGACCATAAGTTTCCAAATATTAAAGGGAAGACAAAGCTCCTAAATCGCGAACCCAAGATTCAATACCCGAACTGCATTTAACAAGGAACGCAAGTTTGAAAATTTTGCATTGTTAACTTGAAACTTTCATATTTGCAATGACTTAATATTATAAAAATTAGGCTTTTTGCCCCCTCACCTTACTTTATTAAAAATTATGCATGCAAATGACTATTTAATCATTATATAACATGTGAAATGGGGATGAGCATGATCCCTGAGAGTTAACACCACAAAAAGACAGTTGTTAGGCCACACTCAAAATGATATATATGTATTTTTATAGCACAATTAATGTAAGTGTATTTAATCTATAAACTAAGTTTTATAATTTTTAGATATATATATATATATATATGTTTTTGAATTTTTAAACACATGAGTATTTTAGTTAGTTTCAAGTTGAATTTAACTCCAAACCATTTCAAAAACAATTTGAAACCAATTCGATTTTTCCAATTCATCTTTCAACCCAACCCTAACCGGTTTAAATGGGCTGGATTTAACTAATTGCAAATTACAACCCTAGATGCAACTTTAGAAACATTGAAGTGTATGACTATGACTTGGACCTATTCATCATAAGAATGGGACTAAGAGTTTAGGCAAGGAGGATAGGCACATGTGCTTAGCTCTGATTACCGATGAATTCAATAATAATGAGTTTATTAGGAAGAGGAAGATGCTTGGGAACTATGGGACTAGGAAGCTCGATCAGTTGCTGATGGATGGGAATGTTCATTGCCCTTATCATGACATCTAGCTTAGATTCTTGGATATAAATTCCAGGAACCATCGTCAACTACCTGAAGTGTCCATTTTGTGCTTCTTTCTCATCAGGTTTGGAACCTTCACTAGATGAACTCTAACAAACCTCCCTTGTTTTTCTACCATGTTTTTCAGTCAAGATGTGTCTGTCAGGGCTGAGGCACAGCCGTCTTATGGAATTAGTTAGAACCCACCTCACCCAATGAATAATCTAGTTTAGATGGGATCAAGGCAAGTCACGGATCAACTTGTCCCGATTTCCGTTCCAAGTATTCTATAATATAGAAAATCTTTGAAATAAATGAAGATTAATGATCATATCAATAAGATAATTATGGAAGATACATTAGTTTGAATTCGATCTTGTTAACCCAAGTTAACAGTAGTTGACGTTAACTTGGTCTAAAAGGATTTTTTATTTTTTATGAAAAATATTATTCTGAATGTATTTAATTCATAAATCAAAATTTTTAAAGATCTGCGTATATTTTTTTAAATTAACAATTTTGGGTGGTGAAGATAACTTAATATTTCCAAACTGTTGTTTTTCAAAATTAAAAATATATACTATCGAAATTCGTAGAATTTAATGTACGAACTAAATATACTTAGGACGATATTTTTCATAAAAAAATAAATACAAATTTTACTTCGGCCTAACATAAGCTAGCTGCTTTTAGCCCAGGCTACTAGATATCAGCTCCATATTAATTTGGAAAATGGAGCTTAATAATAACTGATGTGATGGCGAATCTTGTTTATGCGTGCTCATTTCTGTTGTCTTACGCCGAAAATCTTCCAAAATTCAATTGTACAAAGGCAAGCAGAGATAACGAGTGAAAGAAAGCACCGGCGCGAAGATCGATTCGCAAATCATGTAATTACCATATTTAGAAGGTGTTGGGAAGTACGGGGATGAGATATGAATGGATCGAGGTGACTGAAGGAGGAAGGACTGACGTATACCTTGAACCATAAAGAATCAGCAACGTTTCGTAAGCTCCGAAATGGTTGTATCGTAGAAAATAATGAGAAATGAAAAATAAAATATTTTAAAATTTATGTGATTAATAGAAAATGATAAAATAAAATTGAAATAAATAGGTTAATGAGTGTAATTAGTAGGAAAAAAGATTGAAATGTAGAAGTAAAAATAAAAAATATAATTTTTGATGAAGAAATCATCACCATGGAAAACTAAATCCCACATTTTTCCGCTCCTCCCACTTTTATATGTCACCGAGCATGACATAAGACAGTTAAGCATTGAAAAACGAAAATTTATAAAAGGATATATTTGGATAGGGAAAAAAAAACTTTTTCTTGCTTTTTTTTCTCGCAATTCATGTTATTTGATTACATTATTTTTCATTATTTTTTACATATTTTTATCCAATCATTTTATCATTTTAAATTTATTTACTTTATTCTTAATACAACTGCCCTGCATAAAACATCATTCTCTTCAGTTTTTCTAAATCTTTAAAAAAAAAATCTCTTTAATTGCGGCCTTTTAAAATGAAAAAAAATTAATAAAAAATTTCCATCCGGTCCACATCTCGTCCCATAAGTACTCGCGTACGAGCCCTTCCAGTCCACCCGGACATCCTTCTGTTCGATGATGCCATTCGATGGTCCGGCTATTTCCCACGCTCTTCATTGATCATTGCCGAATGATGCCGCTGATTCCAACCTCCTTGTTGCCACGTGGCACGAATATGCCTGAGCAGTGGGGCACATCTTTTTGACCTCTCCTCGCGCGAATCGCCGCTTATTCCCGCATCCACCGGGAGACAAGACGGGCCGGCAACAGCTACTTTCTTTAATTACAAAATGAGAACTCTTCTAGCTCAGATATTTGAAAGATCTCTTTAAAATATTACAAAATAAACCTCATGCTAAAATATTCGTTGGTAAGGAATTTCCAATAATAGATGATCCGAATATCATTTCAAGGGGGAATATCTGGGTATAACTGGTTGCACCAATTTTTCCTGCACTGTCTTTTAATTTCAGAGTGTGTTTGGCAATGAGGAAAAAATGTCAACTTAAAATTATTCAATTTAAAACTTTTCATCCTTTATAATTATTATATTTTTAATTATTTTTTACATTTTCTCATACAACTACCTTACTTTTCAATCATTTCTACACAACTAGCCATATAATTAACCTATTTATTTTAATTTTATCATCTTTACTCCTCATCATTACCTATATCATATCAAATCATTTGATAACTTTTACTCTTCAAAATTTTTCATCAAAAGTTTTATCTATTCCCAAACACACCCTTAGATGTTATAAAACTTTTTATTAAATCTAAATTAAATACATTATTTATTTTACATTTCTAACTGCAAGTGTAAAATCATCTTGATTATATAGAAAGGTGGGCCACGTAGGATAGTTCTAAATCATATAGCTTTGAAATACTTAAAAAGTTTTAATTCATATGGCCCATCAAAATGTATAAGAAGATGATTTTAACATACATAATTAGGATACAAAATTCAATAGAAATACGACAATAAACTAAAATTACTTGAGAGGTTAGCCCTCGGAAGACTAATCCCTTTAAGTGCACCAATGTCTATTAGTTTGTTTTATAAGTTCTAAATGCTAAATGTTATCAAATTTTCAATTATTTCTACATAACTATTTATCCAACTAACTTATTTATTTTTATTTTATTCTTCACTATTATTATCTCTTTCATATTTCATTATTTATTTCAATTCAAAGCTTTTATAACAAAAATTTTTTATTCAAAAGTTTTATCATTTTCTAAGCACATTCTAAATTTATGTATTGGCTGACAAGATAATACATAACGTAATAACATTGAGTTACATGATATTTATGTCTATATGTTATTCAATAACAACATTTTTATTATTGTATTTTTATAATCATATATTTACAATTTTATACAATTTAATATTATTTGATACCATGTTCTATTGATAATGATTTTTATTCATATTTTTCTGATAAATTCATCCTATGAAATCACAATATCTCCAATAAAATGAATGTGTCTTTCGAAATTAAATTTTAAAGATAGAGTCATCACTTACCCAAACAAATAGTTTGATTTACACCATTATGAAAAAAGAACAAAAAACAAACGAGTGTTTGTTTACACTAAAAATATTTTAAATTAAAATTTTTTAATCTAAATTTTTTTCACTTTCTAAAGTTATTCTATTTTTAATTTTTTAATTTTTTATACAATTATCCTATTTTTAATAATGTCTACATAACTACCTATACATTTAACATATCTATTTTAACTTTAATTTTTTTACTAATTATTATTAAATAATTACTTCAGCCCTATCATAATATTTTCTCCAATTTTAAAAATTTTATGCCGAGAACTTTTCATATCCCATAGACACCCGATGAGAACACCCCGCGGACGATAATCTTGTTTTTTCCACCATCTCTCAGCGAATATCCCCACCCTTTTCGCGGCCAAGTGCATAAATCGCAATCCCCACGCTTCTCCGCCAGCCGATACAGTCGTCTCTCTCGCTCCCCGCCATCGATGAAGTTTGGGAAGATTCTCAAGTCTCAGGTTGAG
>JAXCLR010000081.1:21527895-21545974 GCA_035584095.1 Annona squamosa
ACATTTCTCCGCAGAGACCACTCAGACCAGCAACGGCATTAGTAATGAAGAGAATCATCGTCTTGCAGATTATCAAATGCCGCTGCTTCAAATCATCTCCTCGGAAAATTGTGCTGCTGCTTCTTCTGCTTCATCGTTCAACTACAACGGGCAGCAGGAGGCTGCAATACAAGGCCCTTCCTACTAGGACCGGAACCGCTATGAAATCCACAACATCAACGATTCTGAAATTTCAGATTGGATTGCAGATTTGACAGCAGACACATAAACTATACAAGGAAGACTTTGATACAGTTCACCTGGGCTAGCTTCAATGCACTCAAGCGCTTTAACCCATTAAAATTTTTTTTTTGATATTTTTTATACTACTGTTAATCTAAATTTATTTAACATGTGTATCAATTTTTACTATTTCGGAGTATTTTATATATTTATTTTTTATTTTTGAAAATCAGTAGTATTTTTGTAATTTTAAATTCCCTAAAATGTCACCGATTTTTCAAAAATAAAAAATAATATCCAAAAACTCTAAAAATAGCAAAAATTGATATATATGTTAAATACATTTAAATTAATAATTGTATAAAAAAATTTAAAAATAGGTTAAATGCACCAGGTGCAAGAAGGCTAAGTGCACCCGGGAGCATTTAGCCATAACCCATATAAGGAAGTATAAGAAGGGCCAGTTGCAACTAAATGATCTCTTGGATTTGCTATTTTTTGATTTCTGTTAATATCCACGTCTGATACTGTTACTTTCAACAAAAAAAAGAAGTCTGATACTACTTTTTCCTTTTCTTTATATAAATAAACTGGTGGATATTCCTCAGCCTTCTCCTCTCGGTTGGAAGCTCAAATCTTATACTGTGTTGTTTATAATTATTTATTAGTTTTTTTTTTATGAACTGGAATGATTTCATTACTAAGAACAACAGTCCATGTACAAAAGGTATACAATTTGACTAGGTGGGCGTCACCACGATGTTTTGCAAGATTCACTCAATGATGAAACCATGCTAGCCAAGTTGTGGGCCACCTTGTTGCCTTCTCTTAAAACATGCATATATCTAATTGATTTAAACGTTGTCTCCATTAGTTTGATGTCACGAATGATCGTCCCCACCATAGAGAGAACTGAGTGCTCATTCAGATAACTTATCAGAATCAAAGAGTAACTTTCAATCTCAATCTCCTAAATTTCCAGCTAGAGCTTCCATGGGTAGAACATCTGTTATCCCCTCCAATCTCCATCCTTTCCCAGCTAGGAAAGCACCTATATCATTTCTCAACACTGCTTCCAATCTCATACACCGAGATCTGCAGTTTCTGCTAGCATCTACATTGATTTTGAGGGTCTCGACATCTGGGTTCACCCACCTTACTTTCAGCTCTTTTTGCATTAACCCCTGTGCACCCAATTGCTCTGCAAGTTTGAAGTCGTCCAAGGATGATCTGCACCAATCTATAATCCTTCCCATTATTTGTTATCTTCCCCTAATCTGCGTTGATTCTTAATAAGCCACACCCTACAACAGAGCAGCAGAAACACGGAGAAAGTGTCATCACCACCGGTTCCTGTCAACTGTCTAAGAATGCAATGAAGCGCTTTCCTTAGGGTCCAAATTTGTCTGTCTGGAAACAAAGCTTCCCTCTCAGAGCACAGACATTTTCAGTATGCAAACAGGTGATTTAACTCTTCACTCGACCTATTACATAACACATAATCTTGATCAACTTGGATACTCCTCCTAAACAGATTGTTTCGGAGAGCGTCCAGAATTAGACGCCAGCCAAAAATCTTTTTGTTTGGAACCTTTGCTTTCTAGAGCTTTTGCAGTACCACTTTGTCTAGACCATCAATGGTTTTCCTCCTTCTCGCTTGGAACCCTACAAGAGAGACCTCATTAGAAATAATCAGCCTGTAAGCTAACTTTACCTTGTACTAACCGTTCGGTTTAGTTGCCCAAAACCAATAGTCTTCCATAACATTCGTCGATAAAAGATCGCTTGGATTTTCCTCTAGCCATTATCCCCGACTGCAGCAATGATCTTCTGTTTCCTCCAAACTCGCTTATCCTGACCAATGAAGTGGTTAACCTGTACATCTTCTTGACAATCTGTTGGGAGGGGCCCAGCCTTTACTGATTCTTTATGTGTCCATCCGTTTTGGAAGAAACTGACGGAGTGACTCAATCCAATTCTCCACTTCCCTCCCCATTTTAAGACCGCTCGTGCTTTCAGAATAGATCTCCACGTGGACAAGTCCCTATTTCCCTCTTTATAGTTCCATAAATCAATTTTGCTAAAATATTTTGCTTTGAAATTTTTATAATAGAGAGATTTCCTATGCTCCACTAATGCCCAAACTTGCTTTGCTAATGGTGCATAGTTGAAAGCCCTTAGTTCGTGAAAACCCAATCCTCCATCCGATTTCTATTTGCACGTCTCCCCAGGCCATTCAGCTCAATTTCCTTCTTCACCCTGCCGGAATCTACTCATTATAGTATTTGAATAGCCTACACTACCACTATGATTAGAATTTCCTTCTATGGAATCAGGTTACATGGAAACGTTTCTATGTAACCTCCCTGATTTTGAGTATGTTGATAATTTATGCAAATAAAATACATATGTTGTATTTTAATATCCATTGTTTGGGTAGGAGATTAAGTTTCATTTAAATTAAATATATGAACGGTCATATTTGCTTAAAAATAAATATATTTATATGAAAATTAGAGAAAATATTTAGATTCATCGCCTATGTATTTTAATGTAATAATAATCTATAGAACCATTTACCTAATCCACATTGTAATGATATTTTGGATGGTTGAATGTTAAAAATATTATTTTAAAATTGATATTTAGCACAAACTATTTTTTTATATTGATTTTACACATTTATAAATGGGGTCATGGATAGTGACACTAGATAATTAAAACAGTTTTCAAGATAATATAAATAATGTTAAATATCATAAACGAAGTGAATTTCTTTATTAATAATCAAGATATTAAAAATAAAGAGGGTTATAAAAAGGTTTATAGTAGCAAAGTTCCATATTTATTTAGCCTAAATATAAAAAGTAAAGTCAACAAAGTCTTTTTTAGTCTATAATATTAAAAAATATAGTTACAAAAATCTCATGCATTTTTATCTAATTAACATGATTTTTGGATTGTTACAAGAACTTTAATTTTTAGCAACTAAACTTTTCGATTTAAAATTTGGTTGTTAAAAAATTTTAGTTATTAATATTTAGAGATATATTGCATTTAACAATGACTAAGAAAAACTTTGGTTGACAATAATTTATGGTTTTTATACTTTAGCAACCAAATTTTATTTTTATTATAAAAATATTATCATAAGTAAGGAACATTTTCTTTACCTATAGGAGCAATATCAAAAGTAAGAAATTTTTTCTTACTTATAAAATTATCATAATAAGTTGAAAAAGTTTTCTTATACATTTTTTTACCAATAAAGATTTTTCTATCATTATATCCCAAAAAGGTTTTTCAATTGTTAATAAGGGTATTGCCAAAAACCAACTTTGTATGAATTAAAGCGGAAGCACACACAATAAAATATGATCAAATAAATAATCAAGATCATATACACACAACACCAAAATTTATGTGAAAAATTCTTCAACCTAGAAGGGAAAAGCCACAAGAGATATAACAATTCACTCTGATAAATAGGTTACAAATATATATATATATATAATGCCTCATACTCCTTTTCTATATGCCTTACACACATCCCCAAAGAAGAACACCCTGATAGCTCCTCTCATGCCCAAACGGAATACCTTTCAAGACTCCACTGAATCTCTACCTGATACTCTTAAAAATAGAATTCTGTAAGAATATTTACACAAAACTAAATGCAAAGTACAAGATACAATCCTAATAATCTTCACCTCGGATTTGATTATGCAAACATCAAGCCAAATCGCAGAAAAACCATGTCTTTGCCCATTCCACAACTCATCAATTACTCATGCTCCAACTCATGGTAGTACATTAGGCATGCAGTCGACCAAGTATCTCATTTGCATTAGTTACAAATAATATAAATTGCATTCATTTTCCACCATATCACATTCATAAGACCCCCAAGCTTTCTATGATTCGATGTCAACGCATTCTTAGTATATCATAGCCACCATCTAATGTGAGACTTAAGAAAATCAATTTATCACCACGTGCTCTTTATGCATCCTCGGCATTGGTACAAACATAGACAACAAGAAATGTAGAACATTTGTAATTTCATAAAGTCCATTCACTTCATCTATACCTGAACCATCACTATACAACATTAACCATGTGATCTCACTAGATTTGCTTATGAAAGGCTGCTTTAAACCATATTAAACTTGATTCATCCTGATCAACCTTGATCTACATGATTCAACTTGACCACGTCTAATAATATAGCATCCTCTTGTCTTATGTTGTCCACGAGAAACATAATACCTAATCTCATCTAGATCTATACATCAAAATTTCTCCCATCATCACGTCATCATTGATTTGTACACCTAGCAAATCTATACAATCAAAGACAAATTTTCCCAAATTGACCTCAACATCACGTTTGGAACACCTAAAATCTGATTCTAAGATCATTACTTTTAAACTACACAAGCACACTATTTTGGTGCACCTTAAATGCACCATATGCAGAACATCTAGCAACCCTATTATCGCCTTTGTTGCCTCCATCACACGCAACCTCCATAGCTAGCTCGACCACTATCATTCATCTCTCTCTGATGTCGATCTTCATCGCTACTCTGGCCACGATAGAAGCCTACCAGATCTACTGTTGGTCATCTTCTTAGATGGAAAAAATCCATCAAATCATCACCCAAACAAATCTACTCCATCTTTGGAGCTCGAACGTCACACACCACCATTTTTTATTATGAATTTAGAAAATTTGTCCACCATCAATTGAACAAGTTGCACCCATTCTAAAAGCCTTCAAGATTTTTCATCTGCTCTGTCTTTCTACTTAGATATGCAAAACCCCTAGCAAATCTATAACGCCACACAAACCATCTTTGTATAGCCATACTGCCACTTCCACCAACAACCACCACATCGATGATTAAAACCACCCAACTATGTCACAACGCCCAAATATTTCGTTTTGTCATATTCCTCATTGTCGTTCATTGCTCTACCATGTCTACCATCTCTGAGCATAGCCAACCATGGTCGCCCATCCTTGCTATAGCAAACCTGCATCCACCATGCATCCTGTGTCTTAGCAATCACCACCATGTTCTTGCTCCATAAGAAATATTGATCCAATACAAAACGACTTCTTAAATTAAAAACACAATCATAGCTTTGATACTACTTGTTAAGAAGCGTGATTCAATTTCATAAATATTATAACAGAAGCATACATAATAAAATAGAATCAAATAAATAAGCACAAGATATATAATAAGACACAATCTAGAGGGGAAAACAACATAAAAGAGATATCAATCTACTATGATAAACAGGTTATAAAGATACACACAGAATGCCTCGTACTCATTATCTAGATGTCTCACACATATTCCTAAAGAAAAACACTCTAATAGTCCCCACCTTATGCCTCAACGGAACATATCTCAAAGCTCTATTGGATCCCTAATTGATACTCTTATAAAGGAAACCCAAAGAAGTGTACGGATACATAATGAATTAAAGACTTTTCAATTGACTATTTAGCCTCTAAATATAGGTGTATATGTGTTTTCTTTTATTACTACTATTATTATAATGATTCATGACGTAACACAAGGATCTAGAAAAGTAATTTTATGAAAAGTATGAGATTTGATTACTATGATTTAGAAGAGTCCATGTGCAACCGACTTACAATGAAATTTGGTGGGTTTCCCTACCATAACATTAGAGCCAACCCATGGGAAGTGCTTCTCGTGTTTTTCTCATGGGAACCTGCCTATCTACCATTCATTTAAGTTGGATGGCTATGATTTCTTTGGGTATTTTTGGAAGCCTGAAAAATTGGCAGAGAGGCATGAAATTTTGGCTTCTTATTCACACCTCTCCTCCCAAGTCATCTTTCTTCGTCCATCTTGAGCAAATGAGTATGGCAGATTTGAGGCGGAAATCAAGATGAAAATTGGGGCGGAAATCATCATTGTGGGTGTGTTTTATGGTAGTATCATAGTGGAAGATGGCCATTATTGAACACTAAATTGATGCCAGATTCAGTGATCATCTGGCCATAGGGAAAATTTGCTAGCTACACAATTTGCATTTCATACATCGTTGCTTCATAATCTGCAAATTTTTGTTGATTTGCAAGGGGCGGTGCTAAACTTGCCACCATCTTGAAGGAAGATATAATTTTTTTATCTTGATGCTATTAGATCTGGTGATATTTTCACTTTGCAAATTAGATTGATGATTTGACTTCTTTGAATCCATGGCTGTCCTGGTTGGATCTGAAAAATAAGAAGTTGTAAATGACGACTTGATTTCACCAACTTGGAAGAAGAATGGCTACTGCCAAGACGGATGCTAGAGAAGATGGATTTCTACCAGCTAGTCTGCACATTTTGGGCTAGGAAAACCATCCACCTAGGGGTGTTAACAGATCAGGTTGATGGGTTGGAGCTTAATCCTAATCCTAACCCATTTAATATATCTAAACCCTAATCCGTTTATTAATCCATTTAAAAAACTTCAATCCTAACCAATTTACAACTCATTTAATAAAAGAGTTAACGAGTTGTTAACGGGTTGTGTTTGTTACTAATTTTAATGCTAAAAATCTTCAATAAAGTCTGTAAAATTAAATAAATTAAATAACTCGAAGTTAACATACGTGGTCTACCGAGTCTTCGTGCGTGCAGCGCCGCAAATCTGAAGGTTGCAGCGTGCCGATGTCTACTGAGTCTTCGTGCATGCGGTGGCAAATATGACGTCTATTCCTTTGCAGTTTGCAGACAAGCCCTTCAACAACTCAACAGACCAGAGAGGTACACAATGGTGAGACGAGGAGGCGAGCTCACTTTTCTAGTGGCGAGTAAGAGAAGAGAGGAGAGAAGAGAGAAAGGGCGATCAAGAGAGTCAATGTGGTCCACAAATTGATGACATGCGAGGAGCGAGAACCGGAGCAAGCAAGAGAGAAAAGGGAGAAGGAGTGGGCGAGGGAGACACTATATGGCCTTGAAGAATGCTTTGGTTGATGTAACTGCGGCATTAAATGCGATTCATTTATTTATATGTGGCTTTGTTGACAATGCAGAGTAGCACAGTTGTCATGAGTCATCTAGCGGGGGAGTCAAAAGCAATTAGTGCTTTTGTAGAAAGGGTTCCAGCTCTAAAATATGGTTGTGCGGCGACAAATCCAAGAAAACTTTAGATCTCAGTCTCGACAGCGATTGCAGAAGCTAACATCATGCACAGCCGTTGGGCATGACAGAGTGCCGAGAGCGGGAAACTGGAAACCGACTAAATTTATGTATATATTATATATAATATATTATAACTAAGTTATACGGGTTGGACGGATTGCAAACTCTCAACCCTAATTTGTTTATTTAATTAATTAGTTAAATGGGTTGGCAGATCATAACCCATTTATTCAAAAATCTCAACCCAAACTCATTTATTAACAAGTTGGATGAGCGGGTTGACGAGTTAAACATGACCATTAATACCCCTACATCCACCGGTTGATGGGTTCCATAAGCAGCTATGGTTGCCCGGACGGAAGTGATGGAGCACAATTTAATAGTACTCCAACAGTGCATCCTCTAATCATGCACGTGCAGAACCCTTTTTACCGAACATGAACTACAGGCAACCTTTTTCTCCTTCCCTCGCTTGCTTAGTGTAATAGCCACCAGCCTACGATATACACCACTCATAGTGCTATCTAAGCCTCCCTGCTCACCCTCGTCAACAACCACAGCCAAAACCTAGAGCGAAAGAGGGGAAAAGAGAGGGATGGGATGCTCATCTTCCAAACGAGTCGAAGCAGCCGTGGACTTCTACCGCCCTGCCCCCACTAGCATCGCCATTTTCAACATCAAGACCATCGAGGAGCCATGGTTGTCTGCCTAGCAGCAGCAACAGCTCACCAAGCCTAACAAGCTTTCCCACGTGCCAACGCCTATCCTTCAGAAGCTCGACACCTTTGAGTCGGCTTCCTACGCTCAACTCTAATCTACAATTTTTACATTTTGTAATTTTTAAATATTTATTTTTGAATTATGAAAATGAAAAATGCACAATTCATGTAATTTTTTGAATACATCTGCAGATTTAAGCTTAAATTTTCAAATATATATTTTATATTTTAGATTTTTAATATTTATTTTTGAATTGTAAAAATTAAAAATATTATTCTAACAATACATTTTTTCGTTTTTTCAAGAAAACTTATATGATTCTCAGATCTGTTCCAGTAAATCCTTCCGTGGGTACACCAATTAGGTAAGTGGAAATTTTCATGTCTTATTGTTGAAGATTCAATTAAAATTTTAAGCTTTTATAATTCTTCCATTTTTTTCCAAACTCTATAGATTCGCTAGATTTACAAAAAGAAAAGTATTGGAAAAATTTATATTAAATAAAGAACCCAGATATGTGCCTAGAGGTAAATTTCGAGTTCCTTTGGCTACTGCCAAACACTTATAGTGAAACGTGAAAACGAATCAAAGAAAAAAAATGCGGTAGCAATTTTGACTACTGTAGCAATTTTGAATTTTTGACGGAAATTTTACAGAAAATCCCCGTGAATTTATGATTTCACAAAAAGGTACTTATTTCGAAGAAATTATAAAAGAACTCAAATTTTGATAGAAAATTTGCAAGAGATATTTTTTAAAAGATTGCTACGAAATAACTTGTTGACTTGTTTTGGAATTTCATAAGATAAGTTTCAGAAAAAAATTACGAAAAAACCCCTTTTGAATGAAATACTTTGCAAAAATGACTAATATTAGCTAGGAATTCACGGCTTCAATAGAAAAGTATAATTTTCACTAAAATGAATTATTATATATATTTCTTTTGCAAAATACATAAATTATAACTTATTTAAATCTAAATTTTAGTTTTATATCAAAAATTTTTATTGAACTTTATTGAGAGGTGTTTTATAACACGAAGATTTTGTATAAATTTTTTATTCAATTTAAATATTTATTAATTGATAGTTTTACACTGATTTCACTTGAAGTAAATAAATTTTAATTTTTTTAAAAATAATTAATTCTAGTAACAATAAATCAAAATTATTATATTAATACGTAAATTTGTAATATAAATTGTAATAATATTATTTTATAATTTTAATAAATTTTCTTATAAAATTTCTATTAAATATATTAATCTGTTAAATTGATTATTTAACTAATCCCAAAAAGTAACATATATTTATATATTAATTCTAAATTACGGTTATATATAATTTATTATAATTTTAGTTTTACAGCATCATACATATAATTATTTTTACATTTTTATATATTTACGTAAATTTCTATTTCATTTAATTTAAATTAGTTGATATTTTTAATCATAAACTTATGTATTTATTTAGTTTTAAAATTATTTAAAGATTTGCATGCTTTGAAATGAATTATTAAGTATATATCTTTTGTAAAATACACAAATTAAGTAAAATATTTATAAAATATAAAAAATTAGATGATGTTAGATGTAGTTAGATGTTGTTAAACGTTGTTAGATTAAAGTGGATTTCATTAAATTGTATTATCTGGGTTTCAAATTATGTAATTAAGGTATAAATGACCTTATAAGAGGCCTAGGATCATACTACAAGTGTTAAATTAGGATTAACTTATTAATTTCGAAAATTAGATGTTGTTAGATGTGGTTAAACACTATAGGTTAAGGTGATTTTATTAAATCATCTTATCTAGATTTTAAATTCTATTATTAAGATATAAATGACCTTATAAGGGACCTAGGATCATATTGCATGTGTTAAATTAGGATTAACCTATTAATTTCAAAAATTAGATACTGCTAGATACTGTTAGACGCTGTTAGACGCTATTAAATTAAGGTGATTTTATTAAATCATATTATCTGGGTTTTAAATTCCGTTATTAATGTATAAATGACTTTTAAGGGGCCTAGGATTATATTACATGTGTTAAATTAAGATTAACTTATTAATTTCAAAAATTAAATGTGGTTAGATATTGTTAAATGAAGCTAGATGTTGTAAGATGTTGTTTGACTCTGTTAGATTAAAGTGATTTCATTAGATCGTATTATATGGGTTTCAAATTCCGTTGTTAAGGTATAAATGACCTTATAAGGGCCCTAGGATCATATTATAGGTGTTAAATTAGGATTAACTTATTATTTTCAAAAATTAGATACTATTAGATGTTGTTAGATTCGGTTAGATGCTGTTAGACGCTGTTAGATTAAGGTAATTTCATTAAATCATATTATCTGGATTTTAAATTTTGTTATTAAGGCATAAATGACCTTACAAGGGGCCTAGGATCATATTTCAGATATTAAATTAGGATTAACTTATTAATTTCAAAAATGAGATGTGGTTAAATGCTGTTAATTTAAGGTGATTTCATTAAATCGTATTATCTGAGTTTCAAATTTTGTTATTATGGTATAAATGTCCTTATAAGAGAACTAGGATCATATTAAAGGTGTTAAATTAAGATTAACTTATTAATTTCAAAAATTAGATGCGGTTAGACACTGTTAAATTAAGGTGATTTCATTAAATCGTGTTATCTGGTTTTCAAATTCCGTTATTATGGTATAAATGACCTTATAAGGAACCTAGGATCATATTACAAGTGTTAAATTAGGATTAACTTATTAATTTCAAAAATTAAATGCGGTTAGATATGGTTAAATGCGGTTAGATGCTGTTAGATTCTATTAGATTCGAAAAATAAAAAAATATTAATAAATTTTCAAAAAATCAAAAAAATGAAATTGTTGTTCTTGGGAGTACCTTAATTACATTAACTTTAAATAATATAACATAACTCCTAATATAAAATATATTTTTCAACTTTATCAATTATAATGAAATCTTATTAAAAATAAATTTTTTTGTACATAAATATTTTTAAAATTGTCAAATAATGAAAAATTATGTCTACATATATTTTAGTAGTTGATCCAGCAAATTAATGGAATAGAGTGTTATTTTGTATATATAATACAAATTTTACAAAAAAAACCAAACATACTCACGTTTTAAACAAATATACTCATGGTATAAAATTAACACAATGCCCTACTTCCTTTTTTACTTGTGGGGAAGGCTTCTCATGGGTTGGGGCTCCTGTAACATATTCGTTTTCCTACAAGCTGTCAAATTGTGGGCTACCGCATTGCCCTTTTACAGAATGTGCCGATACTTATGTTTTGGATTGCTAAGGAATGAAGCTTTATTTCATTTAAAAGGGTGCCTACATGGCACAAAGAAGGCACTCCTCATCTAGGAAACTCACAATTGGCAATAAATTACTCTTGGGCTCCAAACATTGCAGGTTCATTTTCGCACCCCATACAATTCCAAAAAAGATCCCCATAGCCTCTGTAACGAGTGCATCCATGATTCCTTTCACGTTCCAATATCTAGCTACTAAAAATTCTCCTTCTGAATTCTTCGATACAATTCCTAAATCCATGCAGTCCTTCCTGATGTTCTTGCTACTGTCAGCATTCGCTTTGACTCTTCCCTAAGAGGCATCGCCCAACGAGACTAGAGTTCCCATTAAGCAAAGCCATACCCACCCAGTGGATTGGCCGCGATAAACCATACTCTCTAGTAAAGCAAAATAAACGTAGTGAGCTTTTCATCTCCTTTTACTTCTGCCACTTGTCTAAAGATGTAACTGAGATCTTCTTGGTGTCTAGATTTTTCTGTTCGACACTAGTTGTCATCTTTCGAAGTTGATACTTCCACAGAACCCAAACAAATGATGCTAGTCTTCCCGTATGTGACTGGAGAAAACATAGCTAGATTCCAATGTGTGCTCCGTCGGTGGAGATTTTACTTTATTGAAAAGGCATTTCTAAACAAATGTCACTCGAATATCTTAATCTTACTTGGGATGTTTGCTTCCCAGATCTTCTTGAACACCAGCATACTGGGATCCTCCCAATGACTCACAATGCAATTCTGGTAACTTGCAACAATACACTTGTAAGAGATCATCTTCTAAGTTGATTTGCCGAAACCTACCATCTATTTCTACTGCTCTAAACCATTTATCCTCCAAAGCCCATAATGGGAAAGAGATTTAGAAAAGTAATTTTGAGCCTTGTATTAACTGTAAATCTTCAAGATCAATAATATTCAATTATTTGCATTAAAAAATCATATTCGATTATTATAAATAATAAAAGGAAATTTCATATATGCTTACGAATTTTACCCCTAATTCTACTTATACCAATGAATTTTCAAAAATTTCTTTTATACCCATGAATTTTTAAAAATTTCTTTTATATACATAAATTTTCATCCTAATCCAATTATACTCATGTTGTTTGGGATCCATTGAATGGGTTATTAGCTCCCCTTGTAAAGTGACAAATATATCAAAGCTCTAATATAATCTAAGGTTGTTTTGCTTAAAGTTAAAGACTCATTTTCAAATAATATATGATTTTATACTTGTAGAATTACTAAGATTTTATTATAATATGAATTTTTAGCTATAAAATTATAATTATGAATGGGCAAATTCTCCATTTTTCAAAGAATTAATGGGCTCTTTAACATATTCCTAACGACATGGATATACATGAAATTAGGATAAAAACTCGTGGGTATCAGAAGAATTTTGAAAATTATGGGTATAAATGAAATTATGCGTAAAATTCATGGATATATAAGAAATTTTCCCATAATAAAACTTAAAATTTTCAAATGCACTAGTTATGTACCATTTTTACATTCATTGCATGGAAAAAATAACAAATAATATTTAATATCTTAAAATACATGCTTGTTAAATAATAATTAAAATATAAACGTCTTTGTAAAATCTTCTGGTAGTCCAATATTTAATATCCAATTTAATTTAGTCTGCCTATCAAACTAAGGATTAGTATTAGAAAGTAGAAAATTATTTGAAAATGGACAGTGGTTCAATTAAAATTTAATTAAATGATATAAAATAAGCATAAAATATAGAAAATCAAAGTTAAATTTCATAAATTATAATAAAACAGACTGGATGGGCGAGATACCGCGATGTTACGGGCCAATCCTGCAGCCTGTGGTCTTCGTCATCTGGGCCTCATTTTCTCTTAGCCCACGTTATTGTATGGAATTTGCCTGTGTTGGGTTTGGACCCCAACTCAACTGGCAAGATCAGAGTTGCAATTTCTCTCGAGTCCTGACGGGTAGGGCTTTAAAAAAGGTGCGGAATTATGTCCTTATCTTCAACATTTTCTGCAGGGGGTTATTTTGCAGAGAGTCTAAAAGTACTTGGCAAAGACGTCATTAGCATGATGCCTTTCCAGGTTAAATAGCCATGTAACCTTGTTATTTTTTAAGGTTTTGATCTTCATAATGTGTTTGGAAAGTAATAAAGCTTTTGTATGAAAAATTTTGTGTGTAAAAGCTTTGAATTCGTAAAAAATATATGATATGTTAAGAGTAATGATGAAGAGTAAAAAAAAATAAAGTTAAAATCGATAGGTTAGTTATATGAGCAATTGTTTAGAAATAATTAAAAGTAGGATGGTTGTATATGAAGATGTAAAAAATAATTTAAAAAATATGATAGTTGTAGAAATTGAAAAGTTTTAAGTTAATAAGTTTTTGTGTTTGTCAAACATGCTCTTAATAAAAAAAAATTCTATTCATTTATTGTATTTAACATTATTTCTTTATCCATTCATTGTATTTAACATTATTTGTTTATTTAGGAGTTCAAGTTTCATCCCAACCAAGTATACTTACGAGTCACATTTGTTGAAGAATATATATGCATGTATAAATTTTAAAAATGCTTAGGTCCGTTTACACATGTATTAGAATGTAATGATACTTTATAAAATTATTTATCCATATATAAATGATATTTTAGACAGTTTAGATATTCAAAATACAACTTTGAAACTAATATTTAATGTTAAACCATTTCAGTACATTGATTTTCAATGATGCTCATGCAAATAGACAAATTAAATGATTTTGAAGATACTATAAATGATATTAAATACAATTTGATGGAATGAATTTTCCATCAATCATCAAAATTTTAAATACAAAGGAGTTATATAGAAGAGAAGTTTCACAAAAGCAAACCTATAGATTATAAAAGGTTATCAAGGGATGTATCATTCAAAACTCTCGGATAGCAATGTCTTGTAACATTTGGTATGGTTACGGAGAATGGAAAAGTGAATATTTTAAAAATGTTTGATTTATATAAAATAGGAAAGGTAAAGTTGAAATAAACAGGGTGGTTGAGGGGAAATAATTGAAATATATAAGTAAAAATTGAAAAAATAAAGTTGTTAAGATATTAAAAATGATTTGTGGAAAAACGAGAAGGATGAGGCGCTTCTCACCCCACCCCACCCCACTCTATTACCAAATAACTCCTTGGAACATGGTTGCCTATTAACTATTCCCTCCGACATCCTTTAACATATATTAATATTCTAATATACAAATAAGGGATGTCTCTATAAAACCCTCATTCCATGTAATCTCTTCCATTTTTAACTTCTAGATGGTTGATGAAAAATCTATTTTATCTATTGTGTTTAACATCACTTACTTTATTATGGAAAACACTTTCATTCATCCAACATCACTGTATACTAGCCTTATTTACAAACATGCAAAATTAACATAATAAAATGATTTAATGGTAAATATTAATTTTTAGGTAGTATTTTCAACATCTAAACCAGCTAAAATATTATTACTACATGAGTAAATGATTCAATAAAGTATTACGATATTCCAATTTATATATGTGAATTGATCTAAGTATTTTTTCTAATTTACAGATTAATGTACTTATTTTTGAGCAAATATAGCCTACGTACATATTGAATTTGGATAAAACCTTGTTTCCGAACTAAATAATGGTGTTAAATACAAAGAAAAAATTAAAATTTCCATTAAATATCAAAATCTAAAAATTCGAGAGGTTACATGAAACTGCTTCTATGTAACCTAATTACATAGAAGCAAGCCCCTACAAATATCATCATTTCAGTATTTCATAAATATTTTATTTTATATTATATAACTTATCACTGGCTAGTCATTGAATGAAATCAGTTTCGACCGAATATTAACCTTTTGGATGTCAATTAAACTATACGAATTTGCTGAAATGATATTTAAAATAATTCAAAAAAATGAAGTATAACAAATGGGTTGAACCGTTTGGCAAGTATAACAAATGCGTGAACTTTCACCATTTAACTTAAAATTTTTAAGGTCTTTAATACTCATTTTTATAAATATATATTATTTAAGGACATATCACTAAAAAAAATTTTTGATTTGTATCTATCAAGTTTTTGTCGAAAAAGTTTAGAATCTATTTGCTAAAGAAAATTTTATGTATGAATGCATGCTTGGCATTGGATGCAACATATCGTCAAATCATCATAAATTTGATTTCCAATAATTCACGAGTCTTGTGCTTTGATAACTCAAGTGTTATCATAGGCAATATTGGAATGTATTCTTTGTCAATAGTTAGTATCGGCAACTTTCTATATATATGCATTGCCAACGAACTACCCTTACATGTAACTCAAATTTTGCTCCAACTCAAATTTGGTTGTAGACCAGGTTGTATTTGACAAATGATAAAACTTACAAAAGAAAAGTTTTGAATGTAAAATTTTTAATAAGAAAAAATGATATGATATAATATAGATAATAATGAAGAATAAAGAGAATAACTTTAAAATAGATAGATTAGTTATATGAATAGTTAAGTAGGAATCATTAAAGAGTAAGATGGTTTAAAGAAGAATATGTGAAAAATACTTTAAAATAAGATAATTATAAAAAGTAAAAAGTTTTAAACAGAAAAATTTTTAGTTGAAAAGTTCTATCATCGATAAAACAAACCCTTAAGATATTGTAACACCCTTCGCGAGCACTACAATGGGCTCGGATTGTTTTTTCTCGCCTTGGAAATTTGGATTGTGTCGGATGGGTTTGAGCCGGTTCTTCAATGCTTTTGGAACAGCGGCATGGGCTCGGTATTCCTGCATTCCCACAGAGCAAAACACGTTAGCATTAACGATCTTTAGAAAGCATTGGCATATGAGTGTCCTCCCGTGGATTTGGCAGCATAACAGCTGAGACGGGGCTTTTTATATACGGATCGAGTCACGAATTCGGCAACATAACGGCAGCGTATTATGCTGGAGTCTGTGAAGTGGCGTGCGTCCGCTTTGCCGGAGCGTTAACTCAAGCAAGCACATTAGTATTTACACAAAATAAAGAAAATAAAGTCGCTACTGATCTTAAAAGGGAGATCAATCCCTATTTTCAATGAATAAAAGCACCGATCTCAGTCTTCAGATTAAAACGGATATGGTAGAAATCCATTAACCTGAAGCCATTTACATCGGCATGAAAAGGGGAAAATAAAAAAATAATCTAAAGAAGAGGGGGAGAGAGAGAGAGAGAGAGAGAGCTGGAGAGGAGAGGAGAAGTTGGGTGTCGAGGTTTTACTGTAGACTCTCGTCCTCCCCCTTAGGGATGCCTCCTCATGTTTGTTGGAAGTGAGAGCTTGGCTCCCCTTTTATAGATGTGGAGCGGGCCTTGTAGGCTTTGGGCTGTAGATGGGAGCCCACGGTAGTGGACTTGAATTTAGTTGGAGCCTGTTGCTCCAGGTGGGCCGTTGTGGAGGCTTGATGAGTTGTTGTAGAAGAGCCTGCTTTCGAAGTTAAGTAGGCTGGATCTAGTGGGCTGCATTGTAGAGCCCGTTTGCTGTGTTTGGTAAGCTAGATTTGGTGGGCTGCATTATAGAGCCCATTGGTGAGCTGGATCTAGTGGGCTGCATTGTAGAGCCCGTTAGTGAGCTTGTTGTTGAAGAGTCTGCTTTTGAGGCTTAGTGGAGCTTTGCTCATATGGGCTGAGACTGAACAGGCTCGTTTAGTGGTGGGCTTGGCTTGACATCTTTTGTTTTGGACTTGCTTCGAATGGGCTTCTGATTTTTTAGAGTCCATTTGCAATTTCTTTGGGTTTGCTCTCTTTTAGGTTGTTAGGCTTAGATCTTTTTCCATGTGTTGTGTATTTTTGTGGTTAAGGGAGGGGTGTCAACAGATATATTTTTCTTTGCTAAGAAAGAAATCCTAAAATGGGAGATGAAAAATAATTGTCTTGTTTAATTATTGTTGCATTTCCACATGTCATTTTGTTGTGCATATGTAGGTTTCCTTACCTTTATTTCCTTTGGGTATTATGGATTGGGTGAACCATTGGATTCGAAGGAACAAGGAGCCCGCTAATTTGGAATTATGATATAATTAGCCCGATGAACCTAAAGTCACAAACTTTTTTTAAGCATATTAAAATTACAAATTTAAAGTGCTGAATTATTAAAATGAAGAATATTTCAACTTAAAATTGCGAAATTAATTTAGAAGAAAAGAATGTAATAACCTAAAATTTTATTAATAGAAAGGATTAATTCTAAATATTAACATAAGTTATACGTCTAATTACATTTACGGATATAATGACACATTTGTTAAATAAATTAGCAAATGTGACTATATTTTTTGGCCATTTTCAAATATAGTAATATTATCAATTTTCCCATGTAATAAAATCCGTTTTTCATTTAGAAAATCAATTACTTTTATAGAAACCTGATTTCATGCACTCAGGTGAGCTCAGCTTCAATGCACTAGTGTGCAAATATCCATTTTAAAATTTTTTGAAATTTTTTTTACATGACCATTAATCTAAGTACATTTAGGGCGCGTTTGTTTCGCATCAAAAAATGTCAACTAAAACTTTTCAGTCTAAAACTTTTCACTCTCCATAATTATTCTATTT
>JAXCLR010000081.1:21553666-21581551 GCA_035584095.1 Annona squamosa
ACATAAAAAATAAGATTTGTATGATCTGAAACGTTATATACATATATTTGGTTTAGATGATTCTAAAAAAGTTTTTAATTTTGATACAATACTTTAAACTAATTTTTATTTACTAAATATGTAAATTTTATGATTTTTACATATTTAAGGGCACAATTATATCTGATTTTTTAAATTTCATTATGAGCGGTCGAAATCATATTTTAAATAATATAAGTTGTTAGATGTTTGAAAAAAGGTCAAAAAATTAGTTTTCGAATGGAGTTCCTCTGTTGAGATGGTGGGTGAGATGGTGGGAACTCCGAAGCCGTTCTCGTTAACGAATAGCAGAACGGATGAGTAGGAGCCCCTGCTCATGTTGGCTTGGCATGTGATTGGCTGGTTGCGGATGATGCGGCAACGTGCGTCAGTTTCTGGTGGGCAGCTAGCCACAATAAATGAAGAACCAACCAAATACGATTAGGACTGGTCATCTCTCCATGTAAGATCTAGACCGTCCACTTGAAATTGATCATTCCGTCATTCGGAAATACCAGCTTCAGGTCAGAGCTTCTGCCGAATAGTTGGGATTTAGAGCTTGCACGCTTCTCTTTTCTTTCCTTGCTGCCTCTGCCAAGCAAGACTTTCAAAGCACGCAAAGAGAGAGAGTTTTTTTTCTTTTTGGCCAAGCGCCAAACGATTTTTCTTTTTTTCTTTTTTCTTTTTTTAATTGTCAAGTCGGAGACAGAGATCCGATGAGTTAGGCGTACCTCTTATTGGTAAATGAGAGTCCCCTTTTTTTTTTGCCCTTTTAAATTGTCGTTGGTGGGACAAAGGAAAAAGACTAATCCGACCTTTTCTTCGCACATTTTATTTATCTAGTATGGAAGATTTATGTTAATCACCCAAAATTATGTTTGAAAACCAGCCCAACCTGATACGATAAATGAACTTGATCAAGCTCGCTAATATATGATTTGTTAAGAGTGAATCTGTTTAAAGGAGAATCTAAATGGAGCAATGAAAATGCAAAAGTCAGGCCCAGCTGTTTTACTTCTTTCTATTTTTACCTTATATTTCAACCATTTTTTGATATTTTTGTATATAGCTATCCTATTTAGTTTTCTTTACTTTTACTTTATATTTATGATATTTATTCCATTATCTATATCCTATTTACATTCTTATCATTATAAACATACCTTAAATGATTAAACTTAGGTGATATATAACCAAAATGACCTTTAAACATCTTGATTAATAAGGATAACGATGATCTAATTAGACCCATGTGTGACTGTACTGCTTTTTTATTAAAAATTTTTAATATCTAAATCATTTATAACATTCATCCACGTGGTGTTGTTTGTAAAACCAAAATAAAACCAAAAATCACCTATATTGAAAACTGCTTGATATTATACATTTATGTTTAATTTTAACAATTTTATATTCAATTTCAAAAGTGTTAAATTTTTTAAATGAACAAAAATCCTAATTAGAATGATTTTTGACATTTTAAATAGACACTTGTTAATAAAGATGAAATGGTTTAGAGTTTTCGAAAAAAATTTCAATATTAAAACAGTAAACTGGGTTTCATTTGATCGTAACCAGATAAATAAGGGTTGGTTTCGATTTGATAAAAAAAATATTTTTATAGAAAATAGAAGGTGCATTTAAGTGCATGAAGAAGTACATTGGATTCCACTTGACTTTTTTAACTATTAGGTGTGTCTACAATCATAAAAAGCTCATTAATTTAAAACATTTTGCTTTTTACAACTATTTTATTTTTTAATAGAAGAATTTCTTATATAATCCCGACTTTTGCACCTAATTCCTACAATACCTACAATATTTTATAGATTCCTCTTATATACATGATATTTCACCCTAAATTGTTATAATAGTCATGTCGTTAACACAACCATTATCTATCTTATTGAAAAGACGATTCTGCATTTTTAAAAATTTTCTAATATGACTCTTAAATTATTTAATATCATATATTAATTATTTACTATCATCAATTGAGTCAATTAAGATTAAATTATCTTAATTAAAAAATTTTGAATGAAAAATTACTTTTTTAATAGGGTAGATAATGGTCATGTTGACGACATGTGCATGAGAGAAATTTAGAGCAAAATATTATGAGTATTGAAGAATTTATAAAATATTATATGTATATAAGTAAGTAGGGACAAATATTACGGGGATGAAAGAAATTTTCTCTATTTTAATAATTTATTTACATCTTTCAATATGACTATAATACTTTTCAATTTTTTCTGCAATTAACTATATAATTATTCTACATGTTTTGACTTTATTTTCTTTATTACTTATCATTATTTCTTTCATATCATATCATTTTTCTCATCTTAAAAAATTTTATGTAAAAAATTTTCTGCTAAAAGTTTTATCAAATACGTTAAGGTAACTAAATTTTTTTTCTAACCTCACTGTAGAGATCATTTAAGATTTCGAAAGTCATGTGATTATTTGTAAACACAATGAATGATCATTTTAGTCATAGGTTAATGCATTTTACAAAATTGAAATACATGCTTTTTCTAAATATATCCACTACATTCGACCATAATTTCAAATATGCTCACTAAGTTTTCAAAATCCTAGATATATCATTTACGATTATAGTTAATTCTAAAAATACTCATTCCATTAAAAATCGTTAGTTAAATTTTTGTAAATGCCCAAAATATCATTGTTATAAAATAATGAAAGATGAAAGAAGATAGAAAGAAAATGAAATTAGAACTCTTCAAATTTAGAGCTCATGTGAAATTAAGGCATTAGTGAATTAGGACATTCAAATTTTTGGTTATGTCCAAAATTTGATGAGCATATTAGTAATTCATATATTAACTAAGAACGTTAACTCACAGATTTAGTGTTTTTAGAACTAACTGCAACCATAGTAGGAACATTTTAAATTTTGAAAACATAGTAGCTATATTTGAGATTAAGGTTAAATATAACGGTTATATTTAGAAAAAAAAAAACCTAAATATTACATGACAACAAAGTCTAACAAAAAATAAATGTAAATCTTAGAGCTTTTACACAGTCCACTCAGCCATTTGACTTTCAATGAATGGTTAATTTTAAATATACCAACAACCTTTTTCTTTAATTACAAATATACCCACTAACTTTGAAAATTTTCATATATACCTACTATGTATGCTTTTAATATCGAATATACCAAACATATAATAGTTTGTTAGATAAATAGGAAACGGAGACACTTTGGTAGGATAAATATTTTTCAGTGACCAAATTACCCTTAAATCAAACTCTCCTTTAAATCCATGGTTTAAAAATATTAAATTGCACATGCGAAATTGGCAATACACTAGCATAATACCAAAAAAGTGCATCATCTTCTTGATCTAGTAGGGCAGTGAAGGAATATTCGCATATGTGATGGCCTCTTGATTCAAGCATTCATGGCAATCTAATTACAGTCGTCATGTGTATGGAGGAAGAAGAATCCATTGAACAATCTTTCTTCTCATCATTTACCATCGCTACCTTCTTTCATTGGTCACCTTCTCTCATCCCTCCTCTGCACCTTTACTGACAAGAAAACCATCATCATTCCCATCTCCATCTCCGAATCCCAACGCCCCCAAAATAGCTCATCACAACCATGCTTAAATCCCATCTATGCCCAAATGGATTTCTCCTAATCGTTGTCTGCCAATGCTTCCCATCATCTTCTTCTCCATAGGGCAAGGGTAGAACCAATCATCACTACTGAGATATTGCTCTAATGTTCATGATTTTCATGGGTGTGATCATCATTGTCTTTGGAGGTAAAGTTCTCGGCCTCATGGATGTGATGACATCTAGTTGATTTTGGTGTAGAATCTGAAAAATTAGAATTTTCGCAATATTTATTTGGTCATTGTTGTTTAAGTTTCTAGCATTAAGAGAAAGTAATATTGTTGTGTTTCAGGCAAAATGGGGATAACAAAAGTAACCATGGCAACATGGACAGATGATTAGATCAAATTAGTGATAGATGAGTGGGTTGAATTTGTCTGTTTTGGGATGGCATAGTCAAGATTCATTGTTTAATTGGGTTAGGCATCTAAGAGTCGATAAGCTGGATGACTCGTTGGGAATGACTTGTAGTGATCAGCACCAAATAGAGGTTTGGTATCTAGAAGAGAACAACAATAATGGTGGCATTGAATGTAGAAGTGTAGAGGTGGTTGCGTTCTTGAAAACCCTAGTCCAAATTTGTAGCCATGGCAACTTCAATGAATTCATGAAATTAGAATTTGATTGCTGAAGACATCAAATATTGCACGTGTCCTCCGAAATTCTAATATGATCAATGTCGTGTTCTAAAATTATAGCTTCCATAAATCCAACTACTTGCAGCAAAGAGCAAGCTTAGCAAATTGTTTCTCGCCACCATCCTTGTCAACACGATAAGGCAGCCATTGGTCAATGTCGAAAGGGGATGAACAATAGAAGAAGATGATAGCTCTCTTGTGATGAGTGGATGTTGGTTTTTTTTCTAGGGATTCAAAACTAAGCCCCTTGTAGAAAGGGATAACGATGTCATTTCCACTCAGAAATGATAGCCATGTTAGTAATTGTCAGACTTTTGGGTATATTTAGGGTGTGTTTGGTAATTGAAAAAAATGTCAAGTCAATCTAAAACTTTTCACTCTCTACAACTATCATATTTTTTAAATTATTTTTTTACATTTTCTTATACAGCTACCCTACTTTTTAATCATTTCTACACAACTATCTACACAACTAACCTATCAATTTTAAGTTTATCCTCTTTACTACTCATCATTACCCCTATTATATCACATCATTTGACAACTGTTACTCTCCAAAACTTTTCATCAAAAGTTTTATTCATTAATATTAAGGATGCACATAAGGAGTGTATGTTAGATTTCAAATATAGTGGATATATTTGTAATTAAAGGCAAATATTATGAGTATATTTGAAATTAATCCTTAAGTAAATGTAAATCTTCGAGCTTTTACATATGGGCCACTCAATCTTTTGACTTTAAGTTTCATTTTGCACCATATGCTTTCAAGTTTCAGAGATTGTAGCAATGGTTTTGCCAGTTAAGTAAAGTTTGTAAAAAGGATTGAAATGCCCTTTTGACATTTTGAAGATTTTGATATTTTAAATATTCTTTTTTAGAAAAATTCAAAATTAGTGACCTTCAAATAAATCTTAAGAAGTGCCTTCATTTAAGGTTGGATAAATTGAGTTCTGATCTTCTCAAACGGGTCTAGTGATTTCATATTGGTTCGCAAATGTATTTTTTTTGAAATTTTTTACAATCATGTTAATCTAATTATATTTAACCCATAAACTAATTTTTACCATTTTTTGGATATTATATTTTTAAAACAGGGGTATTTAAGCCATTTTATTTCAAACTGGCCCAAAATTTTTGTTTTGTTTTTGAATTTTTATAAACATTTTCACCTAATTATATTTAACTTATAAATTAAGTTTTACCATTTTTGGATATGTGTACATATTTGTTTTGGAAATTTTAAAAATAGGGGTATTTTGGATTTTAAAATGACCTAAATACCCCTATTGTTAAAAATCCAAAATAAATATATATAATATTTAAAAATGGTAAAAATTGATTTATAGTTTAAATATAATTAGATTAACATGTTTATAAAAAATTCAAAAAACAAAAAAAAATATATTTTTGGACCAGTTGAAATCATGAGAAGAGCAACCAACAAATTATTAAAAGAATTAAATATCATAGGTTAATATAAAATAAATCACCCTTGATCTTGTGCGGAGCAGTAGTCCAGTACGAGTGCACGATCCACCAGAAATGTACTTTTAATTTTTAGAAATCTTCTTTATTGTGAAATTTGATATCGTAAGCTAATCACCCTTGACCTTGCGCGGAGCACTACGCCCCGCCTGAAATTTTTTTTTAAGTAATTAATATATATATTTTTTATATATGTGCCCATGCGCGCTCTACCTTATCTTCTGTCTTGTGAAATTTGATCATTTCTTAAAATTCATTTGATATTTTTTTTGATTTTAAAGATAAAAAATTCAAGAAATTACTAATTTAAAATTTTAATTTGATTTTTAAAGATAAAAATTCAAGAAATTACTAAATTTCATAGGAAGAGAATGTAATTGATACTTGCATATGCATAATAAGAATTTCAAAAAAATTTCCAAAACATATTTCTTGTGCTAGGTGCACTGCGCCACTCAAACTTAAACTTAAAGCATGGCTTAAGGAATAACGGCTAAAATTTCTAAAATTTAAAATTACTTTATGCATATATAAAACTTTAAGGGTCTATGTACAAAATCCCTATTAAGCATGATTTCTTCTGTGATTGGAGACTATTACTTCATCCCAGGCTCAAAATCGGCACTTCAACCATACAAACACGTGCACGCACTCACGTCAGCGATTTAGTTTTGCCTTGGGTTGACCTATTAAGGATGATTCCTATATGCCATAAAAAAAGAGGATGATTCCTATATAAATAAATGAATAATTTTAAAAAATAAAAATAAATTGGATTTTATACCGGGTGCACTCAATCCAGTTCTTTATCTTTTTATCCGATTTCTAGTCAAAATAATGTTAACGCATATGGAGCTCATTTATTAATTTTACAATCTGGGCGCGTTTGTTATTGGATAAAACATTTGAAACAAAAATTTTTGGTGTAAACTTCAAAAAAAATTTTGGCATACAACTTTTGAAAATGAAAGAACTAATGTGGTATGATAGAAATAATGAATGAGAGTAAATAGAATAAAATTAAAATACGTAAAATAATTATATAAATAATTATGGAAAAATAATTGAAAAGTAAAATAGTTATATAAGAAAATATGAACGAATAATTTAAAAATATAGTAATTGTGTAAAGTAAAAAATTTTACTTTGATAACTTTTCATAGTTGTAAACTACACCTTTAAAGAGAAGTTATACACTTTTATATTACTTGTTACATAAAAAAAGCACACTTGATAATAGTGTAATTCTACTTAGTCAATTATGTTTACAATCACTTATTTATAAGTTAGAAAACTAAGTTTCATCATTCAAAGATGTCAAGAAATATGTGCATGGTGCTCTTTTGAAAATATGTAAAACAAATATAATAATTTTTTTATTTTTATTAATTTTAAACTTATATTTTTAACATCTAGCTTTACGTAAATCAATTCCTATAAAATATTATTAATATTCGAATATATTTGTGACGGATAAACTTTAGTAGGAGCTTTGTCTCCAGAGCTATGAGCTTTGTCTCTCATGAAAGAACTCTATTTTCCCCGGCTGGTCTCGTTTACTACTGATATAAGTTGGTTATAAGAAAAATAGTGAAAATACTTAAAATTGATTTGTGAAAATAAGATGAAATAAAATATTGTAAGAAAAATTCCAAATGGAATAATAAAAAAGATGTATGCTAATGTGGGTTAATTTTTATTTCACTGTGAAAATAGGCCCCATTTTCAAGGTTTGCACAAAAAACTTTAGGATTGGAAAAAAAATACATATTTGTATTTACTTACCATAATTTATAAATTTTTGAAAAACATACCAAGTCAGATACTAGGTACTTTCATTAAAAATAAAAAGCTATAGATTTTTTAGGCAACTAAGACCAAAATATATTTTAAAAAAACAGCTAGAAGAAGAGTTTTTGTGTATAGACTTTGGGATGGCTTTAGGTTCATAAATTTAAATACCAATTTCAAATATATCAACTCTATTTACCCTTAATTACAAATATACTCATTAAGTTTGAATACTTTTACATATACTCACTAAGTATTTCATTAATTTCAAACGAGCCTAATATGACAGTTAAAAATGTTTAATAATTTTTAAATCCCAAAATATCTCTAATTAATCTAACAATAATTATCATTGGTGTCACATCTAGACTGTTAACACTCATTCTGCTTATCTTTTCTCTCAAGTTGGATGGATTTACATTATACTGTTCAACTTCTGCCATAGCTAATGATTCTTAATATTAAATAATAAGATGCATTTTGGATATTTCCTATGATGAATAATAGTGATTTTTAGTTGTGCTAAATGGAATGAGTATGGATGAAATTTCACCTATACTTAACAGATATATGTGAAAAATTTTAAACTTAGTGGATATATTTATAATTAAGACCAAATGTACAGGGTATATTTGAAATTAATCCTAAATTTAATGGCAGTATCCCTTACGTTAACTGAAGCCTTCAATGATTGACATGCCCAATATGTCGTTTAATACAGCCGACATATAAAAAAGACTAAAATATCATTTTGATATTCAAAATAAACATTTTGATATTCAAAATAAACATTTTGAAGCATTTATCTAAAATTTAAAGTATCCTTTCTTATAATAAATACTACTAAAAAGTGGCCTGCCAAAGAGATCCAACCAAATAGTTATTTATTTCGGGTTTGAATAAAGGATATTTCAGTACGTTTCAATAATTTTATCCAAACTTACAGGATAAGATAGTTCGGTTGAATTTCTTTCTTTGCCACTTTTTAAAAATAGATTTCTTATAAAAAAATAATATTTTTAAACTTTAACTAAATAATCCAATATATTTATTTAAGATATTAAAAGGTATTTTGGTCCTTTCATGTTATAAATTAACATGTTGAGGGCTTCATTTCATTGGAAACAGAAGCCCGTTCAAAAGGATAAAGGGGTGGAAAAATAGGATAAAAATATAATAATATGTGCTAAATAAAAAATTATATTGGAAATACAAATTATATTAAAAATTAAAAAACTATCTAGAAATTAAATTTTTTTCATCCCATACACAGATCTTATATACTGTGGAACGATCCAGGGCTTCAAAAGTGGGCATCTCACAAAGACGCAAACTCTTCAAAAGATAAAAAAAAGAAAATTGCAAATATAGCGAACTTAGGGGGATGTATCTGCAAAATCACGAGACAGTGCAGTGACTGTTTGGATAATGAGAAATAAGATTTGCTTCTAATAATAAAAAAAACTAATCAATTACTAACTAAATTTATTAATTTCTTGTTCATTGTCTCTCTTTTTCCCTAAAAAGTCTATTTATTTTCCATTTCAGCATTTCTATCTTCTAGCATAGTCATCTCATTTTCTCTCTCTTCCAGTCTTCCTTGGTCCTTACACCACCACCGCAGCTTGTGCACCGAGACAGCCATAGCCCTTTTTGTGCTATAGGAAAAACAGCGCAGGCGCTTGAATATCCTCATCACTTGCACTCGAAAACGGCAAAAAAAAAGCCCCATTTCTCTTCCGTGGTAGTCTCAATCACCTCGGTGGAAAAGAGAGGGAAAAAAAAGAGGAAAAAAATCCAACCTTTCGATGGCTTCTTCCACACCCATTTCGCAATCCTTTCTTCACGAAACCAACCTCAAAATCCCCTGCACACGGCTTTCTTCCGTGCCTGTAACGCTCGGCAACCCCAATCTCTTATGGACTTCCTTTGCAGAGCGACTCTCCGTTGCTAATACTTCTCGCAGGAGCGCCAGAATGCCTCTGAGGACTGCTGTTATATCGGCGACGACCGCTGAGAAACCGAAGAAGCGGTATCCTGGGGAGGCGAAGGGCTTCGTGGAGGAAATGCGGTTCGTAGCAATGAAATTGCATACCAAGGACCAGGCCAAGGAGGGGGAGAAGGAGTCGGATGCTCCGCCGGTTGCGAAATGGGAGCCCTCTATTGATGGGTATCTCAGGTTCTTGGTGGATAGCAAGTTGGTCTACGATACTCTTGAGAGGATTGTCGAAAAAGCAGCGCATCCGTCTTGTAAGTCGTTATCTTTAGCCCGCTGGCTACGCAAATCAGAAATTCAGAATAGTGATTGATTGGTTCTCAAATACCACCCCCCACCACCCACCCCCCCCTCTCGAATTTCGATTTTTTAGATAGGATTTCTCCTTTTGAGTGTTCGGTTAGAGCTTGGTCTTACATGGTTATTTGTTTTGTCTTTTACTGACGATTCTGTTGTTTGTACCGTGTTTGGGATTGGATTTGGTACTAAAACCTGGAAAAAATAGATCTTGAGTTTGTTTGCTTGTTGTCATTCTTCACTTTTCTTTCAATATTACTCGTAAAGAGTCTACCTCTGCCTTGTGGGATGTTGTGTTGCTGAGAGAACAGAGCATTTAGGTTGATGATCCCACCCGCTGAGTTATTTTCTGTCATGATTTTGGATAACAGCCAATGCCAATATGTTACGACCGTAAACTACAGGTGTTAGCCATATCCATCCGGTACATATTATGGGGGTATATGGGTGGTGTCTTGAAAATGCCCGGTTAATGCCCAGTTTCTTTTATTCATATGTATATCAGCTACTTTAGATAAGAGAATGGAATTATTGAACATTATCCATGTGTTACCTTGGTTTCTAGGGATTTCAAATCGTGCAAAAGTTTTGCTTGTTAATGATGTCTCTCTGGTTTTGCTGCGATCAATGATTAATTTTGTTGAACTGAGAAGTCATTACAATTGATGTTCAAAGGGACAATCTTTCATTGTGATCTGTCTATTTGATGCAGATGCTGAGTTCGGAAATACTGGCTTAGAGAGGTCAGGGAAACTGGCCAAAGACTTAGAGTGGTTCAAGGAGCAAGGTTACACGATTCCGGAACCATCATCTCCTGGGATTTCTTATGCTCAGCTTCTTGGAAACCTGTCTGAAAAGGATCCACCAGCATTCATCTGCCACTTCTACAATATTTATTTTGCCCACTCTGCTGGGGGCCGAATGATTGGTAAAAAGGTATTTCTTTGTCTTTAGCTCCAGATATAACTGTTGTCGGTCCAGCTAGCAGGCATGTTGATGGCTTCATCATTGTTATCTAAGCTAATACATGAGGACATTATATGACAATCTTTCAGTCAAAAGTTGACAATATTAGCATTCTTTGCCAACATTATGCTAAAGTTTCAAGTGGTTTGGATTTGCCACTCCTTTTGTGGTGAAATTGCCAAAGTGGTGATAAGAGGGAAAAGGTCTTATGGGTAAAATATGAGAGTATTAAAGTAGTCTATAAATCCGCAAGTTTTCTTTGGCCATAGTTTATTTTATCATCTTTGTTTGTCCTGTATCCAAAGGTCAGAAACATGTATCTTTCTCTCCATTTTGGTCCTTCAGATGATTGTATTAAAAAGTCCTATGTGAAGAAGTCTTTAGCAGGGAACATGATTGCATCCCACTTGGGAGCATTTTGGAAATGATTCATTTACAACTTACAAATCAGTCATGAACTGATGAAGCTAGGTAAATCGGGCCTTTCGTGTGGGACACCGTCCAGAGTTGTGTCATCCAAAGAAATCAGAATTGATTGAGTTCAAGATATATTCTAAATGCCTCTAATTTTAAATTCTTTTTTTTGTACCCACCATTATGACTGACATCTTACCTAACAATTAAGCATATCAGCTGATTCCTTTTCTGCCGTTATGCTGTTCTAATTGTTACCTAAACATTCACCACCCTTTGGGGGTGTCATCTTATTTGTGTGATTCTGCCCCCTTTTGAACTGTATCCTTCAACTGGTCTGGCCTTTAAATTTGGTGGGCCATACTGCAACTTCACATTCATTTGATGAACCTGATTCTCAGAATATTTGCAAAGTTATTGCAATATCAGCGTCATAATTTGTTTAAAAAAGATGGTTTATCATGCTATTTCCAGCATATCATCTAAACAATGTGAACTTTAGGGCTACCAAGATTGACTGCCCCAATAGTTGGTCAATTTCCTAACTGTTTGGTAGATAAGGATGTGAGATGGAAAGTGTTATTTTGTGTTGGGAATGAAAAAAGGTGTATTGAGATTAGGAAAAAATGTATTGGAAATGAAAATAGTCGGTTGTTATTTTTTTGGGCATGGTAAAAGTGTTTTTGAGAAATGGGAGATTTTATCTTATTCTCATCTCATATGAGATGTAAACAAACTTAGCCTTGTATATGCACAAAAAGTCACCGGTAGTATTTTATATTGATGTACCCTAGAAATCTGTGTAGTCACCAACTTTGTTTATATCAACCTTCCTTTCTTTTCTATCTTCTTCTAATCAACTTTCTTGCTTTGCTAATGTTATCACATTTCTGGAATGTTTGTTGCATAAAGCGTGTTGTGATGGAATTTGAATGCTATTATCAAAAAATTAAGAGCCTTTCTACTTATTGGATCTCCTAATACAGGTGGCTGAGAAGATACTAGACAACAAGCACTTAGAGTTCTACAAATGGGATGGTGATCTTTCACAGTTATTGACTAATGTGCGACAGAAGCTCAACAAAGTTGCAGAAGTAAATATTTGATCTGACCCTCGACTGCTTTGCCACATTTCATTCATTTATCCTATGTTTGTTCACTTGTGTACAATTTTATATCTTGCTCTTGAGAAAAAATCGAGTGACCATTTGTTTATATCAGTAAGCTGTCACTGACTCTAATACTATTTCTTCAGAGCTGGACTAGAGAAGAGAAGAACCATTGTTTGGAAGAGACTGAGAAATCTTTCAAGTACTCTGGAGACATCCTCCGGTTGATAGTTTCATGACAGTAGACACCCTTAATCCTTGTAAAGCGTAAGTTAAACTTGGCCACAAGATTTAGATGGCACAATGACACTCTTTGTCTATGCCGTCACCGTGCAGTTCCATCTTCTTGCTGTTTTCATTTTACCCAAGGTTCATTGTAAAGCCACCTCACTAGATTGCTGCTCTTTTTCATAAAAATGTTTGCTGCTAATCTCTATTGATAGAGATTTGTCTATAGTTTGTGTTCAACTTTTATCCTGCTGTAATCTATCTTACGTCGGTAATTTGCACCGGGGGTTGATCAATGGAAGGAAATGCAGTTTTGTGCTGATAATCGATCCTATGGGTGGACGGAAGTTCACTGAAAGAGGCGGGAGTTTCCTTTTGGAACTACGTCGATTCCATAGTGCAGAATCTCTATTGGATTGGCTGCTTATCGTCTTTTGTTAGATCTTACAAGAGTTCCCTGCTACCCCAGCTCTGGTAAGTCTTCATAGGTGGACCCTTCTTAGAGTGCTAACTGCTGATATCACCTCCCACAATTGCTGGTCATAGCTAGGAGTGCAACTTTGGTCCGTTCGGGAAGACAAAAAAAGGAATATATGAATGGAGAAAAATTGAAAAAAATGAGACGTGATGGGATAAGGATAATGATTAGAAATAAGATAGGGATGATGATTAGAAATGAAGGAAATAAAGAAAAAAATAGAATATATAGCTGTATATAGAAAAGTTTAAAAAATAATAATCGAAATGTAAAGATAATACCAAAAAGGTATGATAGCGTTGGTAGTTACATATCGAATCATGTCAAAAGATGTGTTAAAAAGAAGTGAGAGTTTTTTTAAAATTACTTTTGCATGTTATCAAACGGACTATGGCTTGCGTCAAACGGACCCAGATTACCTGCATTTGAAACGGTTTGGATTGGTACTTCTTGGGATTGGTTTTGAGATGTGGGATTTTCAGTTTTACCCCAACTGAATCGTAATAACAATGGTTTATTAGAATCAAACAATCCAAATTCAAAATAGAGTCATTATCCTAGTTCTAATAATCCAAAATTCCGAACTCAGTATTCCAAAATAACCCAAACAATGTAAGTTTAATTCTTCATTGAAAATAATTCTCCCAAAGCTGAAAATGAGAACCGCATGAGATACAAATAATCAAAGACTTTTGACACCCACAATCATCTCATCAATTTTGCGGCCGGATATTTTTAACAGCATCTTCACATGCAATCTGCCATAGACATTCCCAGGCGGACGTCAACATGATTTTGCAGCTTCGTCATACGTGGAATATTATAATGTCCTCTCTCTCTCTCTAAAATGTTGAAAAGAACATTCTAATGATGTTGAAGTTAACATCAAACATTTGAAGGAAAGGAATCTATTATCAAATTCTACAGTATAAATCTTTCAATTCGCTTTTTCAACTCCAATCAACTTAAATTAGTCCAAAACCAAATTTTAAAGGTTGGTCGGTGAAGATGCAGTCGACGTTTTTGCAAAGCCATGAATCCGTGAAGGAAAAAAAACCGATCAAACAAGTCCTGAGTCTTTTTCCTCCAGCCGAGATTTTGAATCACCATTAAAATTATGGATGGGCGCGACAACCAAGACATTGAAAAACAATTTTAAAAAGTATGACCTATACAAATGCGAATATAAGAATGTAAGTGGGGAAAACGACCAGAAATATGGAACGATCCCGTTCTGCCAGAAAAGGATGGAAGAATTTGATATCAATGCAGAACCCAGAACACACATATAGTTGTTGAATGTCAAAATGCTGTTACAGAACCCATCAATTAAGCATGCCTATGAAACCACTTGCCGGCATATTCCTCTCGAATCCTCAATCGTCAAAACTGCTCATGAAGCCTCCCAAGAAGCCCGCGCCATTGCAGTTCCCACAGAGAATGTCCTTCTTACCTCTGAAATAGTCGTCAGGACAAGTTAACTCAAATGGGATACAAAAATGTTAATGCCTTCTTATTGGCAAATTATCACGTGAGACTAATGTGAGCCATCCATGCATGATATACCACTGAATTGACATGTTGATCAGCAGATCGATCAGCATACAGAAATAAGGCATGTGAAATGGGTGCTGAGAGCAAACCTTGGTCTCTGATGTTCTGGGGCCCTTATTCAAATGGGTATGTCATATGAACCCACCATTGCAGACATTCACAAATCAATGGTTTATTTCTGCGGGCAATTGTGCTTGGATGGAGTTCTTAAAGGAGGGAATCTCTCCCACAAATCTTTCTTCTTACAAGAATTCAAATTAAAACAAAACGGGCAAGACTCGCAGTTCCCTCTCTACTTAAAGAGATTCTGCCCCTGGAGTTACACATGCACACGTGCGCAGTGCCATTGGCTCCGCTAACAACTCCTCCCCCAACGAACTAACTTGGCCATGTCCATCCATATCAGTATCTTGTCGTGAATTCATAATCAAAGTGGCATCCAACCTAATACAAGCGGCCTGGGACAAGTGCTGCTGCTATGACTGCAGGTGTGTAAATGAGGTGCCCAATGCTTGCTCATGACACTGCTAAGGGCCTAAGGTATGAAAGAAATGCACAATATATTTATCCCACAGGTGGCAACAGCATTAAGTCCAAAAATATCTACAGCATCAAAGACAATGAGAGATAAAGTCGAAAAAAGAAGACTGAATTTTCCATCTTCAGGAGTCGGTAATATGAAAGGGGAAATATGTGATTGAAACCACTAGCTGTGGTGGTTTTCTTTGTATTGCTTAACTAATAACTATAAGCTGTAGTGCTGATTGAGGAAATTCCTAACGGCTAAATAATGTACTAGATGGTGATGCTTATGGCTAGGCTGCCTTGCACAAACATGATGCCAAGCGGCACATCCAACAAATCAAATCCACTATAGTGCATATTCCTGAAAATGTGTTGTTTTTATAGAGAATTGCTGATCTGTACATGGCTTGGAGATCTGATGCTTTCAAGACCAAGGTGTGGGTTTGAAACAAAGAAACGAGATAAAATCACAATAGACAGAAGGTCATTTGAACATGATGAACAAGTGAAGCCATGACACGTGATTGAAATTGCAAAGAACTAAACACAAAAAAATAGTCCACATAAACACATGACAAATAAGTGAAATTCCAAAGAATCAAACACAAAAAAAATGCGCATAAACTGTTTCAAAAGATGCAAGACTTCTCCAAAAAGATGGAAAGAAAAAAGAAGCGAGGCTAAGAGAGAAGTAGAGGTACAAAGGTGATGAATAAGAAATCTTCTGAAGCAACCAACTAGATTTCCTTCTATGCAAAATGAGAGACCCAGCGAATTCATTGTCTGAAGTGGACGCAGACAGAGACACAGGAGCCTAAAGATGGTTGAGAGACAGGCAGATTCAACATGGTTGATCAGGATACCTGCAGAGCCAGCATATTCCACCAGCTTTAAACTGTCCATTGAAATGATCCACAGAATTCACGCCAGTACCTTGGCATTGAGAGCACAATACAGCACCTGACAGTCATGGGAATATTAAACCATCAGCATCTTTTTATTAGAAGAAAAAAATCATAAGGCCATTTTCTTTGTGCCATTGAGTGCTAACTAAGTTAAAAGGAAAATTTTATAGGGCATCAATAAGATTGACATATCTAAGCATGTTAAGTAACTAAAAAAAAAAAAAAAAACAAAATTTAAGATGAGCAATAAAAAAAAGAAAAAATAAAATCACAGAAAAAGTAATTCAATATAATCTGCAAGGGAGAACTTATATATAAGTAAGAGAGAGAAGACAAACTAGAGTGATTTTTCATCTGAAACAGAGAAAGCAAATTATACTAGTTAAGAGGATTGAACTTACCAAAACAAGAGGATATAAAAGAACTAAAGGAAGGCTGAAAGAAAATTGTGAGATGTAACTTGGAAAGATATAGAAAATGTGCATTTAAGGACGATTCATGAACAACAGTAATGGCATAAAAAATCCATGGAACTTAGTCCAACTTAAGGTTGGAAACATCTTTTAATAATGACTGCGACAATGACAATGTAAGGCCTTTTCCTTGAACTCCTTACTGGATCCATATGTGGTGTCTGACGAATGGTAAGGGAAAGTTTCTTTTTTCTTTCAATGAAGTCTTAATTATAGTGTAATAAACGGAAAGGGAAAAAAAACACAAAGGAATTAGATTCTCTTTTGCTAAATCCTAGCTAGCTTTTGCACAGAGAAACTAAACAATGCAAAGTTGCCAAGTGAAATCATAATAACTACGAACATACCATTCCCATCACAATCAGCGCAGACAATACTATTTGGTTTTGTGCCTTGACCCGTGGCCTGTAAAGAATGAAATCAAACAAAACTAAAAATATACACAAAAAATCAGCCGGATGAATTTACTAGTTATTCAATGGGCCAGCTGAGCTAAGAATCAAACTGAATTCCGGTATGGGGACTGACATGGGCGGGGTGTTCTAGTCACAAATAACAGGTGGTCTCGAAAAGCTCCAGTTATATGTTCAGACAAATCCAATCACTCCATGGACAAGAGAATGAAATATGGATAAGTGGGTAGAACAAAAAATCCTACAGGATAAATCGGCCTGCAACCAACAGAGCTAAAAGAAAATAGTAATTAGGATATGGTGGGGAGAACCTCAACAGCATAACAAAATGAATCTAGCAGTCGGAGATTGGGAAAAACGCTGACCTTAGGAACAATGGCCTGAAAGTTCACATTTTTAGGCATGCAGGCTTGGACGTGGTGAATCTTGGGAGCTTTCGAGCAGCAGGCGGTTGAAATTCCTGAAAAAAAAAAAAAGAAAAAAGAAAAAATTCAAAACATGCCTAGAAAATTCAGCTACTGTTTTGACTTTTATGTAGTGGACTTCCCAAAGCAACTTTTGCAAATTGGATGAAAGGCAGGGAGATAATGACCAGGTGATTTGGTTGTAGAGTGGAAAGAGTTCATAGGCGTGAAGCAGAGCGCATTTGCCATGTTGATATTGCGAGCTAGCCTTGTTTGGTCCTCTCTGAAAGGAAAAGAGAAGGGAAATGAAAGAGTGCTGGCGCTGGTGATAGGAACCATGCTTTGCTGCGGATAAGGCCCTCCCAGATAAATATCAAAGTAATCAAACCGCACTATTGATGATTTTACCTTTATGGCCTTCCTTTTGGTAGCTTCTTCAACAGATTTGATGTGAGTTCCTAAAATGTCCTAGTATTTTATTCAACGGAAATTCAAGGCATCAACACCACCATTGAATTTTTTTTTTCTTTTTTTTAAAAAAAAACAAAACGAAACAAAACACCATTGAAAATTTGATTGCTGGGGTAGGTTAAATGTACTGGATATCGGGAACTATAGATACCTTGGCATATGGGTATACCTCCAATATATTTCTAATTTTTAAAAAATTCCCTCTTCTTTAAAGGAATTTTCTTTGTTCTAATTTTTTTATTATACAAAGAAAAAGCTTGGTTGTTTCATGGGTAAATGTTTTTTTAATTAAAAGAACTAATTTAGAATTGGAAGAGAGTAGCTATAACCCTTTTTGGCATACTCTTGGCGATGATACAAAATCTATTCTTTCCATCGTTGCATTCAAATTATATTTGTTTTAATAAAAAAAAATTTCATCAAAATCAAATATTTGATGCGACTTTTAAATAAATGTCTAAAATAATATAATAAAATTATTTAATTTATATATGAATGTTAGAGCTCAACATGCGATATTCAAATCTAACGCATCTACAAATGCATGTATAAGCTTCGTGTGATCTCCAACAAAAACCACATGGAGGAACCATTTCCAAGGTAAATCCAATATTAATATTGATTTAGTTAAGATATTAAAAATCATCTCGTTGTCTATTAAAAAAAAAAATCATCTCATTGGACATTTGGATTGGCGCTAATAGATACTAGTTCAATTGCTCTGAATTTTTTTATGGTCCCACGGTCCCACGGTCCCCTGAAGTATTTAATCAAGATGATATTTGGGATATACCAGTTCCACTTCAAATTTTTAAAAGCCTGCATTTCGTTTTGGATAACGAAATGTGCAATTTTTACAAAAGAATTGTTAGCAATCTTTCTGGGTCCATGTTTCTACAGAGTTTTAAATTTTAGTTTTGGTAACACATTTTTATGGCCTTCGTTACTGGCGGGCCTAACGGGCCTAAAACAAGGTTCTGAATGTCAGCATGGGCCGCGGCATATTCGCCCCCCTCCTTTACGATTCAGGTATTGTATGAGTATCAAATCATGTTGGCTAGTATTTATTTTGTTTTTAATATAAATAAATAATAGTCAATAATTCCGCTGTCTAAAGTACTTGATATACATATGAAATAAAAGAACCAGGCCTTTTCAAGACAGCCTCTCACACATAGGCGTGTTAATGGTAATGGTCTACCCGCCAACCCGTCAACCCGCCAACCTGCATGTCTAAGCCATTTATAAATGAGTTTGGGTTAAAATTTTTGAATAAATGATTTATAATCTACCAACCTGTTGAACTATTTAATTAAATAAACAAATTAAAATTAAGATTTCACAACCTGTCAACCCATTTATATAACCCTTTCAACCTGTTTCCAGGCTATATACAATATATTTCTAATCTCATCCCTTATTTTTTCCCATTCCCACCGGCACGCTTCTCCTACTCTTTGTGCACCCTAAGTCTTGCTCCTCCTGCCTCCTTACAACACCCTCCCTCTCCTAAAGCCTTGGTGCCCTAAACTCCAAATTTCGCGGCAGCTGCCTTCTTCTCCACCCTTCTTCCTCTAGTAGAGATGCCCATTTGCCACAAAGTTTGTCGAGGGAGACGATTGCCCTCTTCCTGCTACAAATCCCTACGAGTTCTTCCGCTCTCCTCTATCTAAACTCCTTCCTCTCTCTCACATTCCAAATCGTTGTTGTCCCCTGCCTCATTGTTCCCTACGTCAATCCCTACTCTCTCTTCCCATGCCCTACTCAAGATAGTGAGATCGCGCTCTTGGCATGAGCTTGCACGTTCTCGCCACTCTCCTATGTCTAAACTCCTTCCTCTCTCTTACCTTGCCAAGTTGCAGTTGCCCTTGTCTCAGTCCTTGCTCTTTCTTCTTGCACCCTAATCGCTTTGCTAAGCTTGTTGCCAAACTAGCATGCCTCAATCTACTTCTTCCAAGCTCTTGGTAAGTTAGGCATCTCCCTCCCTCCCTCCTCATATCTATCTTTAGTCATCGAAGTCTTGCTCATTGTCACTACCATTGTTGTCCAACTCGCCATTAACAGGTATTTAGCCTATTTTCGGGTGTCTCCTTTGATGGCCTTTATTGTTGATTCTTCACATGTGGGTTTGAACAACTATACTAAATATTTTGGTAGTTTCGTAATTATATTACCACGTTATGGTTATGTAATTTATGTTATCTTGTTGCGTTGAATATACAATTTTGGTATTGTATATAGCCAAAGAGAGTTGCATTTAATATACAATTAGGTATTGCATATTTAAGCATATTATCTAAATTTTTCGGACCAAAATCAAGATAAACAATAGTAAAATTGGTTATATATACAATTTGTTAATAACCTGGTAATTTGTGTATTAAATGAGTTATAAATGATTATAATTAAGGTTTTTAAATGAATTATTAAATGAATTAAGGTTGAGATATTTTAAATGGGTTAGGATTAGGATTAGCTTTCAACCCATTTAACTTGATCCGTTAACATCCCTACTCACACCCCCAATATCTTGCATCGGAGCTGACCAATTTTTGCACAAGACAGTAGTATGATATTTGTATTGGTTGATATTCAAAACCCATGGTCTAAAGAGTATTAGTTAATGCTCACTAAGCCCTTCAATTAGCTCTATGTGGGCATTTGCACTAATTAAGACCAAAATTACATGTCAAATGAAATGTCATAGTCTTTTTCTACCGAAATTCTATTATAGAGTGTGTTAGGTAAGGCATAAAAAACGTAAGCTAAAACTTTTTTATTTAAAACTTTTTATTCTATATAATTATCCTATTTTTAATCATTTCTTCACATATTCCTATACAACTACTTTACTTTTCAATCATTTCTTCACAATTATCTATACAATTAATTTATCTATTTTAACTTTATTCTATTTACTCATTATCATTACCCCAATCATATCATATCATTTTCTTGCATTTTGACAAGTTTTATACTAAAAATTTTTCATATAAAAGTTTTATCACTTCCTAAATCAAATCTACAGCAGCAATACATCTAAATATCACATATGCTCCGAATATCAGAACATCAGAATATCTGAGTTACGTGTAAGACCCAATGACAAAATGATAATGATCCCTTCAGCTTTCGCAGATGGCTTGCACAGCTAGCCTTTTTCGGACGTCTTCTCCGCAGAAGGCTGGCGGAAACCTGGACTCCCACACATCCAAAACACATTCTTCTTTTCCAAGGCATGTCTAGAAACAAAAGTTTGATTAGATTAATAAATACAAAAACATATGCAATTAAGCTAATTAATCAATGTTAATATGCACGAAATCAATTATCAGTTACCGTCTTCACGAAAGACATAGAGTTGTCGGCATGACAAGAGCCCTTTTGGAATGAACCACAGGTGCCTTGAGGATTCCCATAGCTTGCAAATTGAATCTCCGAAATAGTTCTGCCGCCACCTTGGCAAGATAATTCCACGCTCTTTCCATTCTCCACATTAGCACAGATGGTGCCCACCGAAACAGTTTGGAAATTTACAAAGCTGGGATCTCCGCCAGCTTCCTCAAACAACACAAGGGTGTTATCATCTGCTTTGAGGAGAGATTGAGGAACATGGTACCTGCATCATTTATCATATATACTTATTTAAGTGTCATGATCATTTGAGGCCGCCCAACAAAAAAAAAAGAAGTTTTAGCACTTTTAGAGATCCATAGACATTTTTTTTGTATTTTTAAACACAAGCATTTTAGTCATTTTTTAGCATATCATCATCAAAATTACATCATAAAGATAAATTAATTACTTGTAATTAATTTAAATTTCGTTACCATCTCTGCGTAGGCTGACCACAGTTTGTCTGACATCTGCTAGGTTCATAGTCACCACGATAGTCACATTCATCGCACCCTTCTGCTGGAGCCCGAACAGATGGCCAGTAGCGCCCAATGCTGTGGCCATTGATCCATGCCTCTCCTTTACCCATATTTAGCAAATCAACCACTACAGGATCCAAACCTATTGGGGACTTGAAGGTGGTCTGCATATACATACAAAATTGAAAGATTATTCTTATTCGTTTATAAATTTACCATGGTTACTTTAATTAATTACTTACCTTGTACCAAGTGAAGGGCCTACTACTAGGCACGTCACCATTCGACTTCCACTGCAGTGAAGGTGGATCAGTGTAAATTTTCTCTCTCTCCCCATTTAATCCAACCTGTATACAAATAAGCATTTGTCAATCATAAAGAATACAGACTTTAAACAATTACGAATTTCTACATTTTTTACTTCCATTAAGTAGTTTCTATAATAAACTCCACTTCTATGTAATTTCATTCATTTGTTATGGAAGAAAAGTTTATATTTAATATTATTTATATTATCATCAAAATCATATCATTTGTCTAGTATTATTATGCATAAGCTCCAACTATAAAGATGTAAGATCAATGAAAAATAATTTGATACCAAATATTAATTTTAATGTATAAAATATTATTGTTATTATTTGAATAAATAATTCTATAAAATGTTATTATATTCTAATGCATACATGAATGAATTTAAGTATTTTTTTTTATCATTACACATGAATATATACCTTAGTACATGTAGGCCATGCATATCAAATGATGTTGAATGTAATGAATATAGTGGATTTCATATTAATCATCAAGGTAATGTACCTTGTATTTCCAAGAATAGTTGGTCAAATTTTTGGGCCTGTCCGACCTAATCAGTTCAATAGGCCCACCATCAATGCCAACGGGAACCTCATCGAAATGTACACCATAGTTCTACATATGTAGCAAACAATCAGTGGAAATTAATTGATTGATCAAGGCGATTCACGAAAATAATTGTAAACTACAGTAATTGAATTACCTGTAGTCCGAGAGTGACGCTTAGAAGAGTAATTTGATTCCGCTTGCTCTTGACAGTGACGGGAACTTCCAGAACAAAATCATACTTATCGCGATCTGCATATTTTGATCCCACAAGCTGCCCATTGAAGAAGACATAAAGACCGTGGCCTTTTGTGCTCACACGCAGCGTCATATTTGGGGAATAGGGAGGATTGTAGGGAGGATCATACGGTTTAATGTATTCACTGTATAGATGTGACATATGTAGATAATAATCAAATGAGTTAGGCTTATGTGAAAGCTGCTTTGATGTATTATCATTGTGGATAGCCATATCTATAAATACATGAAATTAACACAATAAATGATATATTTAATGCTGAATCTTAAGTTTATCATTAGTAATTAATATATAGATTCTAATGCATATTATATATGAAGGGCCCCGCTTCTATGTAACCCCAAGTGGACTTAAATAACCTCTTCAAAATTTATGATTTTAATCTTTGATAGAAAATTTAATTTATTCATTGTATTTAACATCATTTGTTTATCTAAGAGATCGAGTTTAATCTCCATCAAGTATGTTTATTCATGTGTAAATTATGAAAAATGTTAAAATATTAATTTTAAAGTAGTATTTTCGACATATAAACCATCAAAAATATCATTTCTATGTGAATAAATGATTACATAAAATATTATTATATTCTAACACATATGTAAATAGATCTAAGTTTTTTTCATAACTTACATATGAATATATATTTTTAAACAAATGTATCCCTTAAACATATTTGATTGGGATAAAACTTGGTCTCTTAGATAAATAAATGATTTTAAATACAATGAATGGATTGAGTTTTTCATTAAAGATCAAGTGAGAAAAAAATGGACAGAGTTCTATGAAACACCTCTCCGGGGCTAGTCATGTAATTGTACAACTTTTGAGGAACTAATAACTGCTTACTTGGTCATGTACCATAAGTAGTCACTTTCATCAGCTGTAGCAGCTTTCTGCTCAAGAAGTTGAGATTCAACGAGTTAGAAACTTCCAGTTCCCCGGAGGGTGTCTTCCATGTTCTCTGGGAGCCATTGCCACTTCAACTTCTGAGCCACTTTGTCAGCTGTATTTCTCTTCTTAACCATCACAGATGTTTGGGTATTAACCTGCGTGCAGCCAATGATATACAAGTCAAATTAGTTGCATTACTTTCAAAAAATATGAATTTTTAAGCTACAAATTACTTACAGATGCTGTGTTATAGACAACTTTCTTGCACTCTTGAAGAAGGCTCACAGACCATGAAGGGACAAAGTAATCGACATTCATGTAATTGACGGTCTGATCGGAATTCTTGTTGACATTGCTCAAGAAGCAACATGCTGTCCCATTTGGAAGTGTGTACGCATTCATCTGAGATTAAGTAATGAAATGAAAATTCAATAATACTGCATTGGTTTGCCAAAACTTTTTTTTTAAAATCTAGATAGAATAAGATTAATCATACTTACAATCACTCCATTAAGGAAGTCAGTACCATTCCAATCCCCATGCATAAGAATTTCCTCAAAGGATTTGAGGATTAAGTGAAGCTCCCTGAGATGACCCCACTTGGGTTGATTGATATTACCTGCAAATTAATTAAGATTCATTGTACAAATGAATCAATTTACTGATTATAATTAGTAGAATTAAAAAATAATTATGACAATATTGATTTGTATCAAATCAAATGCATTTGTTAATTATTTACGTACCATATTCATCAAGGAAACCATCATAATCATAAGAAGTGGCAATATATGGGCCACCCGTCGTATGCCCAAAGTTGGTACCTCCATGATACTGAAATTAATTAATTAATTTATTCATTACGATCATCAGGGTAAAAAAATTAGGCAGAATAAATGAATTTTTTTAGTACCATATAATAATTGTTAAAAGAACCACCCCTGGTGAAGAAACGTGCTACTGCATAAGCCACATCTTCAGCTGTCCTATGAGGGTCCTTCTCACCCCATTCTTTGAACCTACAAATTAACATATAACAATTAGATTACCATATAACAATTAGATACCAACAACAAGTGTCTACTTGATAGGAGGCCAAAAAAAAAAAAAAAAAGTGGGGAAATTTTTTTGATAAAGGGCAACGATAGATGAGTTATGATTTTGTTAGGTGGGACTAAAAATCTTATTTTTAAAATTTTTTGATTGTTTATAATTTTTTAATTTAGAAATACTTATATATAAATCAAGTTTTATCTTTTTAGAAACGTGTATATATTTTTAAAATTTTTTAAACATAGGGTTACTTTAGTTATTAAAATTGAAAAATATATATACGCATCAACAAAAAAGAGAATAATTTACCATTAACATAAATAATAATTTTTATGGTGAAATATAAATAATACATTAATGGGTTGGGTGACAGCAACTTACCAGCCAACCCAATTCTCAGTCCACATCACTGGACTGTTAGCATCGTTTGGTTTAAAACCATCACAATAATAGCCGTTACATGTGTTGATCTGTTTGAATGAGGGGAAAAAGACATTAGGCGGTGAATTTAAAGAAAAATGCTAATTTTTTTAAAAATAAAATTCCGTAAGAAATAATAAAAGCAAATTACCATTGGCTGTGGAGCATCTTCTTGTTTACACATTATCCATGGAATATCTAGATTAAAAGATTCAGCTAGTTGTGCACACCAGTTGATGTAGCTTTTTCCCTTTTCTCCATATCCACTTTGTACTTCGCCATATTCATTTTCTATCTGCGTAATATTTGAAAGAAAATAACAAAACATTAGTTAACGACTGTCCTTTATATAATCAACATATAACCATGAATAGAAAAGTTAAAGCGGCCTGATTTGTTACGCCCAACCGGAAAATGTAGAAATCGCGTCCTCTGAGAATTTTTATTTTTACAAAATGTTATATCTTCGTAAATTCTACAAATATTCAAATGCCATCATATGAGAGCATGCCTACAAACGATTTTTCAAAAAGATAAAAGGTGCGTTTAGGACGTGGTAAAAAGTTTTTGATATGCAAAAAAATAACTTGACGTATTATGACTAAGGTAATAATGAAAAATAAAAAAATAAAGTAAAATAAATACGTTAGATTTAAAGATAGCTGTGGAAAATCAAAAAATTTAAATTAAAGAGTTTTAGTTTGCAAACAAATAACCCAAAATATATAATTATACGATGTAAAAAACGCATAGGAATTACCTGGTTCAGGATAATCGGACCACCTTGCGAAGCAAAAAGATTCTCCTTTGCCAACATGTCGATTATCAGAGCAGTGAATTTTTGCATCTCTTTCTGCCCAAGTAAAGTTAAAAACCCCAAAAAAATAAATTTTAAAGATGATACTTCAAATAAATAAGCTAATATAGCTGAACGAACAGCTAAACCTTGAATATTTCATTATCAGTTCTCATCTCGATTCCTGGAAGATTATGCAACCAAACTGGGAACCCACTGAAAAAAGGAATTAAATATTAGATAATTAGTTAATAGATATATTTCTTAGATATTTCTGTTAGTTCGTCAAATTTTATAAAATTCGGCTTACCCATATTTCCATTCTGCACGTACATATGGCCCAATACGAAGGATGCCATACAAACCGGCCTCGTTGACAGTCCTAAAAAATCTTACGATATCTCGGTTGCCACTGAAATCATACTGTCAATATTGCAAAAAATAAAAAAATCCGAAAATGTTCACAAATGTGAAGAATAGAACATTCTATATATAAAAAATTAATGGGTTTTTTAATCTGGCCATATCTATAAGATTTGGTCAAAATTGCAAATGCTGATAGTAATCATGTCAACAAATAAAATTACAAAATAAAAGAAATATTTTAAAATTACAGAAAAATATTTTAAATATTTCTTACATTAAATATATTTATTTAATGTGAGGAATATTTTTAAAAAATAAAATTTTTTTATCTTAAAAGTATTTACTTGCATTTTATGAATTTATATATTTACGTAGACATTTTCGTCAATTTTAAAATCATTAATAGGATAAAATTTATGCAATTTGCAAAAGTCATGACGTGTTCAATTTCCACCAAACCTTGTGTGTGGCCAGAAACCCATGTTGATAAAAAACAAAAAAGAAAAAAAGAAAACCAAGTTAATTCACAACCTGACCACGGCGAGGCTCGTGAATGTTCCAAAAAACATACGTGTCTATGGCATCAAGGCCGCCCTCCTTTGCCTTTTCAATCAAACCTGGCCACATCTAAAACGAAATAGAAAAGAAATAAAATAAAATAAATAATAAGGTGAAGTACGGTATGATTTATATTAAAAAAGGAGTAATTACATAAAGTAAAATTTATTTACATACCTCTACAGTGCTACGTGGGTAGTGAATAGAACCAGAAATTAGAAGTCGTCTTTGGCCATCAATCATCAAACCTCTCCCATCATGAGTCACTTTTACTGCCAAAGACGGTGGCAGCATGCAAAGTGCTAACATGAAAAAGGAAAATCCAAGACCTTCCATTGCTTCCGCAAAGAGCGAGCCAGATCAAGCAAACGAGATTGGTATCCCAAGTAATTGATTATGTGTTTATAATGGATAAAAGATGAGGATATCTATGGAATCACAGTTGAAAATTCAAATAAAAATGTTGGAACAGCCAGTAGAAGCGTTTCCATTTATACACACTTACTGTGCTATCTATAAGAGTACAACTCGGGCTCATGAAACTTGAATTTATCTTAACTCTAAACTTAATCTTATTTATAAACCATGAATTTTAATCTTAATTCTATTTATAAAACCTAAACTCTAACCCTATTTTTAAAAATCGGGTTCGGGTTGAGTTTTGAGTTGGATTTTCTGCTGATAAATTTACATGTTATTTAAAAGTGATACGTTTAAAATTTTATATGAATAAATAATAATAATAAATTATGTAAGTAAACATAATAATATATAATCAAACTACATATTTTTAAAAAATAGTAATATAAAGAATATTTCTAAAAAAATTTAATATCAAAACTAAGATAAAGGAAGAAATTAATAAGTATAAAAGATAGAAATAAAAGATAAATATAAACGAAAATAATATACTTTATTTACAATAAAATTACAATATGCCAAATATGTATTCAAATATAGATATAATAACATAAAATA
>JAXCLR010000081.1:21581651-21592615 GCA_035584095.1 Annona squamosa
CAAATATAGATATAATAACATAAAATATGAAGAATATATAGAAATATTGTTTAAATAGTATGTATATAATATATTTTATAATAAATATAAAATGAAAAATCGGGCTTGATTCTTCGAGTTCGGCTGATGAAAAAGCAAGTATTAATACGATTAAAAATCAGGTGATGAAAAAGCAAGTATCAATACAGTTAAAAATCGAGTTCAGAGGGCCGATTTGGGCCCAACCCGGCCAAGTTGCACTACTAGCTATCTATAGCTGCCAGGTTACCAATTGCCTGCTCATGAGCAAAGCACATGATATCCGCTTATGCGGAAAGCACCTGCTACCCGTCCGTCTTGGCATGCGACAACAAAGTCGCCAACCTGTTACCTGACCAGCCACGGCATACAGATGAAATATATATCTTATATACCGTACAATTCAGATAAAATATATACGTGTATCCTATTATAAGTAAAAAAATTACAAGGTGATATGAAAATACACCAATTTAGTTTGAAGATAATTGCAAATATACTCATATAATTTAAAAAATTCTGAATAACTCCTACACAGATTGACCATAATTATAAATATATCAATGTTGTTATGATGTTGTTATTGTATTATTACAGTTTGTGTATATTTCTAAAGATATACAAACTGGATTCTTATATTTGTAATTTTAAAAATTAAGAAGGTATTTTTAGTTTTTGCAAATATACCACATACTTTGCATATTTATGTAAATATATTTACTCAATGACAGTGTAGTAATAACATCATAATCTTGTAGGTATATTTCTAATTATAATTGAATTATACGACATTATTTGTGATTTCAAAAACTATGTAAATATATTTGCGATTATGGTCAAACTAAGTAGGTATATTTGTAAATTATTAGAAGTTAGAACTGAAATTTACACTGAATTTCATAGGTACCAATCGAAGATAACATTTTGAGGGACTTTGATTGTCCATTACTCAACATAGGGTAGTGGCGTAAAAAAAAGGGCATTAATAGGTAGAAAAATTATCATTGTATCCAAAAAATTAACTAATTATATATGAGGGTAATTTGCAAATATACCAACTTAGTTTAATCAAAATTGTAAATATACTCACGTAGTTTTAAAAATTATAAATAACCCTATATAGTTTAGTCATAATTGCAAATAACCTCCACGCCGTCATAACACCATCATGGCAGAGATGCATTAGTAACATGCAAACTATATGTGTATATTTGCAATTTTATAAATTAAGCGATATATTTAATTTTTTCAAATAACCCCCACATAGTAAAACCATAATTGCAAATAACCCCATATCATGATGATACAGTAATGGCGTTATAACAACATGAGGTTATTTGCAATTATGGTTAAATTATTTGGTGGTTGTTTGCAATTTTTAAAACTACGTGGACATGTTTACAATTTTGATCTAATTTAGAAGATATATTCATAAATTACTCAATCCATAAATATGAGTAAGGTAGAAAAATTATCTACTCCACCCAAATAAAGTAGGGTAAGATATATAGTTTAGGTACCTGAACTGGCTCAGATGGATATCCAGTGGACAAAACGTGATATAAATAATTATATATATTGTATATACCATATACAATAGATCTAACTGCTTAGACTTCTACGGTGTAAAGATCATGTTAGGCTTTTCAAGTATGCAAATACTTTGAAACTAAAATATAATTTCGACCTGTCATATGAAAAGTTTTTTTTTCCTTTTCAAATATACCACTGGTTATCTATCTTGGTCTGTTTAGGTATAATGGATAAAAGACGAGAATATCTATGCTATGCAATCAGAGTTGAAAATCCATATAGAAAATGTTGGATAAGCTGCAAGCTGATATATCATACAATTTAGATAAATGTATGCAAGTATTCTATTATTAGCAAAAAGTTATATGGTGATTTAGAAATACACCACTTAGTTTGATGATAATAGCAAATATACCTGCATAATTTCAAAAATACTAAATAACTCCTACACAGTTTGATCAGAATATACCAACGTTATAATGATGCCGTTACTGCACTGTTAGTGTATGAGTATGTTTACAAAGATATGTAAATTATATGTATATATTTGCGATTGCAAAAAATAAATACATATCTTTAAGTTTTGTAAGTATACCACGTAGTTTGCATATTTTTGCAAATATACTTATGCAATGACAATGTAATAATGATATCATGACATAGGTATATTTGCAATTATGATAGAATTATGTTGGGTTATTTGTGATTTTTGAAATTAGGTAAATATATTTGCAATGATGATCAAACTAAGTAGGTATATTTTACAAATACCCAAAGTTACAACTGAAATTTAAATTGAATTTATATTGACCAATCAAAGGTAGCATTTTGGGGACTTTGATTGTACAGTACTCAACATGAGTCAGTGGCGTAAAAAAAGGGCATTAATAAGGTAGAAAAAATTATCATTGCATCTAAAATATAAACTAATTATCCGTGAAAATAAGTAAGGTGAAAAATTGTCTATTCCACCCAACTAAAGTAGGATAAAATATATGACTTAGGTATTCGAATTGACCTAGATGGATACCCAGCAGGAAAAGTGTGAGATATATAATTATATATGTATTGTACATACAATATACGATAGCTCTAGCTCTTTAGATGGATACCCAGCAGGAAAAGTGTGAGATATATAATTATATATGTATTGTACATACAATATACGATAGCTCTAGCTCTTTAGACTTCTAAGGTGTGCAAGTCGTGTTAGGCTTTAGCAGTTTCCAAATACTTTGGAACAGAAATATAATTTTGACCTGTTACATCAAAAGTTTTTGTTTTCTATCCAAGTATACCAACGGGTATCCCTTTGGGTGATATCTATGGATACTGGTTCAATGCCTCAATGCGCTTCAATGCACTCGGGTGTACTTCACCCATTAAAATTTTTTTTTTGAATTTTTTATTACATGTTAAATACACTTAGATTAACAATTGTGTAAAAAAAATTTCAAAAAAAATAAAAAAATGGGTAAAGTATACCCAGATGCATTGACGCTCAATGCTTCTGGGTGCATTGAACTCGAGTCCGATATCTATGTAATCAGAGTTGAAAATCTAGGTAGAAGATGTGGGATAATTGCAAGCTGATATATCATATGATTCAAATAAAATCTACGTGTGTGTTATATTATAAGCAAGGGTTCCGCTTCCACGTATTCAGGTTATATAAAAGTGATTGCATATAACCCTCTCAATTTTTGTGATTTTGATATCTGATAGAATATTCAATCCATTCATTATATTTAATATCATTTGTTTAGCTAGGAAACTAAGTTTCTTTATAGAATAATTTATCTACATATTTATGATATTTTAGATGGTATAGACGTTGAAAATTCTACTTAAAATTGATATATAATATTAAATTATTTTATTATGCTGAGTTTACACATCTGTATGTGAGGCCCGTATACAGTGATACTAGACAAATAAAAGACTTTTTATGATAATACAAATGATGTTAAATACAATAAATGGACTGAATTTTTTTATCAACTATCTATATGTTAAAAATTAAAGGGGTTACATAAAGAGGGGGTTTCGTAGAAGCACTTTTGTATAAGTAAAAATTTACAAGGTGATTTAGAAATATACCCACTTAGTTTGATGATAATTGAAAATATATCTATATAATTTTAAAAATTCTAAATAACTCCAACATAATTTGGTTATAATTTTCAAATATACTTATATTATTATGATGTCATTACTGTCTATTTATAAAGATATACAAACTATATGCCTATATTTGCAAGTTTAGAAATTAAGTAGGTATATTTAATTTGTGCAAGTATACCACATAGTTTGTATATTTTTGCAAGCATACTTACGCAATGATAGTGTACTAATGACATCATAATGACATAGGTATATTTGCAATCATGATAAAATTATGTGGGGTTATTTGTTATTTATGAAACTATGCACATATATTTACAATTATGATTAAATTAAATATGTATATTTGCAAATTAGCAGAAGTTACAACTGAAATTTAAGTCGAATTTCAAATATACCAATCAAAGGTAACATTTTAGTGGATTTCGATTGTACAATGCTCAATGTGGGGCGATGAAAAAAAAGGGGCATTAATAAGGTTGAAAAAATTATCTTTGCATCCAAAAAATTAACTAATTATTCATAAATATAAGTAAGATAGAAAAATTATTTATTCCACCCAAATAAAGTAGGGTAAGATATATGATTTAGGTACTTGAACTAACCCAGGTGGATACACAACGGGCTAATTGTGAGTTACATATGTATATACAATATAAAATAATTTTAGTTGTTTTGACCTCTAAGGTGTACTGGATGTGTTAGGCTTTAGCAGTATCCAAATACTTTGGAACTGAAATATAATTTCAACCTGGTACATGAAAAGTTTTTATTTTCTATTCACCACTAATATCCATATAATTATCATACTTTTCAATTATTCTTTTTATTTTCTAATACAATTATTCCGCTTTTTAATCATTTCTAACAAATACCTATATTACTAGTCTATTTATTTTAACTTTATTCTTTTTATGACTTATCATTGTACATATAATATTATACAATTTTCTACCCATTGAAAAACTTTTTTACCAACAACTTTTTATAAAAAATTTTACCACTTCTCAAACACCCTCCCACACACCTACATGCAAATTAAAGGGAACGTAATTACATAATAGAACAATCTAATTTTATTCTAGCGCCCATTTTTACCCCTAGAAAATTTCAGTTTGTAGGGACCACTCACCATGCGGCTCGTACATGTACAAGATATCTGTCTCCCTAGTCTGGACGCCTCTTTCCTCCCTGCCAAGCTCTTGAGTTTTAACTAGCCAGGATAAGATGAGAATGAGATAAGAATTTGAGATTTGGCATGGAAGCATATTGACAATGAAAAAACATGTATTCAGATTGAGTGAAAATATATTGATAAATTAAAGATTCCATTCCGGCTTTGAACTTGCTTTGTGGATGGTAGACAACCTAATCTTGCTTTAAAAATTTGTTTTGATGTTTTGGTTTGAATATTGTATTGAGAATGAGATAAGAATTTGAGATTTGGAATGGAAGCATATTGAAAAAGAAAAAAAAATATTCGGATTGAGTGAAAATATATTGATAAATGAAAGATTCCATTCCGGCTTTGAACTTGCTTAGTGGATGGTAGACAACCTAATCTTGCTTTAACAATTTGTTTTGATATTTTGGTTTGAATATTTTATTTAGGATGTGCGGAGGAAGTTTTTTGGAATGGAAAAAATAATATAATATGATAAAAGTAATTATGAAAAGTAAAAAGAACAAAATTAAAATAGATAAATTAATTTTACTAGTAGTTGTGTAGAACTAATTAAAAATAAGATAGTTACATAGGAAGATATAAAAAAATAAAGGTGCTGACTGAATACATTCGGGTACGTTTAGCCTCGGTGCACCCAGGTGCATTTGAACTATTTTTTATTTCTTTGAAAGTTTTTTTTATATAATTGTTAATCTATATGTATTTAATATATGTATCATTTTTTACTAATTTAAAAAATTTTAGATATTTATGAATTACAAAAATGCCATTGATTTTTTAAAAATAAGAAAATATCTAAAAATCTGAAAAATGGTAAAAGCTGATAAACAAGTTTAATACATAAATTAATAGTTGTATAAAAATTTGAAAAAAATATAAAAATGGATTTTTTTACCCAAGTGCATTGAATCGGGACTCAAAAAATAATTTTTAAAAAATGTAGTTGTGGAGGTTGCAAATTTCTAGACCCAAAAGTTTTAGTTTTGGTGTACCCAAACATGTTCTTAGTTTCTATTGAAATACTTAGGGATGCTGAAAACCTTGGTGCACTTAGCTTTAGTCCACTCGAGTGCATTTAATTTTTTTTATTTTTATGTTTTTTATACAATTATTAATTTAAGTATACTTAAGATATAAGATAACCTTTACCATTTTTAGATATTTGTAGATATTTTAAAAATTTTTTAAATATAGGAGCATTTTAGTCATTTTCAAGTGATTAAAATACCCTATTTTTAAAAAATAGAAATATCTACAAATTTTCATAAATGGTAAAAATTGATACATATATTAAATACACTTAGATTAACAATTTTAACAAAAAAAATTCCAAAAATTTTTTTTTAAAAAAAGAAATTTTGCAACCAGTTGCACGGCATCGGGGCCCAGTAAAAATGATGGAATCAGAAGCAGAATTTACTCAACTTTAAAATGGGTAAATAGGAATCTGCGAAAAAAAAATGGAAAGTAGGATATACTAATGACTAAAGTTAGGATAGGATAAAAATTTTTAAAAATTGAATATAATTATAATAGAGAAATACCGAATTGAATTGGAATTGCGCCCAATCCTAACTCATCTCGCTGGATGGTTGGGATGCATCATTGCATCTATCGTAACTTAACTAAATTACACAATAACGTATATAATCGGGCCTTCTGTAAAAATCATTCTCAAGCCTTTTTACCCTCCAAGTTCTCCTCCCAAGCCATGTTTCCATCTTCTTTTATATTCTTCTTAAGTACGTTTTGCATTTCCTATCCATTTTCCCATTCCAGTAACCTTCCGGCGATGACATGGAATCCATGCTCCATGTCTCCCCTATATATGAAGGCCATCTCTTACACTCCCATATCCCTTTCGTGGTCACCCCACATCATGAACAATCTACATCGGACGTCAACAACGCATGCTCCCTATTCTCATATACATCACTGACGGCTCCATGGGATGCGGTTTGGAATAGATAACGAACTGTCTTAATCCTCATTCCGGCTCCAAGGTCTATCTATACCCTCTCACATTTGAGAGCATGAGTATGCTATTATCCCATCACCGCCATTCCATTTCACTCTTCATATCCCATAGCTCTGTTCCATCATGTTGCTGACATCCAAAGACCCATTTAATAATATATTCTGTTTCATAATACCGGGATGGTCTAGCTAACTATGTCATCACTGCTTCAAGTTTATGAGTTCCATCTAAACCATCTCATGGATATTGACAAGGTGCTATTCAACATTTCCACTCTGCAAACAAGTCTATATTATGGTTTTACAAATAGATCATATGCCTTTATTAACCATTTAATCTAAACCCCATCCCTCCTTTCCATTTTAGTTGTCATGGATGACACCTAAACCTTACTGAACTTTATAAATTTTTTTTTAACTCCTAGGATGATATATTAAGAGAAAATGAGTATGATGTGCAATATATTTGCTTTATCAACTATTAAAATAATCCACTTAGAATTTCTAAAAACTTTCGAATGTATTTTCTTTCTGTATTCATCTTTTATTGCACCATCCAACTAACCTACAAACTCGCATGCATGTTTCACTTCTGCCTTTGCAACTGCTAACTACACTACTCATTGATTTGCATTTCATGTTTGATTTTTGTTTTTGTGTTGAAATGGAAGGATGCTCAAATATTGCAAAGCTTACAAAATTTTTTTATCAGGATAATATATTCAAGATATGTTGACAACCTCACTTTACAACTTAAACTACCGTTCACAACACTTACTACTTACGACACATCATTGACGCTACATCTTCACACACACAAAATTTTGCTCACACCTCAGACACTTGCTCACAGCAAAAACTTCACTCACTCACACTACGCTGCACTCACTACGCAACTCACTTCTCTCACATCCCTTACTTCACACTTTGTTGCTCACACCACTTCAACTTGGGACACAAATGGGCTAGCTGCACTTTACAAACGCACTGTATGCTAGTAGTTGGTGGTTGCAAAAAATTGGATATGGAAGCTACAGGTAGAGTTCTTATGGAGAGTCGGTGAGTGAAGTCTTCTGGAGAGTAGTGTAAAACCCTTAAAATATTTTATATTATAATTAGTAGGGTTAGTTAAAATTTTGTCAATGCTAAAGGCTATTTTATACCAAAAAAAAAAAAAAAAGAGACGTTTCAACTTCCATGAGCTAAAGCCGGCCATTAAAAAAACGAAAATAAAAGATACAGGAGCGGAACCGACGAACCAAGACCAAGAAAGGAAGAAGATCCTGGCGAAAGAAGGAAAAAAAAAAAAGGAAGCTAGGAAGAGTGAGGATTCTAGGGCAAGTAGGTTTGGATTTTTTGTGGATTTGAAGTTGGATGATTTGGTAAAGTGGGTAGAAATTGAGGTAAGCAAATTCTTTTTAAATTTTTCTTTGTTTATCTCATTTACTGCATTATTTAATATATATTATGATGGTGCGGAAGAAATGTAACATAAAAATTGAGATACTAGGATTAGAAATTCGATATTCTAATAGAGTAGAGAAGTGGAATTTTTCCATGGAGAAGAAAAATGAGCTTAAAACCTAGATGTGTAATTTTAGAATGATATTTGATTACGAAAGACAATAATAATGTTAGAACGTGTGAGATAATATGAAAACGGGTGTCTCCAAATAGGTATTCGGAACTTTAAAATTTAGAAAATGAGGGTATTCGAGAATGAAATTAAGTAAATAAATTCTAGAATATTATTTAAAGATATTATTATTATTTTGGATGTAGATTGAAAATGAAAAAGGACATTAGAATTTTATAGAGCACAAGTTGGAGATTTGAAAAATTACATAGAAGGTAAGTAGGAATTTTTCTGGTTTTGTTGGATGCTCATGGATGCTCATGGATGTTCATGTATTACAGGCAGATGTGTTAATGGCACGGATGTTTTGTGATGGTTGGATGTTTTATTTGAGATTTTTGTTAAAAATTCTTTTTTTGAAATATATATTTTCATAGCTTTAATTATGTAATTGAGTTGAATTAGTTGACAAATTATTATCAGTCAACCTATCTTATGAAAATTTTTAAATTCAATTATTTAAGTGATATAATGAAATGTTATGTTATGAATTTTAATAACCTATCTTATGAGACCAATAGGTGATAAAATAAGAAAAAATATATTAATATGGTTTGGTTATGTTAAACGGAGACCTAAAATGACACCGGTTAGGAGAGTAGAGTCTATCCAAGTGAAATGTGGTAAGAGAATAAGAGGAAAACTTTAAAAAATATGGATTAAATTAATTAAACAAGATATGAAAATATTACAAATTACTAAAAATTTAGTCTATAATCGCTAAGAATGAAAGAACAGAATTCATACAGCCGATCCCACCTAGGTGGGAAATGGCTTATGATAATTGTTTAAGCACGACAATTATTCATGAATACATGGGCATGACATTATGTATGAATGCATTATTGTATGTTTAGCATAACATGAGCATGATGATTCTCTGGGTGAGCCGGAGAATAAGATGAGTTATGGTATACTATGGTATAGTCTTGTAAGATATTGATGGTTATTAGTCCACCGGGTGAGCTGGGTGACTTGATGATGATAGATGACGAGGGTATAGATGGATATTTGCATCGCATGAGCATTATTAGCATAACTTCTTGCATAAATATAATATGGATGAATGTATGAATTTTAGAGATTTTGATATTTGGAGTTCTTTTATGAAAATGATGTTTGCTTGGTTTAATATTGAGATTTACCATTATCTTACTTACTGAATTGATTCAGACTCACATTTTATTATATTGATGTTTTTAGATTGCAGGAAAGAGATGGGAACCTGACATGGAGTTGGTGTTCAGATAGGAGTAAAAAGGGATCCTAGTTCATCGAGTTAAATAAATAAATAGGTATATTCTAGCCTTTAGATTACTAGAAAAAAACTAAGTTTGGTATTTTGTGGATGCAGAGATGAATAAAGTAGTGAGAACTCCTATAAATCTTATTTTAACATAGAGTTGATGTATGGATGATGATGGTGATTATTAGGATGAGATTTAGAATGATTTATTCTGTTTAACTTCTATATATTTCTATTAGATGTAAAGAAGATGATATGATGTGAGAATGCTTGTACAGGTTGATTCCATCTAACCCCTCAGCCTCACGGTTTTGGCTGAATTTTTTAATGAAATATCTCAACTTTTGGCCAATACCGAAAATTAGCCGTTGGTCACAAGGAGGTGATTAAATCTTAGTTCATTTAAATTTCTGTTATGCATGTGTTGCATGTTTATTTTCGCAATTTACATTTTTTCTATCTTTTATTTTGTTTATTTGTAAGCTCATGTCGGTCCATTATTTTCTAGGCTAAGTGGTACATATATGTAATAGAATGTTATAATATTCTATTAAATCATTCATTTATATAGGAATCATTGTATAACTAAAAATTCTATTACGCTGATTTGCACCTTCATACATAAAAATTAGTGTTTTAGTATATAACTAAAAATTCTATTACGCTGATTTGCACCTTCATACATAAAAATTAGTGTTTTAGTAAATAATGTTAAATGCAATGAGTGGACTGAACGTTAAGTGCGAAGTGTGATAAAATACAGCATTAAAATTCAAAATATTTCAATGTTGTCGAAACCATTAAAGAAGTGTTTAAAATCATTGCCAATATGAACACAATTTTATCTTATTTTGAAGCAGTCTAAACGGAAGGATGATACACAATCAATCCCAAACAGGGCTTTCAATGAAAAAACACTACAATGGAAACCAGCTTCCGTGGGTGGGGCAGGGCCTTTAATATAATGGCAAGTGGGCCTAAACATGCATTAAGAGGATTCATTAACAGTCGATAAAATAACACAATTTGCCAAATTTTCTTTGGCTAACTAAAACAAAATAAATAAAAATGAGATAATATCTGTAACAAACTTCATTTTAACTACTTTTAGGGAGAGCATTAAAGATTCAACGAAAGATGAATCACATGGAAACACTCAAAACACCAAAGAATAATTCCAGCTTGATGATCCTCTAACAGACGGCTTGCACGGCCAGCCTTTTTATGTTGCTTCCTCCGCAGTC
>JAXCLR010000081.1:21603711-21618451 GCA_035584095.1 Annona squamosa
TGCTAGGGTGCAGCCGGTTGTACCCTCCTTACCGTGTTACCCACCGCAAATGGGACCTACATTTATAAAATCAAAATTTATCCCATCCATTGTATGTTTTTTCTATGGTAAATCCGTCCATTATATTTTGAATTATATCATTAGCAGGCAAAGTTTCATATAATAAGATATGTGCATAGAATCTATTTGAAAATGATGCAAAATTAACATGATGGAATAATTTAACTTAAATATCAAGTTGCATTTTATTATTTACAATATTTAAATTTATCAAATCAAAATCTAGCCATCCATGATACATATATTCTATAGGAAACTCATCAACTATATTTAGAATTATATCATTAGCACACAAAGTTTCATATACTTATATATGCCTATAGAACCTATTTGAAAATGATCCAAAATAAACATAATAAAATAATTTAATTTAAATATCAAGTTCAAAGTTGTATTTTAATATATACAATGTTTAAAATATCATTTCTTCATGGATAAATAATTATATAAGATATTAATACATTCTACTACATTACAAGTATCTAAGTAATTTTTGCAATTTACACATGTAAGGTTTTGATTGAGAATGGTTTATGGCAAAACAATTAATATTAAGTTATACTACGGACGAAATTTTAATGTTGTGAGCAATATGGACATGATAACCTAAATACATGTATGTATTTTCAAACAAATTTCTTTTTTTACTTTTTATTTTTCTTCTCCTTTTTACGTTGGCCAATATGTAATCTTTTTTTTTTTGTGATTTACCAATATGTAATCCTTTTTTTAATGAGATCCAACATGTAATCTTTATATAAACTAAAATTGATATTTTTAATATAATTTTATATTTTAAAAATACCAGTTTTCACCTTTATTTGGCATTATATAGGGGTTAAAACTCTTAATTTTAAAATTACAAAAAATAAATAAGAAAATTTAAAATATATAATATTGGTATACATAATCAGTACGATCCCACAAAATATGTATGTAACGGGGTTTCCTACAAACAAGTATTGATCTCGAACCACACGCACATATAAATGATGCTTCATGCCACATACGTGTGAACAAATCGATTAATCCAAAGATGAAAACAGACTTAATTGAAAAAAATATCTTGATGTTAATTAATTAGCAAGATTAAATAAAATAAAATTTACATACCTCTGCTGTGCTACGGGGATAATGAATAGAACCAGAAACCAAAAGTCTTCTCTCGCCATCGATCACCAGAGCTCTCTCATCATGAGCAACTGTTACCGCTAAAGACAAAGGCAGCATACACAGAGCTAACGCAAAAAAGGAAAATCTGAAGACTTCCATTGCTTCCTCGAACAGAAAGCAAAAGAGAGAGAGAGACTGCAAGCTCATAAATAACTGGAACTGTATTTATTATAAACAAGATGTACGTAATCCTTGGTAATTAGAATTCAATTTGTACTGGGATACTTACTCTAGATTGAAATTATTTTCAGAAGTTATCGAATGGAGTAGGAGAATGACTTACTGTTATACCTAATAGGTAGGATACAATGATTAAATACCTGCAAAGCAAGGAAACCTTCATTGTTACCTTTTATTCTTTTTAATTTTAAATATTTATTTAAAATCTAAATCATTTATTATTGATTGTAATATCAGTTTTTACAAGTATAATATACCAATAAAAAATCAAAATTATTTATTATGTTTATCGATATGTATTTATTTATGATCTTTAAAACTACATGTATTGCAAACTTATATGTGTACACTATATTCATAACGTACGTTTTCTAAAATTTTAAACGGCAACGTATTCACTTTAGAAAAATATTATTTTTATTATATATAAATTTTTAATGAAAATAATTTCGGTAGTATAATAATACAAGATGTATTAAGCATGATAAATGATTTCGTTCAAAAATATTTTTTAAAATATATAAATCAAGTGTAAACACGGAGATTCCCATGCTTATAGAAATATCTAACCAGTTCTCTAATGTGGGTATTGTGCTCATCCAGAAGTCATCGTTAGCATGTAAGTATGTAACCAGCTTATATATCTAGCAGCTAACTTAATCAGAAGGAAAGTACTATTCTCTGCGTGACTGTAGAAATTTTATCAATAAATTTGTTTTGTAATAAATCAAGTTAACTGTGATTTCTTAATAAGTTTTGTTAAAATTATATGAGTTATGTTTTTTGTGAAAAATTTTTGTCCGAGAATATGTAAATCTCATGTTGAAAAAAAATTATGCCGTCTTTAAACAAAATATTGTATAAAGTTTTCATGGATTTGTAATTCGAATCCTTCTCTAGTTTTGTTCGATATAAAGTTTTCATGGATTTGTAACTCGAATCCTTCACTAGTTTTGTTCGATCAAAATACTGGATTTCGATTTATTTTTTTTTTAAAAAAATATTATACGAGGATGAGGGAAAATTAGGAGTTTGAAACGCGTCTCTTTCGCTCTCTCTCTCATATCAAAGTGTTAGCCATATCAAAGTGTATGGCTTCTAAATTAATAAGCTCTTTCCCCTTTTTTTCCTTATCTGAGATAGGTATAGAAAATTTCCTCTTAGAAGATATTGTTGAATCACTTTAGTCAAGTAAAGGTTTTAAAATATTAAATTCATCAAACCCTATCCATTTATATTTGATTTAGTGCTGATGAGAGGATGAATTAGAAAGATGTATGTTGATTTGATAAGAGAGATTTTATTACTTACGTGGAATAAATGCTTTACTTGTGCAGGAATGAAAATTTCTTTGAAATTTGTTAAATATATGGGTATTCCCTTAATTTGCATTGACAAGGTTGAAATCATGCGGGACTAAATCATTAACGACTTCCGTGTCTTTCGTCGACTAATCAACCCTACCCATTTGTTAAGCCCATTCGCTGTTCTTCAGATCTGCCTAGAAATGACAACAAAATATATTAACATGCCTACAGATTTAAGAGTCCAATACAGCTGCAAAGGCCGGTGGGCCTTTATGCCCAACATTCGTTAATAATCTTTAAAATAAAATACTCTTCTGTTTAAAAATCCAAAATAAATATATATACATTTTCAAATTTAGTATTTTGCAAAACTAATTTAGAAAAAAAATGAAAAATATAGGTTTTTGGACGGATCGTTTTGTATTTTAGAAAGCTGTCTTAGCAGTGTTAGTAGCAACCCCAGAGTTGACAATGTCTGATCAATCATATAGATAACTAAAAGGATCAATTTTAGAAATCCAATCGTTTAAAAAACTACCCAAACAGATATCTATAATGAAGAATTGATCGTCGTTTCCTTCTATTATATATTTGTTTAAAGATATGATATATTCCACAATTGCATCCACTAAATGTTTTCCTTTGTTATTTTAAGGATTAATTTCAAATGTACCCACTATATTTGCCCTTAAATATAAATATACCTGTTAAGTTTGAAAATTTTCATATATATATATATATATCCACTAAATATTTCATTAATTTCCAATATACCCAATTTGAGAGTTATAAACATCTAATAATTTGAAAATCCCAAAATACTCTTGATTGATCTAACATTTATTGTGATTGATGCATGCCAGATAGTTAAAAATTATTCTGTTTAACTTTCTTCTCACATTAGATGTGTTTCCATCACAATATTAAACTTCTATCATAGTCGAACGGCTATTATTATTATTAAATAATAAGGACCATTTTAGACATTTCATTTGATGGATAAGGGCGATTTTTAATTGTGCCGACAGAGCAGATATGAATGAAATTTCACCCGTCTTTAGCAGGTATGTGTGAAAATTTTCAAACTTAATAATTAAGAGAAAATATAACTGGATATATTTTAAATTATTCCTCATATTCATTTACATAAGCATGCAGATGGGGTGGACGGTTATTACATGAGGCAGGTAACTGTGGGGATGCAGTAAGGGCAGCGAGTGCCGTGGGCGTTGACGCAAAGAGAGGAAAGCTGCATCCCGGGCTTGGAAGGGCCGAGTTTGATGTCGTGGAGAACAATGCCCGTGCACCCTACGCTCTCGCTGCATGCTAGCTTAACGGCCACCTCCTCACTTGAAGTACCATGAAATCCCATGAACTGCACATCGCTCACCCTTACAGACGAGCTCTGTATGCATCAATGCAAATAATTAAATTTTTGTTAAAATTAAACCCTTATTACTATTATTTATTGTCGGGAAAATTGTAAAGCAAAGTATTAATTGTTTTCTAAACACATCACCGGATGTATATGTGTCTGACATAATTTTAAATGAGTTATGATCTTGTTAACTTAGGCTGACAAATTGATTTATTAGCTTAGGCTAGAAACCTTATTTTTAAGATTTTTTTAAAGTTATTTGATGTATTACCAAGTTTTATTATTTTTTAGAAATATGTATATATTTTTGGGTTTTTAAATAATGGGTATTTTGGTAATTTTCTACTGTTGGAAATGATTAAAGTACCTCTATTCTTAAAAATCTAAAAAATGGTCAAAGTAATTTATATATTAAATGCATAGATTAAAGTTTGTGAAAATATAAAAATAAATAGGTTTTTAGCCCATACTAACAAAATCATATGCTAACAAGGTTATGACTCTTTTAAAATATCATCAAAGTATTATTTATCAGGTAAGCGCATTTGCATGAGAATTGAAGGAAGAAATTAAATTAGATCCTTACTTTATTTGCGCATCTGTTGGCAATATTATTACAATAATATTGATCAATGATTATCGGGAATTGGACGTTGTTTATGTACATGTCTTCGAATGTGATCCCTCGAGCATACCCGGACCCTCCCTGCGTATAATAAATGCAATTAATATTATTGTGATCAGAGAAATTACGTGGGCGAAAAGGAAAAGAACAATGTTTAATTAATGTGGGTATTTTATATTCACCTAAAACAATTGTAGGTGGGTAAGTTTAATTAAAGACAAACGATGAATTTAAATAAATAAATAAATAAATTTTTCTAGTAAAAAAGAACTTGGTAGCTAAGACCAATTAAGTACCTGCCATGTCTCTCTTTTTTTTTTTCCGAAATAAAAATTACCTGCCATGTCTTGATCCTGGCTCCATTTAGTGTTCCATTGAAAATGCAATGCTCCACGTGCACTTGTTCAACCGCCGCTGAGCTTCCATCGAGTCCTAAACTTCCAATGCTGGTACAAGATATATTTCTCGACGAAATCAATGATGATAATGATGATGTTGCTGCTGATGATGATGATGCTACTGCAAATGTTAATAAATGTAGGTATTTTTTGGCTTCCATCAATTAAAATATTTAGGGTGTGTTTGGCATTAGCAAAACAATTTTGACAACTTTCAACGACCAAAAAACGTCATTGCTGATACTGTGAATGCTTGGGAGTCATTAATGCAAATGGTCAATGGAATGGTCAAACATCATCGATTTTGATTGGCTTGTACGCAAGTGCGGGTCTATGGGAAAATGAGCTGTCCGAGCTATCCTAATATTAGCTCTTCTAACTGATCTATACCATTTAATATGGAACGGTGGATCATGTGGATGGTCTGGATTTGCTATTCGAGAAATCAAAAATTGGAATCTCGCAGAATGCAAATTTGTATGTCCGTAGTTGCTCTGCTGTTGTCATCTTTGACTTGTACCCGGACGAGCTTGCCATGGCTGGTACAGGTGAGTAACTCCGATTGACGTTCTACGTAGGGGACGACAGGGCCTGACGTGACGGGTTTTCCCAATGAAGCCCAGGTCGATGAAAAGTTTTCCAGGATTTTACAACTTTTTGTAAATGCCAAACGCATCCTTAGTGGCATACAGATTAATTTGGTTGCAAATGCTTGCATGCCTAAGGGTACTGGTGCCATGCGCTCAAATCACCCCATTTTCATAGTCATTGTAATATACATTTGACTCTAAATAATGAAGATTATTTGCACATAAGTAATATTGAAATTTGGCTGCTTATAGTCAAATAAAAGTAAGATTAGAATCTAGTTCCGAAAAGATGGCTAAACAAAATAAATTATATTATCTAATAAAAAAATAATAATAATAATACCTTATACCATGTCCTGGTCCACATTTCACCCCACTGATCTTAACATTGCTGGTGCCGCTCAATATAGCAATACAATCGTCTCCTGTTGAAGATTTTTCCATAAAATAATAATAATAATTATTATTGCCATTTTAAAAAAAAGTAAAAAAAAAAAGGAATGAAATGAATAAGCCCAAAATACCTGTTGCAATGGTGGAGTCCCAAATATATACCTGTTGGGAGTTTCCAACATTTATTCCATCAGTATTGGGACTATCTGCTGGTGCCGTGATAAAGATGTTGAAAATGTGGACATCGAAGCAGTTGTTTATGGAAATATGATTTCTAGGATTGTCCACAAGGGTTACACCACTTATCTGAAGATCATTACATGCATCCAAAGACAGGGCCTGCAGCTTTCATTAGTAGGTAATTCATTAGAAAAGAGAAAATAAAAATAAAAAAGAACATCAGTGGGTTTACCGTCGGTGGCTGCAGACAATTGCTCTGCCAAAAAAAGAAAATTAATGAGCCTCCAAAAAATTTATAATAAAGGGTAATTTGAAAATATATTCATATAGTTTAACTTTGATTGCAAATTTTACCTATATAATTTCAAAAATTACAAATAATTCACATATACTTTAACCAAAATCGCAAATATACTTATACCATAATGACATGGAAACAATATATGCAAACTATATAGGTATGACACATCTACTTAGTTTTTAAAATCGCAAATATACCATATAATTTTAATATATATTTGCAAATACACTCCCATCGTGATAGCATTGTTATGACATGAGTATGTTAGCAATTATGGTTAAATTACATAGAATAACTTGTAATTTTGAAATTATATAGATATATTTGTGATTAAGGTCAAACTACGTAAGTATATTTACAAGTCGCTTAATAAAGGATAAAAGAAAAGCTAAATAAAAAGGGTTTCAAGTTTAGACATCCAAAATTAAAGGACATTTATTGGTTTTAGTGCTGTAAGTTATTAAAATTTTAATACATCTGGCCAAAAATTTATTTCTTAATATTTTTGAAAAATTTTAATAAATTTTTAGTCTTGGTGTATTTTAATTTATGTATTAAATTTTACCATTTTTGAAAATTCATATACATATTTTTAATTTTTGAAAAAAGAGGAATTTTTAAATAATAAATAGGGATATTTTAGTCATTTAAAAAGTACTAAAACCCTCCTATTTTTTTAAAAAATAAATATGTACGCATATTTTTAAAAATGGTAAAACTTAGTTTAGAAATTAAATGCATTTAAATTAAAAAAAATTTAAATTTTTTTTAAAAAAGTTAAAAAAAAATATAAGTTCTAGTCAAATGCATTGAAATTTTAATGCATCTGTTCACATTGAAATATTTTCCTCGATCTATTACAAATTAAGTATTGCAACCCACTTTTTAATTGAGAAGAGGAAATGTATATTTAAGATGACACATAATGAATCAGCATAAACGGGCATTAGAACAAAATTGGTTGCTCACGGTCTTCGGTTGGTCAGGATTTGCAAAGCATGATTTGGACCACCAAACACTGCCCTGCCCGCCTATTTTTCCCCTGCCCTGGATCCTAAGGCCATTTATAGCATGAAATATCAGCCAGCTACTGGCCCCATTCCATCCCTGAATCCAGTTGGGTGCCACAAAATTTCCTTCAACCTACAGCAACAACCAACCATCATCAGAGAAATTATTCATTAAACACCATCTAGCATTATTGACCATAAAAACAAAATACTAATTACATGCAAAAGTTGCATGGCCCAAACCTCATGCACAATAAGAACATAAAGAACCAATTAATTGTTGATGGCTCAAAATCCATCAAAATCATATGCCCATTCCCGTTTAGGAAGATTAATTAATGATGAGGGCTATAACCCCAATTTGAAAGTAAGGAATATTTAAACAAATGGATGCTCCAAAATATCATAAGAAGAAGAAATTAATTGATATATACATATATGATTACCAGAATGGTGATTGAAGAACCCATGCATGGTCCATTTAAGGTCATGGGTTTCAAAAGAAATGTCCCTCCTCCTGGGAAGAATATGGTGGGATTGGAGCCACCATTACCACAAGCAGTCTTCCATGCACTTAGAAAAGCCTGGCAATAAACAAATTCGATTAATAAGAAACTTTTTTTTCTGTCTTTTTGGCTATTTGATAACCAATTGTAACTGCTCATCATAGAAGTTAATGTTCTTTAGCTAGTGTTTGCGATTGCAAATCCTACTTATTATATAGGTGGTCGATATTATACCTTTTTCACAATATTAAATACATGTTGGGGTTTGCATATCTAACCACATATGCTTCACATGCCGGTATTTTTGAGTAAAGATTAAAAGAAAAAAAAAGTTCTTTTTCCATTGCTAGTCTTTTCACCTTACTTTTTCACATTTGCTTATACAACTGTATTATTTATTTCAACTATATGTTTTTATATTTCTAATCATTATTCCTATCACATCATATTATTATCCTATCAATTAAAAAAAAAATTTACCACTTAATTCACAAATGCAATGGAAAAAAAAAAAAGATGACCGGGAGGTTTACTTGAGAATCATCAGCCCTTCCATTTCCAATTGCTCCAAATCTAGCAACATTATACGTGTTCCCCACGAGAGCACGCCCAAACGGGGAGATGTAAAGGGCAACAGAAACGAAGAGCAAAAGGTCCTGAATGAAGTCCAAAACATATAATAGTAACACGGCGTTAGTCTCAAATAATAACAATAATAATCAGCAGTCCAACGTACCACAGTTGCACCCATTTGGAATATCAAGGCCTTTCATCAGTGGGATTTAGGAATGCACGCATTCTGTCCGGCCGACATGTGGCTCACCCAATCAAAAGGCTACATTGCAACTCAGTGGAACCACACAACTGAAAATGATGGAAGCTTGGGTCTAATATCTATATATGATCCAGACTTTACATCAGGTGCATATATTCTCCAAACATCAACACCTAGCTCCAAATAAAATCGGCCGAATCCAAGTTCGAGAAGAAGAAAGTATCTTCCACCTGATGGATGGAAGGGATAGGCATGTGATGCTGACTATTTGGAGAGATTTTCTCACCTTGAAATCCATGCAAACAGGCAACAGCGCCTAGTCAAGCAAGCAAAAATGGCCCACCCCACCTCTCCTATTTATAAAATAGAGTCGTTGATGATTGCGAGAGATTTTCCATAATAGGCATTTGGTGCTTCTGACCACTGCATATTACTTAAGGAGGAGGATTTGACATCAATAGCGCAAGAGGTATACTGTAGAAATGTGATATGCTGATGTTTATGCCTAAACATTTGGATTTATTTCATCAATCCAAGCCGTTCATTTCGCAGCACTCTGCAGCAAACATAAATGTGCTTGAGATGATTACTAGATGCATTAGTAGATTTGTTCATCCCAGGTAATATTATATTATTTGAAGACCGTCCAATTTCAATTAAAAAAATTTCAACAAAAAACCGAAAAGGTTCAATGACTTACACAAGCAAACTCTAATAGAATTTTGTAAGGCTTCTTCCATAATGATTGATATTTGGGATGTATCATTCCAAGGAGTTGCGATCAATGAATGAGTATTTCGACTGAAATATGTACTAGTAATTGCCATCCATGCATTAATTAATCTCCAGATAATGCGAGAAATTACAGTTCCAACGGAAATCTCGATATGACCGATGGTGCCTGGCCTGATGCCCGACCAGATGTCTTAAACCATTATTTGCCAAATCCTGATATTAATTAGGTAGCATGAATCCTTAATTAATTACCAACTGCCTAATTAATCTTCGAACGTTTATGATTTCTCTATTTGAAATCTGCTTCATTTATCAAATTTGCATGCATTATGTGAGACATCAGCCATGCATATATGTTGCATGATGCACTATCATTTAGCCGATTGGGAAAATTTTTTATCGATGTGTCCTGATATTTAATTTGCAGACATTTTTGGCCGTGATTTTAGCTATGAGAGAACCAGGTAATCAATGGAGCTGGTTCCACCGTATTCAAACCGTGGAACTTCTAGATTTGGATTTTGAGCTTAGCTAATTTGATGATTTAATCAAAGTCGGTTCCGTTATTTTATTTAACAAATTTATAATAAAAAAGTTATATAAAAGTTGTTTCCCATAACTCTGTACATTTCTCCCACCTTGATGATTGATGAAAAATATATTCCATTTATTATATTTCATATCCAAATAAAAGATGTGTATAGGCCACATGTGCTTAAAAACATATATTTGTAACTCATGAAAAATGTTTAACTCGATTCACATATGTATTAAAATGTAACAATATTTATAAAATTATTTACACATATAATAATGATATTTTAGACAAATTAGATGTTGAAAATATAATTTTAAAATTAAATCATTTTATTATATTAATTTTATTCATTTGTAGATTGGATCATGCATAATACTACTACACAATTATGAGGTATGCCACAATTAAATATATGATCCTAACTATAGTGAATAGAGTAAATCTCTCACCGATCATAATGACATGCCAAATAAATGGAGTTTCGCCAAAGTAATTATCAAGTGGAACCCACAATGCATGGACTACACGGTGCAGTCGCATGCACTGGATATTTTTCATATATATATATATGAGAAATATTCAAGTGCAAATGCACTGCACCACTATTACAGAACAGTTACTTCAAAATGGGCCCCACATGATTATAAAATTATAATCTATCTACTCATTGTATTTAGAATTATGTATTTTATTACCATACTAATTTTCATCCCAATTGAATATGTGTATAATCCCCATCTGAAAATTATACAAATTCAAGATAACAAAATATTTTGATGTAAATAATAACTTTAAAGTTATTTTTTCAATATGTAAACCATTTGCTGTAAATTTTATATATGGAAAAATGATTATATAAAGTATCAATACATTTAAGTTATTTGAGGCCTATTTTGGACCAAATGCACTATTAATTATGGTGTAACTTCATTGCACAAGAAAAATTTTCTCCCTATATATATAGTTATATTCAAGTGCAGTGGTGCACTGTAATTACTGTGCTATTGACTCAAAATGGGTCTCATATGATCATAAAATTATAATATACTCCACCCAGTGATGGATCCATGTACAACTCAGTGGGGGACAATTGCCCCTACTCAAATTAAAAAATTTCAATATATATTATACCATATAATATTTTTCTAAGATTGCTCCTACTGATTAAAATTTATTGCCCCTACTAGTTATAAGTCTTATAATTAATTATTATAACTTACAATTTCTATTTGATAGTGATTAGGCATAGATTATTACGGTCTTTACATCCCTTCTCAAGCTAGACTTCTTTCTCTTCCTATTTTCTCTCCATCACGATTCACATTTCTAGTTCTCATTTTTCTTCAACGATTTGAAAATAGGCTTTTAGCATACCAGAATTTAAGAGGTACACCATCTTTTTCTCTTTTAAATTTAATTTTTAAAATGATAGATATAGAGTGTAATATTATCCCTTATCTTCTAAGATTGTGAAAAAATTTAAAAATTTTAACTAACATTAAACCATAGTTAGGGGATGAAATAATTCTTTTTAACATTATAGATAACATATAATTTAAAATAGATATAAACAAAGTAATTTAACTAGCATTAAACCACAGACAAGACAAAAAACATGATTTCCTTGCTACCGCTCAAGGGCTTATTTGGTTGGGAATGTCGAAAATAAGAACTTTGGTTTCCTGGTATATTTATTTCATGCTTTTCAAAAAATTTTAATCTAAAAAATTCAAACTTATTTATTTTGTTTGTCACGATTAGAAGAAATATTGTTTATCAATTAATTTACAAGCTTATAAAATTAGCATTGATTTTGCTAGTTGCCACTGCAATAATAGAGAAGATATTTTCTACAATGAAGATAGTGAAGAATTGATTGTATTATCAAATGACAGATAGTTGGATGAATGATTGTCTAATTACTTATATTGAAAAAGATATGTTGGACAGTGTTGACAATAAATTTGTTATAGATGAATTTCAAAATATGAGAACCTGTTGAGGACAATTATAAATTTTGTGTATTTATTTTTAAATTAATAGTATTATAGATTAACTTTTTTCACTTTTGTATTTAAGTATTATAATTTCATTTTCTTAATTCAAGATTGAGGATGATTTTTGAAAAATATATTTCAAATTTTTATATGATCAAATTTATTCTCTACATCTAAAATTTTAAAATAAAGTATAAACTTTGCCCCCACTATCCAGAGATCTTGGATCTGCCATTGACTCCATATATTGTATTTAGAATGATATATTCTATTTTCATACCAATTTTCATCTTAATTGGATATGTGTATGGACCCCATCTAAAAATTATATAAATTTAACGTAATAAAATAGTTTCATATAAATAACAATTTTAAATTATTTTTTTAATCAAGTAAACTATTTTCTATAAAATTTATATGTAAATAAATGATGGTATAAAGTTTCACTACATTCTAATAAGTGTGGGATTCATTCTTGGGCAAATGTACCGCTGTAAACAGCTCTTATATATATGGGGAAAATCATGTTTTTTAAAATCTAAACTTTTGATATTTGATAAAAAAAATATAGTCCATTCATTGCATTTAATATTATTTGTTTATCTAAAGGATCAAGTTTCATCTTAATTAAATATGTTTATGGGTCACATTTATTAAAAATCTATATTCATATGTGATGTATACCAAGTGTTTGTCGTTAAGAGCACTATGATCATCAATTTAATTAAAATTAACTGAAACACATTAAAGCTACCACTATGTGGGTAATAGTGTAGAATAACGGTGAGTTGGATCAAATCCACAGAGATACGATATAGTTTTGAATTGTTTAAAGCAAAAATTAAAGAGAAGAGTGAGAGAGGGTATAGAGAAGAGAGAGAGAGAGAGATTAGAGAGAAAGGAGAAGAAATTAGAGAGGTAGAAAGAGAAAGGGTAATAGAGAGATAAGAAAGAGGAGAGAGAAAGAGAGATTAGAGAGAGAAGAAAAGAAAAAAGAGAAGAAATTAGAGAGAGAAAAGATTAGAAGAGTTGGAGAAAAAGAAAGAGAGACAAAAAGCTAAGTGTTCCGGCCTTGAAAACTTTTCCGGTCTTTTTGGAAATAAATGCTTAATTAATTCTCCAGCAAAATTTTAAAGCATTTAATTCTTTAATCAAGTCCGAAAAGTATATCACAAAAATGTTGTGTATTGTGTTCCACATTCTGATTTTACGTCTCTAATGAGAAAATCTTTAATTAAAAGAGCTGAATACAATAGTATAAAAAATTGATTATTTTATTGAAAAGATGATGAAATGCTTAGAAAATTTTTTTACGACTTTACAAGTGCACAAAAAATCATGTCTCACAAAATTACAAAGATAAATGAGTACACTTCGCCCCGCGCCGTAACTTGAATGTGTGTTACATGACGCTATGCATCATGACTTAAATGTGAGTTTACGCTTAGCCCGTCGACCAGCGATGACTTGGTTTGGGAATAGTGAGAGACCCGTCGGCTACACTAGTGACCTTACACAGTAAGCTAAGTATGTTCTCAGCTTTTGAATTTGCATAGCAGACTAGCGTCTCCTGCTTTCAGCTTAATAAGCCAACGTGTCTTGCATTCAGTATTTGGATTGAAAAATTGGGTGGTTTTACCGAGAAATGGATTTAACTAAATTTTGAAAATATATTTGGGTCAACTTGGACCAGCTAAAGAGGTTTGGGCCCAACTGGGCTTGTTGAAAAGAGTTTTGGCCTAACTGGGCTTGACTAAACCAATTTGGGCTCAACTAGGCTTATTGGAGGATTTTGGGCCCAACTGCACCTGTTGAAGAGTTTTGGGCCCAAGTGGGCTGGTTGAAGAGTTTTGGACCCAAGTGGACTTCTTGAAGAGTTTTGGGTCCAAATGGGCTTCTTAAAAGATTTTGAGCCCATTTGAGCCTAAATAAAGGGACATAAGTGGAAGTTGTTTGTCTAGTTTTCAAGCCTGAGCGGTATAGAATCTACGCGTATACATATCGCAATGGATCTATAAATTCTCAACCATGACTTAAGAAAAGAGTTTTTATAATTTTTTTAATGCAAAGCGTCTTCTCCCTCTATTTGAATTTCCGTGTCCATAGGTTGGTACCACTTAGAGGGTCCTGTGGATCACGTATATTCCTCAAGCAAGGGTGAAGTGTCCGCAATAGGTGCTTTATAAAAACTCTTTTGCTATAGCAATAGTAGGATCTATTTAGATCCATTACGATTTGATTGCTCAAATCATGAAAACCAAGGGGGGCTTGACGATTCCGTTCCGGAAACGCAGCATGTTCACATAGTGGCCTTACTCGGACATTAAGGCTCTGGTTGAGCAAAAAAGATTTTTTCTTTTATATATATATATATGATAAAAAGGTACTTAGCCCTGTGCATCAACTCAACCCACCACCTGAGGAGTATTTACTCCGAGAGAATAATATATTTTTGAAGGCCTTTAAGATATATACGCATTTTAGAAAATAATATATATATATATATATTTGGAAGCCTTTAAATATATATATGTATGTATGTATTTTAGAAAATAATATATACTTTTGGAAGCCTTTAGTATATATATGTATTT
>JAXCLR010000081.1:21618551-21629717 GCA_035584095.1 Annona squamosa
ATTCAACCGACTTAACATTCAAGTGTTATTTTATGCACCTAGGATCCCCAATTTCAAAATCACAGATTCAAATATGCTATATGCAATTACCAATACACAAAATAACAAATGATGACGCTGCCGCTGGAAATCGGAGCTGGAGATGGAGCCGAAGACGATGCCGTTGCCGCTGCCGCTGGAAATCGGAGCTGGAGATGGTGCTGCTGTTGCTGCCCTTGGAAACTGGAAAGAGAGAGAGAGAGAGAGAGAGAGAGAGAGAGAGAATGAGAGGGGAAGGGTTGCGTGGGGGGAAGAGAGAGTGCACGGTCCTGCCTGCAATTTTTCTAATTTTGCAGGCAGAGGGGCCTGCCTGCAAATTGTCCTTGTCAGACCTTCCGTAGCTGCCTCTGCCTGTATCAACGGCTTTGATTCGCGAATCCAGATCCAACGACTCTTAGGCACGGTCGTAACCAGTCGACGTTTACGACCGGCTTCACAAGATCGGGATTCAAAAAAAATATGTACATATATCCAAAAATGTTAAAACTTAGTTTATATGTTAAATATATTTAGATAAACAAGTATATAAAAGAAGCAAATAAAAAGTATTGTAAAAAGATTTTTTGAGATGGATTAAACGAGACATTTGCTTAGTCCAGTCTAATAAGATTATTCCTCTTTTATAAAATTGTGACTAAAAACGTGAAAATCGTATAAATCTATTCATGCAAGTAATTGAACTTTAAAATAATATGCGTAATTATTCACCTATATAGCTAGAGTATTTTAGATGGTAAAGGTGATTAATACTAATTAAGCTTTAAAATTCATATAATATTTGGATTATTTTAATATATTTATATTAGCCACTAGATGGAAATGGCCGATGTAGATCTTTAATTTAGATGAAATTCAGACTCGCAGTTAAATGAATTGCTCTAGATGAGTTGTTTGGATTGAATCTTGATTTGTCGTTAATATATTAAATCATAATGAACGATATTGAAAATGAGGTGAAAATATTTCTTCCCTCTTTTCTTATTAAAACATAAGCTAAAATAAAGCTTAACAGTTTTTGTGATGTTCTAAGCATGGCATAAAAGTGGGGAAGTGTAAATCTTCGATTTGGGTTAAACTTGAATAATAGTTCAGGGGCTTAGGTCTCACAATGTAATATTTTCTCTTTAGCTTAGTAACTTAACACACAATTTTAAGATATATCACATGAAATGTAACTTGAGACTCATATCTTAGACTACTAGAAAATCTTTTCCTTTTCTATATGGCATTTGATTATTTACTATACTAGACCTTTTACCTTTTATATTCTCAAGGAGTTAAAGGCTTACAAACTTCTCTCTAGTTTTGCCTCCAAACTATATTTAGTTAAGCGATCACATATAATCATTTTAATTTTGAAGTTATTCATGAATGATTTAAAATCTAATCTATTCATTGTTTTTAGCGTTACTTGTTTATCTAGGAGACTGAGTTTTATCCAAATCAAGTATGTACATGGCTATGTTTGCTCAAATATATATAAAAAGAGTTGTTCCGGTGCTACGCAATTACACTGGAATAGCGGTACATTTGCCCAGAAAGAATTTTACACATATTAGAATGCAATGAAACTTTTTACAATTATTTATCAATATATAAATTTACAGCAAATGGTTTACATGTTGAAAAAATTACTTCAAAGTTGTTATTTACATCAAACTATTTTATTACATTAAATTTATATCATTTTTAGATGGGATACATGCAGATATCCGATTAGAAACAAAATTTCTATTGTAATAGAATACATGATTCTAAATATAATTAGTGGAGTAAATTATAATTTTATGATCATATGCGACGCATTTCGGCACAACTGGACCGCTGTTGCACATGAATATTTCTCACACATATATTCATTTGTAAATTATGAAAAATGCTTAAATCCGTGTACACATGTATCAGCATGTAATAATACTTTATAAAATCATTTATCCATATAGTAATGATATATTTTTTTGATATGAAATAGTAATGATATTTTAGATGATTTAAATGTTGAAAAAATCACTTTAAATTTGATATTTTAGCATTGAACCATTTTATTATGTTAATTTTACACATATATAAATGAGACCCATATACGGTGAAATTAAAAAATAAAAGAATTTTCCAAATACTATAAATATGTAAACATAATAGATAAAATAGATTTTCTATCAACCACCTAAATTTTTAAAATAGAAGATCGACGAAAGGTTTCATAGAAGAGGAATCAGTTAGTTATTTACCGGGCTTCTTTGTTGTTCATATCTTCGATCTACTCAATTTATCATCAAACCACATTAATTAGACTTTTCATCTCTCTGAATCACATTTACTATAGCAAATCCAATTTTGCTACAATTTGTAACACGTTAGCTTCATTTGACTTAGGTCAATTTTCTAACTTTAAAATTAGATAATATTATACAGTGGGACCTAGGCTTTGAGCTGTTATTTGGATTTAACTCAATCAAAGATTTGAGTCAAACCAAATGAGACTATTACAAGTTGCATTAACTGTGTTATGACTATAATTATTATTTAGTTACAAATGCTTGATTACTTTCGAATGGAAGTATTTGGTTAAGTGTAATCTTTTTTACATCAACTCTAGCTAGAAGTGATCAGTATAAAAAATTTTATTTTTAGTAACTAACATTTTCTTGCAAAACATTAAACTTTGGCAGCTAAAGAAAAATTAGTGTCAATAATTTGTGGCATATGTTATATAACAACTGTTGAGAAGAAGTTTGGTTATTTATAGTTCATAATTTTCATATTTAGCCAATTAAATTTTGATTTGATTACTAAAATATTATTATAGTAATATAATTTTTCCTTGTCAACGAAAACATAACCATAAATAAGAAAGCTATTCTTTTCCTAAAAAAGTATCATCACAAGCAAGAAATTTTTTCCTTAGATATGTATTTTCCTTATAAGTAATTTTTTTATTTACTTAAAAAATTGCCAAAAAATATTTTCTTGTCATGGATATTTAACATAAATATTAAAAATTGGATGCAGTCAGTTGTGATTAATATAGAAGTTAGCCACATTTTGCTACAATTTAATACTTATATTAGAGTAAAACTCCTCTAATAGTGTAGTTTGGGTAACTAAATTGAAGTTAGCAAGCATGTCATTCCATGATAAGAAGATGAGATCTTGATATAAACAATGAGCGAATCCTTCTTCACAAATTCTACATCTATTGAAAGGAGTTCGAAAATCATGAAGTCATGTTAGCATTATACATCTATGTTATAAGAAGAAGATCAAATTATGGATTTGGAATATATACATGATAATTTCCAATATAGTACTTCCAAGAGCACTTAACCTTAACAATCTTAGCTTCCATCGATTGTTCAAAATTGTGATTGTAATGTAAGTCACTAGATTTAGGGAGAGAGATGTAGAGGGAATTTTACAAAATAAACCCTCTACTATTAAAGTTCGCATTTTACAAAATCATCATTAGAAATTTTCTCCACTCATATTCTTGACTCCCTATCCCCCATTTCGTGTAAACAATGAAGAAATGTTCTAGCTACATCCATATCGCATTGTCCTCGGTGGCCTCTCTCCCATCCGTTTAAAGCAAACTATGCCTCTTTGGTTACCTTTCCTCTCTCATCTCCTCTCTTTTCCTTTCCCTTAACCACTTATCTCTCATATCCAAACATTGGTTTTCAGAAACCTAATCTTCCCTTTATCACCTTCACCATCAACAACCACTTCACTTACTACTAAGAATTGCAATAATTTGCCTTCTCAATACTAAAAAACGAAACCAGAAGCAAAACTTGAAAGGCTTTCTCCACTAATTTCATTGTAATTTTATTTGAAAAAAGAAAATAATAAGTCGTATACTAGAAATTCCATCACAGCAAAAGGGAAACACAATCCTAGCGTACAAGACCTATAAATCTCTCTAGTCTTTGTTTATTTGCTCTTTTCTTCCTTTTCAATTTATTATTGCATATTGGGCATCATAAATGTTTGAAATCATTAGTATTCTGTACCTTATTTAATATTTTTCTCATTTGATTTCTTTGTGGGAAAAGATAGTGACCTTTTTCAAATTGCAGTGCTTTTCATTCTCCTCCCTCCTTTGTCTTTTACCCAATTTTATTAATCTTTCATTCACCCTTTGTGAAGTCGATCTTCTTTCATTCAAGAATACATTTTCTTCTTTCTCTTGTGTATGCATTTTATTCAATTTTGATTTACTAGCTTTATTCAACCTCTCCTTACTTTCTTACCAATGACAACCTAAAGAACTATCGAGGACAGAGGGCAGAAACCTTAATACAGTAGAGAATTGAATCCTATATTAAAAAGGAGAACGAGTTCTTAGTATTTTATAAGTGGGTTTCAAGTTAAATATAATATTACTATTTTTACAATTGTATGATTGAGTTGTTAGTCTTAGTGAATAATATCACATTGTGGGACTCATGACACATAGGTCTAATATCATTTTTTTAAAGTTGTATCTTACAAATGGAATTAGAGCAAGACCTTTACCGAGAAAGAATTAAGCAAAAGCTAGTGGGGTTATGACTACCTAGAGAACTATGAAGAGAAAAGAGCAAAAGGATTGATATAGTAGAACATTGAATCACATATATGGCTTGTTTATTTGAGTTTCATGTGGGAAATTATTTATTGATTTTCAATATAAAATTTCCCCCTTGCTGATTTGAATTTCAATATATACAAAACATATAAAAAATATCTTTCATTGTTATTTGAATTTAAATGTATACATAACCTGAATTTTAACTCGACATCTGGGCCAACATGAAGCCTAATTCTAGCAATTGCAATTATCTAATGGCAAATCATTTATATAAATATTATGAATTTGGATGCATACTAGGCTACTTCAAGGAAGAATGAACTGTATAAATATTACAATGAACCCAACTTAACATTTTACACTTTTTACATTCTAGTTTGGTTGAAATTTAAGACTTAAAGAGCTATACTCACAAAGGTATTTAAACAATTGAACCGCAAATAATCAAAGAGTCTTACTTTAGTAGATCTTGTCACTTGATGCAGGTGTCCAGACACTAGGTGGATGAAAGCAAAGGTCAATACTCGAAGGAAGATAGATAAGGATGCAATGGGTATAGAGCAGTGCCAAGATATTCAAGTGAAAATTTTATTATGGGGGAGGATAGACAATAAGGGGATATGAAGATGCAATGAAGATGGAGGCGAATGCCCTTCTATTGGGTTACTAGGCCTTTGCTAGATAATTTAGATAGGCCTATAGAGTGAAAGTGATTCATTCTCACTTATCAATTTTGTTATATGTGGCAACCTTATTTTGTCATTAGTTGGATCCTTATTAACAAAATTAAATACCAGGTTTTGAAACTTCATAAGGTGGCTTATACAAATGTTTTGAGGAAAAAAAATAATGCAGCTCACATATTAGCATATTATGTTGCTACTGATGTGGATGTGATAATACTTGGCATGATAGTCCACCCATGTGTATTTCCCAACAAATTTGTAAAGATTATAACTTATTATTTGAATGAAATTGGGTGCATTATTGTTTTATCCAACTAACTTGAATGAGTAAAATGGTTTTTTAATGATGCACTAGAAATATTTATAATAAAAAAGTTATATAAAAATTATTTCACATAAATCTATACATTTCTCCCACCTTGATGATTGATGAAAAATATATTTCATTTATTATATTTCACATCCAAATAAAAGATGTGTATAGGCCACATGTGCTTAAAAATATATATTTGTAACTTATGAAAATGCTTAAGTCCATTCACATACACACACACACACACACACACACACATATATATATATATATATTAAAATGTAACAATATTTATAAAATTATTTACACATATAACAATGATATTCTAGACAAATTAGATGTTGAAAAAATAATTTTCAAATTAAATCATTTTATTATATTAATTTTATTCATTTGTAGATTAGAACATGCATAATACTACTACAAAATTATGGGGTATGCCATAATTAAATACATGATCCCAAATATAGTGAATAGAGTAAATCTCTCATCGATCATAATAACATGCCAAATAAATGGAGTTTCACCAAAGTAATGATCAAGTGGAACCCACAATGCATGGACTGCATGGTGCAGTCACATGCACTTGATATTTTTCATATATATATATATATATATATATATGAGAAATATTTAGGTGTAACTTCATTGCACCACTATTATAGTGCAGTTAACTCAAAATGGGCCCCACACGACTATAAAATTATAATCTATCCACTTATTGTATTTAGAATTATATATTTTATTACCATACCAATTTTTATCCAAATTGGATATGTGTATGAACCCAATTTGAAAATGATACGAATTCGACATAACAAAATATTTTGATATAAATAACAACTTTAAAGTTATTTTTTTAGGGTGTGTTTGGAAATAAATAAAACTTTTGATGAAAAGTTGTAGAGAGTAGAAGTTGTCAACTGATGTGATATGATAAGGGTAATGATGAGGAATAAATAGGATAAAGTTGAAATAGATAGGTTAGTTGTATTGGTAATTATGTAGAAATAATTGAAAAGTAGGGTAATTGTATAGAAAAATGTGAAGAAATTATTAAAAAATAGGGTAGTTATGAAGAGTGAAAAATTTTAGATTGAAAAGTTTTAACTTGACAACTTTCACTTATTACCAAACACACCCTTAATATGTAAACCATTTGCTAGAAATTTTATATATGGATGAATGATTATATAAAATATTAATACATTTAAGTTATGTGAGGCTCATTTTAGACCAAATGTACCGTTAATTATGGTATAGCTTTACTGCAAAGGAAATGTTCTCTATATATATAGTTATATTCAAGTGCAGTGGTGCTTCACAATAATTACTATGCAGTTGCCTCAAAATCGGGCCCACATGATGATAAAATTATAATATGTTCCACCCAGTGATGGATCCATGTACAACTCAGTGGGGGCCAATTGCCCCCACTCAAATTTTAAAATGTCAATATATATTATACAATATAATATTATTCTAAGATTGCCGCCACTGACTAAAATTTATTGCCCCACTAGTTGTAAGTCTTAGAATTAATTATTGTAACTTACAACTTCTATTTAATAATGATTAGGCATAGATTATTACGATATTTACAACCCTTCTTAAGCTAGACTTCTTCCTCTTCTTATTTTCTCTCCATCACAATTCACATTTCCAATTATCCTTTTTCTTCAACGATTTGAAAATAGGCTTTTAACATATCAAATTTAAAAGGTACACTATCTTTCTCTCTTTTAAATTTAATTTTTAAAATGATACATACAAAATGATAACATATAATATTATCCCTTATCTTCTAAGAATGTGAAAAAATATAAAAATTTAACTAACATTAAACCATAGTTAGGCAATGAAATGATCTCTTTTTACCGTTATAGATAACATATGATTTAAAATAGATATAGACAAAGTAATTTCACTAGCATTAAACCATGGACACGGCAAAAAACATGATTTCCCTACTACCGCTCAAGGGCCTGTTTGGTTGGGAATGTCGGAAATAGGAACTTTGGTTTCTCAGTATATTTATTTCATGCTTTTTAGGAATTTTTAATCCAAAAAATCCAAACTTATTTATTATGTTTGTCATGATTAGAAGAAATATAGTTTATTAATTAATTTTCAAGTTTATAAAATTAGCATTGATTTTGCTAGTTGCCACTGCAATAATAGAGAATATATTTTCTGCAATGAAGAAAGTGAAGAATTGATTGTATAATCAAATGACAAATAGTTGGGTGAATGATTCTCTAATTACTTACATTCAAAAAGATATGTTTAATAGTGTTGACAATAAATTTTTTATAGAAGAATTTCAAAATATGAGAACCTGTTGAGGACAATTATAAATTTTGTGTATTTATTTTAAATTAATAGTATTATATATTAAATTTTTTGTAATTTTCTATTTAAGTATTATAATTTTATTTTCCTAATTTAAGATTGAGGATGATTTTTAAAAAATATATTTCAAATTTTTATATGATAAAATTTATTCTCTACTTATAAAATTTTAAAACAAAGTATAAATTTTGCCTCCACTAGCCAGAGATCTTGGATCTACCATTGACTCCATCCATTGTATTTAGAATGATATATTCTATTTTTATACCAATTTTCATCTTAAGTGTATATTTGTATGGACCCCATCGGAAAATTTAATGTGATAAAATGGTTTGATATAAATAACAACCTTAAATAATTTTTTAAAAATGTAAACCATTTACTATAAAATTTATATGTAAATAAATTATAGTATAAAATTTTATTACATTCTAATATATGTGAGACTCATTCTTGGACAAATGTACTACTATTCCGGTGCAGTGAAATACTGAAACAAGTCTCATATGTATGGGGTAAATCATGTAACCCCTTTAAAATATAAAATTTTGATATTTGATAAAAAATCTAATCCATTCATTGTATTTAATATTATTTGTTTATCTGAGAGATTAAATTTCATCTGAATTAAGTATGTTTATGAGTCATATTTGTTAGAAAATCTATATTCATATGTAACTATGTTTATAGAAGTGGACCAAGTTTCATGTCAATTAGGTATGTTTATAGGCTTTCTATAAAAAAAAAAGCATGTTTATAGGCTACACTTATTAAAAAATAGGTACATTCTTGTGTAAATCTAAAAAACGCTTAAATTCATTTACATTTGTATTAGAATATAATAATACTTTACAGGATCATTTATCATATATAAATGATATTTTAGATAGTTTAGATGTTGAAAATATAACTTAATAATTGATATTTAATATTAAACTATTTTATTACATTGATTTTAAATAAGGTCATTCAAAATGATACTGAACAAATAAAAGGATTTTCAAGATACAAGAAATGATGTTGAATCAATTGATAGAGTAAATTTTTCATCCACTGTCAAGATTTTAAAAATAAAGGGAGTTACATAGAAAAGAAATTTCATAGAAGCCGAATTGATATATATAAAGCTAAGTTGATTAAAAATTAAAATGAATTGTTTTGGCTGATGTGAGTATATATTGAATAGTGTGAGTAGAAAGTCCAAGTTTAATATTGGGTAAAGGAAGTATTCTTGACCTTAGAGAATGTTGGTCTTGATGTATTGGCAATACCTTAAGAGAAGGTTGAATCGAGTTTTAAAAACTTGCTATCAAATGTTGTAAAGTGTGCCTACATAATAAAAAGTATGGCAAGAGAAAGACTCACATAAAAGCCAAAAGAAAAAAAATCCAACTTCAGTATCTATAGTGGTTCAGCTCAACCTTAATGGCCTACTGCACTTCTCTGTGATTGCAATGATGTGTTCCATTATATCTAATCAAAGGTACATAATTCTATTAATTTTTTTGAGCTCACTAATAACTCACATATGTTAGTTTTGCAAGCTCACTAAGAAACTCATATAATACTTTTATCTCCTCATAGAAGCATAAAACTACTTTGACTATGAAAGAAAATATGTACAATGAATGTTTCTAAGTAAGCAAACTTGTACAATAATGAAAATCAAATGCACTAACTATAAGCGTTCCTACTTTTTCGCTAATTTTACTGTAAGAAATGATAAAGAAATCAGATGTTTGAATATTATAGATATTCATCATAGCAGAGTCCTTCAAATGGTTGTTGAGATCTTTGATGAGGATATATAATTGCTTGCACAAAGTCTCAACTATCTTGTCTTGCCTTCTTAGTATTCGATTTTCATTGCCTTAATAATGTCTTTTATATGACTTAGGGTACTTGGGAACTTTATAGCGGTGGTTGGCTAATGGTTGGATTTGCATTAAGTGCATTCCTAGCCATTACAACTACTTTTCTGTTGGAAATTTTTTAATAATAATATCACACCATGTGATATTAAATTGATTGCTTTTAGTTTGCATATTCCTTTATTACTTGTTTAGTTACGTGAATATCATTCAAAGCATGATGGGACCATTCAAAGCATGAAGAGAAAAGAACCTGAGATGGGACCATTCCATTTGTTTTGAAACCTGTTTATGGAGAGTCGTTGTGTTTGCAACGTTTTGTTCACATAGTGTTGAATATTTCATCGCAATGGCCTGCTAATGTGTTGCTATGTGTCCATACTTCTGAGTGCTTCTACTGCATTTTGAGTGCTTTAGGCAACCCGTATAAAGCTCGTTTCGGATGTCATAAAAAGTATAGGACCCTTTAAAGCTCTCCATTTTGCACAGCACACTAACTTCCATTCATGTCTTTTCTCATAAATTTTTTTTCTCTAATTCCATTCAAAGCTTGTTATTATTAGCATCAAGAGTTTGGGATCTAGAATGGAGGCTATTTTTCATTTTAGATTGGGTTCTTTCTTTGTATCTTGGGGTAAGTTGATATAACTCAAAATAGCTATGAGGGTGAAATTATTGCCTTAAGGAAAATAACATTTGTAACACACCTAAAAGAGGAATCTATTTTTTGATTTGCATTTTTTTCACTTTTTTTAAAATTTTCTCTCTCTCTATTTCCAAGTCCTTGCCTCAACAAACTTAAAGCAATATCTATTTCATTTTTCTAAATGGCCCTCCAATCTACTATTCATATTGCTAAGCCTGATGTCCTAAGATTAGACGCCTATGTTGGACCAACTTCAATAGGTGGTAACAACAATTTCATCTTTACCTAACCCACCTTGGAGTAGTTTACGTCCTTACCACCGCAAAGCCTGAAAAAATTGAGGATGAGATGTTTCATCACAAATACAACACAGATAATATAAGCATCAAGAAATTTCTAGTAAATGATTTTCTTGAGTACATTATGATTGATGATAAGTCAATTCTTGATCAAGTTCATGAGATTTAATATATCGTCAATTAACTTAAGTCTGAGTGCAGTAAAATATATGAGTCCATTGTTATAAATACCATTATTGCAAAATTACCAATTAGTTAGAATAACCACCAAAAAAATTTAAAATAGATGAAAAGTTTTATGAGTTTAGGAGTGTGTTTGTTTGGCATATAAACATGTCAACCAAAACTTTTCAATCTAAAACTTTTCACTCTCCATAATTACTCTAT
>JAXCLR010000081.1:21629817-21644921 GCA_035584095.1 Annona squamosa
CATTTTCTATCAATGTGACAACTTCTACCTCAAAAACTTTTCATCAAAAGTTTTACCTCCAACCAAACACACCCTAGATGGACTTGCGATCAATCCGTGTACTGAGGAAAAATCTAGACAGAGTGAGAAAAAAGATGAGCAAGTTCAATCTAGGGATCATATGGTTGAAACTCAAAACCCAGTGACAATTAGCAATAATCTGCCATCTTGAAAATTTAACTCAAATACTAATAAAACTATTGCTAAGAAGAGAAAGAGACTTTGTTATTATTATAAAAAGATAAAACATTTAAAAAGGAGTGTAAACCTTTTTTAAAAAAAAACACTAAATAAGGTCTTGAGGCATATGTGATTAAAGAAAATTTTGTTGTTATGATTTTTGAAATTTGTATTATAAGTGATAACCAAACCTAATGGCTTAATTCTGGGGCTACTAGGCATGTATGTAAAAATAGAAGTCAGTTTAAAATCTATGAATCTGATAATAACGAAAATAATCTATTTATGGGTAATTTGTTTACTGCTAAAGTAGTAAATTCAAGAACTATTGTCCTAAAACTGACTTCTGAAAAATCACTCACCTTAATTAATGTCCTTTATATACAAAAAATTCACAAAATTCTTATCTCAGTCAGCCTTCTTAGCAAATATAATTTTAAATTAGTATTCAAGTCAGACCAGATTATTAGTACTAAGGGTGGTCTTTTTGTTAGAAAGGGTTATGTTGTAGACGGCATGTTTCACTTGAATGTAAGTAATAGATTTTCTTTTGCTTATTCTGTCGATTCCTTTTCTTTATAGCATGATAGATTAAGCCATGTTAATTTTAAAAGTATAGATACTATGATGAAATTAGGATTAATTCCAAGGTCCTCTAATGAATCATTTGATAAATGTAAATTTTGTGTTCAAACTAAAATTACTAAAAAGTCATTTTCAAAAGTAGAAAGAAATTTAGAATTATTGAGCTTATTCATTCTGATATTTGTGATATAGAAAATAACTTAGCTAGAGGTAGCAAAGATATTTTATAATATTTATAGATGATTTAGTAAATATACTTATATTTATTTGCTAAGAACTAAAGATGAAGTCTTAGTTAAATTCAAATCCTATAAGGTTGAAATTAAAAATCAACTTGAAAAAACCATTAAATTTCTAAAATCAAAGAAACGCGGAATATTTATAAAATAATTTTAATAATTTTCATGAAAATATTGGCATTATTCACCAAGTAACAACACCTTATACATCTCAATATAATGAAACTACAGAAAGGAAAAATAGAACTTTGGTTGAGATAATAAATTTAATGTTAATAAATGCAGACTTAAGTAAAGGTTTGTGAGGTGAAGCTTTATTAACAACTTATAATATTCTTAATAAAATGTCACATAAGAAAACTAAAATTACTCATGAATTATGGAAAAATAAAGCACCTAATCTTAAATATTTAAGATTTTGAAGTTGTAGAGCATTAGTAAGATTGTTTGATCCTAAAACACCTAAATTATAAAAAAAAAAGTAATAGAATGCATATTTTTGAGCTATGCAATAAATAGTAAAGCTTATAGATTTGTAGTGGTAGAGCTTACCAATCCAATTCAACAAAATACTATGATTGAATTTAGAAATGTTGATTTTTATGAAAATACTAATATATTTATTCCTAAGCTTTGTAATAATGATGAAACGTCTTTTTCGCAACTGTTAGATAAATTTATAAATAATGATTCTAATCTGCGGATAAACTTATATAAGATGATAATGAAAATATGAAAAGTTAAAGAGCTAAGAAAGACAATTATAATCTCTTTGGTCCTGATTTTCAACTATACCTCGTACAAGGATCTAAAGATAATATAAATGAGGAATATATGGTTGTTTTCCATACCAAAGGGGATCTAACTACCTATGAAGAGGCCATGAACTCTTCAGTACTAGAAAGAAGTAATCCAATATGAAATGGATTTGATAATGGGAAATGGAACTTGAAAGTTAGTTGATTTACTACTAGGATCTAAACCTATAGGTTATAAATAAATTTTTAAAAAAAAATTAAAAGTTGATGACTCAATTGATAATTTTAAAGCTAAGTTAGTATCTCAGGGTTTAGGCAAAAAGAAGGTATAGATTTCTTTGGCACCTACGCCCTAGTAAGTAGAATTTCAACTATTAGATTATTAATAGCCCTAGCTTCTATCTATCACTTTGAAATTCACCAAATGGATGTAAAAATGCATTTTTAAATGAAGATTTAGATGAAAAAATTTACATAGAACAACCTGAAGGATTCATTATGCTTGGTCAAGAAAGAAAGTTTGTAAATTGATAAAATTTGATATGGTTTAAAACAGACACATAAGTAATAATATGAAAATTTTGATCAAATTGTGTTATAAATGGATTTAAATTAAATTAATCAGATAAATTTGTTTACAGAAATTTACTGCAAATAGATGTGTTATTATTTGCCTGTATGTGGATGATATACTCTTTTTGGGATTGACATTGATATTATTAAAGAAACTAAAAACTTCATGTCAATTAATTTTGATATAAAAGATATTGGCAACTATGATGTTATCTTTAGTATTAAGATTATCAGGGTAATGTATTTTTCTTTCCTAACTGTATTATATTGAAAAGATATTCAAGGGGTTTAACCATTTTTATGTGGGTGTAACCTCAACTCTCTTTGATCCCAACATTAAATGACGTAAAAATGATGAAAGATCTGTAGCTCAGCTTGAGTATGTCAAAGTGATAGGAAGTTTGATGAATGATATGTATTGTACTCGATTGGATATTGCTTATGTTGTGGATGTACCGTGCAAGTTCATTAGTAATCCAAGATATACACATTAGAATACAATTTATAGGGTATTAAAATATTTGAAAAAGACCATTGCTTATGGATTGTATTATAGTAACGAACCCATTGTATTGGAAGAGTACAGTGATGCAAGTTGGATTTCAAATACCAAGTAATTCATGTCTATTAGTGGTTGAATTTTTACTCTAGGAGAGCTATAATTTCCTGGCTTCCAAAAAGCAAACCTGTATTACACATTCTACTATGGAATCTGAATTTTTTACCTTGGCTATAACGGGGAAAGAGGTAGAATGGCTTAGAAATTTACTAATTGAAATTCTCATTTGGCTTAAGTGTAGTGAGACAACTCTATCAGGGGCGTACAATAAGACTGATAATGGTAAGTTAAGACATATTATATTAAGATACAACTATGTAAAACAGTTGCTCCAAGATGGAGTGGTAAATATTGATTTTATAAGATCAAGTGAACACATGACAAATTCACTTGTAAAAGGCCTTATTCGAGAAGTTGTTTAGAAAATGTCAAGAGCGATAAGTCTTAAATCCACATGTAATGAGTTACGGTAATTGAAACTCAACTTTAAGCTTGTAGCCCAAGTCTATAATTCAATGAGCAAAGTAAGTTATTTTGCAACTTACAAGTACTGATTATATTTATTTATTTTTACATCCCTCAAGCAATGCTTAGTTCTTGTAATGTATTTATAAGATTGAGTGTATTATACTCTTAATGAATCTAAAACCTCTATGTTGGAGTATTTAATTGCGAGATACTCTAAATAGATTCACATGTATAAGTATTGGAAGTGAGACTGCTTCTGTTTTTAGAGTGTGTGGGTTTACTCTGAAGTACCCATAAAACTAGAATACTGATACATTGCTATAATGTGTTACCTTTATGAATGCATGATATAATTTTGAAATCTTGTATGTGAATTATGTCCGCTCTATCAAATAAGAGTCGATAGTTCAAATCCTCAGCTACTATACCTCAATAGGTCCTGATATATTTTCACTAAATGAATGTTCAAGTCTACCAGACACCTTCAATAATGTATGTGATTTCCTTGGCTTGAATGGAGTTCTTGTTATTGTTGTTATTATTATTATTATTATTTTAAAAATTTTGAAAATGACAGGGAATGTTGTTAATTTTCAAAAATTTAAATTAATAATATCATATCATGTTCTATTAAATTGGTTGCATTTAGTTTGCATATTCTGTCATTATTTTTTTGGTTACGTGAATATCGTTCAAAGCATGAAGAGAAAAGGTCCTGTAATGGGACAATTCCATTTGTTTTAGAAATTGTTTATTGAGATACATTGTGTTTGCAACGTGCTATTCATGTGGTGTTGAAGATTTCATTGCAATGGGCTGTCAATGTGTCGCTGCGTGTTTGTACTTCCAAGTACTTCTACGGGATTTTGAGTGCTTCAGGCAGCCTATATAAAGCTGGATTTGGATGTCGTAAAAAGTACAAGACCCTCTAATGCTCTCCATTTTGCACAATGTGCTAGTTTTCATTCACTTCTTTTCTCCTAAGATTTTTTCTCTAATTCCAATCAAAGCCTATTATTATTAGCATCAAGTGTATGGGATCTAGAACGGAGGCTATTTTTTATTTTAGATTGGGTTCTCTCTTTATATCCTAGAAGCAAGTTACTATAATCATAAAACAACTATGAGGGTGCAATTATTGTCTTAAGGAAAGTAACATTTGTAACACACCTGGAGGAGAAATCTATTTTTTGATTTATATTTTTCCCACTTTATTTCCAAGTCCCTGCCCCAACATTTTCAACAACTTGTCAACTTTGACAGGTGCTACAATTATTCAAATTTCAACTATCTGTGCGCCATCTTTTGTAGCTCGATTCTTTTTCGAGCTTCCATCTTCATGAAAAATTTATTGTGGACAGTCTTTGATGATTCAGTTGAATTTGAAATTTTCAGTCCAAAGAAACTCTTAAGAAATCAAAAAATTGACTTGTAAGATTAAGTCATCCTATCATTGTCTCATTCATGTCTTGTTCTTGTCTCATTCCTTCTGTAGAACTTAAAATTAGACTTTAATTATTTCTTCGTGCATCATCTTAACTTTATATCTCGGTTAATCAATTTCAAATTTAATAAAACTTATTGTGAAATATCTTGAAGATATAGATGATAGATTCCATCTTTTAATTTGGAGAACACAAATTAAGGTTTAGAGTCATGGATCAAAACATTCGTATCTTTCAATTTTTAGCCGATTTAGCTACTTCAAGATTCCATTATGTTTTGCAGATTTTTGGAACTTAATAGATATGTCTACAATCATTGTACCTTCAATGTTTCAATATAGAGAACATGTGTAGGGATAATTATTTGGAAATCGACTTCATGAATATCATTAGTAACCTCCTTTAGTACCTAGAAAGCGGATTCAAAACAGATGTTTTGGAACAGTTGAGGGCCCCTTATGTTAAGACGCGATATTCACGTTCCCATGCTATGTTTCATCATATTAACAGTTAACATCCTTCTAGATAAAAATCTAGTTGAGTCTCCCGAACCCACACGTACGATTGAGTTTTTTATCAATGTCCATTTCAATTATTTTGCCAAAATGAGATTCGCATGCCCTTTTAATTTTGCTTCTTTTTCTTTTTTTTAATACATGAAAATAAGTAATATTGAGAAAAAATCAATAATAAAACTTCCATAAGCACTTGGTAGTTGAAAGTAATCGATACGCAAAGCATTGATGAATTATCTTAGAGGCAAATTGATTGGAAATAAAATAGACAAAATAAAATAAAATTTCACATAAGAATACGTATATCCAATCAAGGAGAGGATGTTTGTGCCTTTAATTAAATTTTTGTCCCAACTCCTTTGTCTAAAATATTTCCACGTTCATTGAAAGGTAAAATTTAATTAATTGATGAGATTTTAAGTGGAAGCTTCTAAGATATTATTATCACCAAAACAAGCTTCCGTTGAATATGTGAAGAACTAGGAATCTTTAAGCCGCTCATAAAAAAAAGAGAATCTTTAAGGAGATTTTGATCTTGAATTCCATGTTAATGCTGCAAGTTGCACTTCTGCCTCGAACTTGGACTTGGCTTGCCCGGCTCTCTACTGAGGAAATTGTGCTTTTTGATTGAAATTACTACTGTCCGGAAAAATATTGTCTGCCCAGGAGAATTCAATTTTAATATTTTATAAAGAAGTTTAGTCTTCTAAAAGCTTTCATTAACAGAACTTTTAATAGTTAGAAATTCATGTGAAAGCGTTAGAGTCAATCATGTTTTTTCACATTAGTAGCGACACTCTGGAAAGTGTACCCAAATTTAAATTAGTTCTATTTTGCATGTCTAGGAATACCTTCTTTAACTTATTAATGAGTTGTTGTAGGATAACTCAACCAGAGCCAGACCCGCAACCCATTTTATATGTGAAAAATGGACGCTTATGTATTCATGCCAATTTTTTTACTATTGAAAAATAAAAATTATAAAAGATCAAAATAATTATAAAATTTGACCTCTAACCTATCTAAGTGGAACTCACATATCAATAAAAAAATAATTTTTTCGGACCTATATAATGGAGGTGTTTTTATCTTATGGTGTTGGACAATTCACCATAAATTTAGCATATAAAAACGTGAAGAAATAAGTTGAATATTCGTGTATGTAGAAAGTTAAACTGACTAACTTATTGTTGTCACTGGTTGTATGCCAAATCCACTAACATGATATGTCTAGAGTAGTGTGAGGGGTACAAATTACTCTTCTGTTATTATGTGTGGCACATGAGGAACAAATTGAGGAAGGAAGGTACGCCACCTGATTTTTCTCACCCACTTGATTGGTTTGTAAATTTTTTGGACCAGCATAAGCGGGCAAAATCTCTCATGGAATCCAATATCCTGGAGAGGTCGTTAGTGGCTAGATGGACCAAATGCTAGATGGTAAATTCAAAATGAACGTAGACGGCAAAAGGCACATTGAGAAAGACTGCATAGGCTTCACTGTTGTCATCGGAGATTGACAAATCTTTTTCATGGTTGCTCAAGGATGAAAATGTAAAGGTGTGATGGAGCCATTGCTCATGGAGGCAACTGCTTTTCTTTAGGGGTTCAAATGGGCTACGCAACTCAACCTTTGGCATGTCCAGGTGGAAATGGATTCGCTACTCATTCAATTTTCAACCAATGATAGTCCTATCTTACCCTCTATGGCGACTATCGTTAATGAGATTAAATCTCTTAGGACTTCTTTTACAAATCTTACTTTCTAACATGTTTTAAGACAAGCCAATATTGTAGCACATTCTTTGGCTAATTTTTTCTTGTCTTCTTTTGTAGACAATAATGTGATAACTTGTAAAAATGCGAGTTATCATGACCCATTTCAAACGACATTTGTGCATTAGTCCAAGAGATTAGGCATGATTTGCATCCATTTAGTTTAATTTTTACTCGCTTTGTTTTTAGGAGCATTATTTTGTTTTTATGCATTTTTAGCATAAATTAGACATTTTTAGTTCATTTATTTAGTTCATTTATTTTTTGCAGGAAGGACAACCAATATGAAGGCCAACCGGAGAGTAGAATGCAGATCGAGATCAAAACACAAGGCATGTGGATAGCGCTCAGGCACCACCCTATGTGCCCTTGCTAGAACTCCAGCACAATCCATCAAACAAACAGCTTCCAGTGACTAGGCGCCCAGGCGCCACTTCATTAACATACAATCAAGTTCATAACGGTTTTGAGGTCACCAAACACAAATAGCTTCCAGGGAGTCGGCGCCTTGGCTGCAGCTTGGGGCGCCCGGGCGCCAATACATGATCACGAGTACTCCAGGAGAGCTCTTAAGTCATGAAGCATCTAGAGAGTTAACACCTAGGTGCCAAGGCAAGAATTCCTATGGTTTCCAAAAAAGTGTCTAAATCCCCCAACACACAGGGAGTTGGCTGATAACTCGTAAAAATACGAGTTATCATGGCCTATTTTAGACTATTTTTGCATGTTAGTCTAAGAGATTAGGTTTAGTTTACATCTATTTAGCTAAATTTTCACTCGCTTTACATTTTAGGAGCATTATGTAATTTTTATGCATTTTTAATCCATTTATTTAGTTTATGTAATTTTTATAGGAAGGATGAAAAATTATAAGCATGCGAGCGAGTTGAATGCAGAACGGAGCCAAGTGAAGGAACATGGGGTTGGTGCCCAGGTGCGCCTAATGGTGCCTAGGTGCAATTCTACAGGCCTTTGCTAGAATCTCCAACACTTCACACAACACATTACATCCAAAGAGTTGGCACTTAAGCGCCACTTCATCAACACACAAGCAAAGTTCTAAAGGTTTTGAAGTCACAAGTCACATTGATTTCAAAAAGTTGGCGCTAAGGCGCCAAGGCATGAAATCCTAGGGTTTTCATTTTTTTTAAAAGTTTCTAAGTTACATAGCTTAAGAGAGTTGGCGCCTAGGCGCTAATATGCATCCGTACGCACGGTGATTTTTTGCACATGTGCTACGTAACCTACCTATTATAAATAGAAACCTAGGGCTGCGTGCAAAGGAGTTCTGCAAGCCATAGAGGAGAGACCAAAATAAGGAGTAGCTGCTATGGAGAAAATGAGGAAATCAAAGTTTCAAGGAAGGAAAGAAGAGCAAGTGGAGATCCAAGCATTACCACAAAATTCATTGAGTTTCATCTCCTCTTCTCATCTATCTCTACCTGTTTGTTATTCTCCTTACTTGGGATAATTGTAAACTTGATTTTAATGGGAATTGAAGTCATGTCTATGGGCTGAACCTTCCTATGGTAGGAGATATGTAGGATTTGAATTCATAGCTTATGATATTTGGTTTTCTTTTGCTTGAATTAATAATATAGTTGTGCTGTGACATATGTTGCTTGAGGTTGCTTAATCGTTTACAAGCTTTGCAACCTTGTGAATTGATCTAATATTCAGGTTAATGCTTGGAAAAGTGGGATTTGAATGAAATTCATATATAAGGCACAGGTATTCTAACTCATGTTGTGTTAGATGTTAATATGGATAGGAATATACCTATTAACCCTATGCAATCATGATTAGGTTATATAGTTATCAACCTTGTTTTACTTGTATGTACGGGAATATAGCACATGACTAAAACTTGGTTAGGTTTGTATGTGTTGGAAGACATATATAAATATGAATGAACTTAGATTAATAATCTTTGCACAACTAACTTAATTGAAACCAAATAACATAGCTATGATTCAATGAATTCATATTCCCACCTATCTTAACATCTCAAGGCAATATCAGCAACATCTACACCACTCTAGCCATTTATTGCTTTGCTTAGTTTAGTTTAATTCAATTCTTTGAAACCAAATCTCATTTCTTTTACCAATTCACTTAGACAATTGAGATTTAAGGTGCTAATCTGTTTAACAGAATCCTCATGGAAACGATACTCTACTCACACTTTATTACTTGACACGGCATGTATACTTGCATAAATAGTAAACAATTTAATAGACACATACGCAGCTCGTCATTGGTGCCTAGGCGCTAATACGCATTAGTATGCATAGAATTCTATACATGTGATGCGTAATTCAAGATTATAGATAGGATCTAAGGGTTTGCGCATAGGGGGTCGACTCAGAGAGAGCCTGGAATGAGATTACTTAGCTAGAGAAAGACAAAAATGCAATCAAAGCACGGATTGAAGAGAGGATTCGACTCCGTTGGTGGAAACTGACGGAAAAGAAGTTTTCTCTTTATCTTTCTATTTATCTTTCTCTACTTTTCTGGATACTGCAATAATAGATATAAAGAATTTTATAATCATGTCTTTGAACTAAACTTTTTTTAGATAGATAGTTATGATGAATTGATATCTAATTATATTGTATTGTTTTTTTGAAATTCAGGAATGAATATTTGATTTTTCTATATAATTGTGTATGATTTACCTTTACACATGTGGTTTAATGCTCTTTACAAGATTAGCTATATTATAAGATGATTTAATTGTTTGATAAGAAAAATCTATGCTAGATCCATATGTAGGGCATAGATTTTCTCTTTGTTAAGGGGAGTTATTTAACAGATAGGAATATACCATTAAACCCTGTGTAGTTACTAAACAAGTTATGAACTTATCAATTTCACTTTATTTAATTTTTATTCAACTTACTGTGATCTATGTGGAGGCGAAGGATATCTGTCAATCCAATGCGTATATTATTTAGCGTTCGTGGGCTATTATGAGCATTCAAATGATGCACAGGACAACTATGGAGACCCGCAATCAGAAAATATGATGCCGATTGGATTTCAAGCATATCAAGCAGGGGAGTCATCACCACCTGAAAGCAAGTCATCCTTGGAGGACATGTTTATGCAATTCATGAATAGTCAAATAGAGTTTAACATGAACATGCAAAAACAGGTGGAGCAGTTGACTACGACAATCCAAAGTAGGCATCAAAAGTTTTCTTCAATTGATATTAAGGATGACTCAAAGGAGACTATGTTGGATAAAGGCTGTCAAATCACTACAATCATCAAAGAAGTATCTATTTATGTAGCAAAACAATTTGCTCCTCAATTCATACTTGAACAATTGGCCGAGCCAATGGAAAGCTAGGAACTAGAAGAAGAAATTGATGAAGAAATAGAGGTTAATATAGTGAAGAAAGTTAAAAATTATCATAACAACATGCCTCTAATTTGTCTTCCTGAAATTCAGGTGCAGCATGACTTAAGTAATCAATGCATAGCCTTAGAAAGCAGCATCTTGAAACCATCATTTATTCAAGACTCTGAAGAAAAACTCTTCTATAGTGTCTATGAAATTCAAGAAAAGAGGCTAATTGATCTATTTGAATAGGCTAAGAAGAGATCTGAACTTCTAGTGCATACACCGCATGGAAGGAAGTTTAATGGAGTCAAAATTGGCTAATCATTATGGAACGTTGGGCTGAGGACGTTAAACTTAGCATTGAATGGGAGGCAACCCATTACTCACTTTCATTTTGATTTTTGTTTTTGTTTTTATTTTTGAGAAGATGACTTGGAACATGATTTCACAAAGATTATGCTTGGAAGCAGTTGGAGAAAAAAAAAGTCAAAAATTTGTTGAAGAACATCGATGCGGGGGCCCAGTGCCATGATGAAGAACCCGAAGAATATGAAGGATGAACTGGAGCCCCGGTGCCACATGTTAGCGCCCCGTCGCCGGGTTGTGGATAGCACGACTCGGGCGCTTTATAAGACATGGGTTAGGGCTTAAACCCTAACCCTCATGCCTTGGCGCTTGAAAATTCCTCTTTTCTCATTGCTCTTGATCTTGCCTTTGATTCCAAGCCATTTCGACTTCAATCCAACCCCATTTCATTAACAAATCATCCATCCATTCCATTTTCTCCCTTTTTCTCTTTCGCTCAGAGCCACTCAAATCTACCCAAAAATTCATTTTTTCATCACCAAATCCTAAGTCCTACACCTACATTTGGGGTATGTTCGGTAACAACAAAAAGTTGTCAAGTTAAAACTTGTCAATCTAAATTTTTTCATTCTCTACAACTATCCTATTTTTTAATCATTTCTTCACATTTTTTATACAACTATCCTACTTTTCAATCATTTTTACACAACTACCAACACAACTAACCTATATATTTCAACTTTATCTTATTTATTCATCTCATTACCCCTATCATATCACATCATTTGACAACTTTTCATCTCTACAACTTTTCATCAAAAGTTTTATCTATTCCCAAACACACCCTTGGTTTCCCATGATTTCCCGCTTCATTTGTGCTCCATTTTGAGCCATTGCACCGTCATCTTCTCCGATTGTCACCGAAACCCGCTGTCAGCAGATCGGCGCCTAGGCACCACTACCCCGCACCCTAGAACTAGTTCATAAACAACTAAAGGGCTAGATTTCAGGTGAAAAGCTCTTGTGGGTAAAAATTTCTCCATCTTTGGTGCATTTTCATTGAATTGAAGTAACTTGGTGATTGCCTGGGTGGAAGATTGGATCGAATTGGTGGGTTTTTGTTGATTGGTCGACAGATTGGAGGTTGATTTGTGTGGATTGCTTGGTGATTGATTAGCTTGGTGACTGTGTGTGGAGATTGACTTGTGGTTTGCTTGTGTTTATTACTTGCAAGGACTGTTTGAGACATGACTTCATCATATCGGCCAAGAGGAAGAAAGTTCAGGAGCCAGTAGAATTTGATGCTAATAAGTTCGTGTTCGCTCAGGCCTTCAAGCGGTATACAGACTCGCTCCAGAAAAGGCACCTGTTATCACACTGGGCGAGTAGAATGTAGATCGAGACCAAAACACAAGGCATATAGATGGGACCCAGGCGCCAACCTACGTGCCCCTGCCAAAACTCTAGCACAATCCAGCAAACAAATAGCTTCCGGTGATTTGGTGCCTAAGCGCCAGCCAGGGGTGACTCGGCACCACTTCATCAACATACACTCAAGTTCAAAAGGGTTTTGAGGTCAGCAAACACAATAGCTTCTAGGGAATTATCGCTTAAGCGCCAACTTGGGGCTCCCAGGTGCCAATATATGATCACAGGTGCTCCAGGAGACCTCTCAAGTTATGAAGCATCCAAAGAGTTGGCGCCTAGGCGCCAAAACAAGAATTTCTAGGGTTTTTAGAAAAGTGTCTAAGTCTCCTAGCACACAAGGAGTTGTCGCCTCGGCACCAATACGCATCTGTACGCGCAGAATTCTATACATGTGTTGCGTAATTCAAGATTATAAATAGGATCTAAGGGTTTGCGCACAGGGGGACGACTCAGAGAGAGCCTGGAACGGGATTGCACAGCTAGAGAAAGACGAAAACGCAATCAAAGCACGAATTGAAGAGAGGATTCAACTCCGTTGGTGGAAACTGCCGGAAAACTAGTTTTCTCTTTATCGTTCTATTTTTCTTTTTCTGCTTTTTTGGATACTACAATAATTGATATAAAGGATTTTATAATCATGTTTTTGAACTAAACTTCCTTTAGATGGATAGTTAGGATGAATTGATATCAAATTATATTGTATTGATTCTTTGAAATTCAGGAATGAATATTTGATTTTTCTATATGATTGTGTATGATTTACCTTTACACATGTGTTTTAATACTTTTTTACAAGATTAGCTACCTTGTAAGATGATTTAATTACTTGATTTATCCTTAGAAAAGGAAAATCTCTGCTAGATCTGTGTGTAAGGCGTAGGTTTCCTCTTTGTTAAGAGGAGTTATTTAATGGATAGAAATATACCGTTAAACTCTATGTAGTCACTAAACAAGTTATAAATTTATCAATTTCACTTTATTTAATGATATGGGAATATAACAATTGAATAAGGTATAATTTGCTTTATATAGTGTTGGAAGACATATATGAATATTATTGAACTTGAACCAGTAAATCCATGCACAATTCAATGAAAAAGAACCAATGCAATATAATTTAGATTCAAGGATTCCAAGCTATCCATCTGTCATCCTTGATTGTTAAACCCATTTTTAGTATTCCAGTGATTTTGTGGACTCTACTCTGATTTCTTGTTGTGTTTGTTAGTTTTAATTCTAAATTTAAACTCAGAATTCTCTACCCATCGAAAGCAGTTAAATTAATTAATAATTCCGATTAAACAATTCCTCGTGGGAACGATACTCTACTCACTCTTTATTACTTAAGTCAGCACGTATACTTGCATAAAAAGCGAGCATTTTTATAGACATATAGGCAACTCGTCATAATGTTTGGTGGGCCAATCCACCTTTTGCTATACTAGAAAAAAATCTATACAAATAATTTCTTTGTCAATGAAATACATGAATCACTCCATACCCTCCCCCTCTGCTACATTTCATGATTAGAGAGAATTGGGATAGAGTTTTATCTCAGGCTTTAATTATCATATATGTGTGTGTGTCACAGTGCAATTGCCTATACCGTAACTTACAGTGCATTTGGCCCAATTGGGCACTACATGTACTTAAATGTATTGATATTTTATACCATCATTTATCTATATATAAATTATATAAAATATAGTTTACATTTTGATAAAATAACCTTAAAGTTGTTATTTACATCAAACTATTTTATTACATTGAATTTATATCATTTTCAGATAAAACCCATATACATATCCAATTTGGATGAAAATTAGTATGGTAATAGAATACATAATTTTAAGTATAATTAATGGAGTAGATTATAAGTTTTTAATTTTATGGGGCTCCATTTTGAGGCAATCGATCTATAAACTACGGTGTAGGTGCCTGCACCTTAATATCTTTCTATGTGTATATATAAATTGTAGTGCAACTGCCCCAAATAGGCCTTGTATGATCATGAAATTATAATTTACTCCACCCATTGTATTTAGAATTATGTATTATATTATTATATCAATTTTCATCTCAATTAGATATGTATATGGACCCCATCTAAAAATAGTACAAATTCAACATAATAAAATAGTTTGATATAAATAATAACTTTAAAGTGATTTTTTCAACATGTAAACCATTTTCTATAAAATTTATATATAGAAAAATGATTGTATAAAATAATAATATATTTAAGTATATACGGGGCCCATTTTTAGTCAAACGCATCACTAATTATGGTACAGCCTCATTGCACAAGAATATATATATATATATATAATGCATGCGATTTCACCATACAATCCATGCACTATAGGCCCCCACTTGATCATGAATGAAAAATCCATACCACCTAGTATATTTAGAATTGTTCACTTTATGTAATATCCATCATCATGATTTCGGCGCAGTATTCGGCGCCGTTTTTTTTATTATTTTATTAGGCACCGTTCGGCACGATGTTGATTTTTTTATGGAAACGGTGGGATTAATGAGTCATGCGCATTCAATTAACCCTAACCGTTTAACACATGGATTAGTATAAAAGGCGCAGACGAGAGATGAGTTTTCGCGAAGAAGAGAAATCACGCAGAGACAGAGAGACGGACGAAGGAAGAAAAAAAAAATTTTGAAGGTAAGCTGCGTCAAACCAATTTTTCTGTTAATCTCATTCATTCTATGTATACGCAAGTTATTTCATAGATCTAAACCATTCACGACAATTCTAGCATGACTAATTAGTCACAGGAGTATTATCAAAATGTTTAATGTTGAAATTTTACTTATTTAAATGAGAAGTACCAAATAAAGGGTATGAAATGATATATGATGAAAT
>JAXCLR010000081.1:21675462-21740302 GCA_035584095.1 Annona squamosa
TATATATATATAAGGTTCCACTTCTATATAATTAGATTACATAGAAGTTGGAGTCATGTAATTCACTTAATTTTTAAAATTTTGATTCTTAATAAAAAATTCAATCAATTCATTATAAAAGTTAGACTATATATATATATAGTCTAACTTTTATATAGGGTTACATAGAAGCGAACCCATATAACTCTTTTAAAATCTAAAATTTTATTCTTTAATGGATAATCCAATCCATTCATTGTATTTAACATTATTTATTTATCTAGCAAACTAAGTTTCATCCTTATTAAGTATGTTTAAGGGCCACATTTGTTCAAAAATAAATAAATTCATGTGTAAATTATGAAAAATGCTTATATTTATTTACACATATATTAGAATATAATTATATTTTATAAAATCATTTATTCACATAGAAATGATATTTTGGATGGTTTAGATGTCAAAAATACTACTTTGAAATTGATATTTTAGCATTTTTTATAATTTACATATGAATATATATATTTTCTAACAATTGGGCCCATAAATATACTTAATTGGGATGAAATTTGATCATTGAGATAAATAAATAATGTTAAATATAATGAATGAATTAGATTTTTTGTCAAAAATTAAAATCATAAATTTTAAAAAGATTACATGAATCCACTTCAATGTAACTTGGTTAAATAGAAGTGAAGTCTATATATATACATATCGGTCTCACTTCTATAAAATCTCTTTTCTATATAACTTTATCCTTTTTAATATCGTAAAAGTTGATGAAAAATTCATTTCATTTATTATATTTAGCATCATTTATATTATTATAGAAACTCTTTTATTTATTTAATTTTGTCGTATATGAGTGTACCATCTATAAATATGTAAAATCAATGTAATAAAATTATTTAATGCTAAAATATCAATTCTAAAGTAATTTTTAACATCTAAACCATCTAAAATATCACTATTATGTAGATAAATGATTTTATATAGTATTATCACATTGCAATACATGTATGAATGGATCTATGCACTTTTCATAACTTACATGTGAATATATATTTGAACAAATGTGACCCATACACAAACTTGATTTTGTTGAAACTTGGTCTCGTAGCTAAATAAGTGATGTTAAATATAATGAATGAATTAGATTTTACATTAATCATCAATATCTTAAAAATTGAAGGGGTTATATATATATAAGGTTCCACTTCTATATAATTAGATTACATAGAAGTTGGAGTCATGTAATTCACTTAATTTTTAAGATTTTGATTCTTAATAAAAAATTCAATCAATTCATTATATTTAACATCATTTGTTTATTCGAAAAACCAAATTTCATTGCTATTAAGTATTTTTATAAGCCACATTTGTGGAAAAATTTATATTAATGCGCAAATGACGAGAAACACTTAGATCAATTTATATGTATTAGAATATAATAATACTTTATAAAATTATTTATCCATGTAGAAATGATATTCAGACAGTTTAAATATTGAAAATATAACTTTAAAATTGATATTTAACATTACACTATTGATTATTATGATTTTCAATGGGGTATGCACAACAATAATAGACAAATAAAAGTATTTTTAAGATATTATAAATAATGTTAAATACAATAGATAGAGTAAAATTTTCATCAACCATTAAGATATTAAAAACGAAAAGAGTTACATAGAAAGGAGTCTTATAAAAGAGGGACCATGCATATTCTATCTTCGGCCCATTGGAAAAACAAAGGTTGTTTCAACGCACACAATTGCAAAACACATTTATTTATTTATTTATTTATTTTGAAATTTTTTTATAAAACTCTTAATCTAGATATATTCAATCTATAAATCAAGTTTTACTATTTTTAAAAATATATTTATTTTTTATTTTTTAAAATAAAGGGTTTTTTGTCATTTTTTATTGATATTATATGCACTGTGACATTTGATATTCTAAATTAGACACTTTCATAACTCTCACCATGAAGAGACATTTTTGAAAAAACTCCCACACTTAGTGTGAAAACTATAAATACCCTCATTACCAGGTGGACAATATACTTCCACTGCTGCAATTGGTAGGAATTGAAACCGAATAGATAGCAAATGTGTCATGCCAAGTTATAACGAGGGCACTACCTGGTGGCGAGTTTTAGTCCTTTTTTATGGGTATTTATACATCATGACAACTCATATTACAATGAAGCACAATCATAATTTTGACGTAATTGAGAGAATTTTCGGTGGAGGGAGGAAAATAAAAACTTCCACTGTACATGAGGAGGGGGAGACTTAAACCCATGTTAGATAGCACATTGCCCACATGAATTGGTCTAAAATAATTTCACATTTATTTGAATGTAGGGTGCTATGGGAAACGAATGTACAAAATAGTCCCTAGTTGCCTAACATAATGGATAGGAATGCTTTCGAAGGATGATGCCATCCTTGGGTGCCATGAATGATGCAATTTAAAAATTAGTATAATCTATTTTATGAAAAAGAAAGTATACACAAAATATTTATTTATTTAAAATATACTTGAATAATTTTAGTAGTATAGTTGTTAGGCTCATTAGAACATTTTCACATAATTATTTTGAAAATATTTAATCTTGATATCTTAACTCATGATAATATATCATATGTTATTTTTTATTGCTAAACAAGCATATCCTAAATTAAATATTAATTTTTAGATTATCTATCCTTTTTAGTAATTTTACATACCTAAATCACTTTAAACATTTTTGACCAAACACAAATGATGCATTTGAAAAGTGATAAAATATTTTGATAAAGAAATTTTTTGTGTAAAAATTTTAAAATAGAAGAAAATTATATGATATGATCGAGATAATAATGATGAGTAAAGAAAATAAAGAGGATGTTTGGTACTATAAAATTTAGTTGGATTTTAGGAGATAGTGGGAAGTAATCGGAAAGGAATATATTGAGCATTGTGTTATCGATAAGAAATAATAGAGTTACAGTTGAAATAAATATAGTAGTTGAAAGGAAAAATAATTAAAATATAGAGATAAAGTTGAAAAAAAAATGTTGAGTTGTTAAATCATTAATAAAAATATGTATATGATGGAATTTCAAGAAATCCCATATGACGATATTTTTAAACATTTATAAGGTCACTCTAAAAAAATAGATAGGTTGGATAATGATGTTGAAATAATTGAAAAATAGAATAGTTGTATAGGAAAATACGAAGAAATAATTAAAAAATGAAATAGTAATAAAGAGTGAAAAGTTTTAGATTGAAAACTTTTTAACATAGCTAAAGATAAATATTCCTAAATAAAAGGACTACAAAATAAATTTTTTCTAATCGCACCAATGTAATCGCTAGGCCAAAGCGAAGCATTAGTCTGAAATTCCAAACGATGCTAGACCCAATTCGTTTCTATTTTTTCATGCATGTAGTGCGACCCTAAGCCGCAGGCATATATCAGAAAAAAAAAAACCTAAATAAGCTGTAGGCAATTCTAATTCTAAAAAGGCAATTGCTGCTGGAAGGGAGATAATCTAAATCCTTCTAAACGGAGCTTGAGACAAAAGCTTTCTCCTTCTTCAAAAGACTGACGTCATGGGTAGGATTGGATTGATTTTTGGTTATAATCTATTTATGGAAGTCTTATGGTATTCTATTGTGTCAGTTCAGTTCTTAGTTAACTTCTACTGAAGTAAAGGTCGGGTAGGTTTGCTACTGTTTTTAAATCAGTTTTTCTAATAAAGCATTTAATATTTAAGGTAATCAAGTTGTTTCTTTAGATAAATAAATAAGGCATCCACCTGAGTCGATTTTGGCTTTAAGTACTCATTATATAGAACTTTTTCTTTCGGAATTGAACATGTAAATAATTTTTTTTTATAACTTACTCTACCCTATCCTATAATAAGGTAATTCTTTTATTCTTTTAGAACTTAATTCATCCAAGTTGCATTCCTATGTGGAAAATAGAATTTAGAAGCTTATGTTAAGAGTGCTATTGAAAGCTAAAACATACTTTTATTTTAAATTTTATGCAAAAGCACTATTACAATGAAACCCCACTTTCATCTTAGCTGCGGACAACTCTTGACCGGGTAAAGCCATAAATTTAAGCTAGTTAATTTGTGCACGCGTTAAGACAGAGAAAAGATCATTAACAAGTTTTTTGTGGTGTTTGAAAATTTGCAAATTCATGGTAGCATTTACAAACTTGGGGATGCAGAGGATGTGACTAACTTCGACACTGAAGCCATTTGTGAGGAGTTACTAGGGATTCAAACACGATTTCCTGGGCGCCGTCGCTGTTATGGCAGTTGGGTTCGGTCTCATGTTTGCATTCATCTTTGCACTTTCAGTCATGGTGATCAATCTCCAAAAAGATAAAATGAAGTTGATTTCATCCAAGGGAGGCCCTTTTCAGACTCTGCACTTAAGTATTATATATGGTTGTATCTTGTTAGATATTTGTGAAAATTAATGATTTCTTCTTTTCTCCAATGTTTTTAGATGATTTGCATGTGTTCTCTATCCTAACATATCTTTAGGTTGAACGTCACTCTTTTGTCTTCAAAATGAAAAACATTTCTTAATTCATTTCCATGTTAATCCCTTTGTAGGGCTCATATGCAAATACCAAGGAAACATGATGAGATTGATGGGATCATGGCATGCAGCAACAACTATGACTACATTAGACGAGGCAAGTGAGTGAAGGAGAACAAGAAGGGCAATTGGAGCCATGGGCGTTGATGCAAGTGGAGTAGAGACTAATCTTTGAATTGGCAGGCTTGAGCTGAACATCCCCAACAACTATCTTCGTGCACCCAACAGTCCTACTGCAGGATAGCTGTATGGCTGACTTCCCGCTCGACGTGCCACGGAATCCCTTGAACTGGACGTCGCTTACTGCCACGGCAGATGCCTTGATCACCCACCATTAATACATACCCAATTACAAATCTAGTTAGTTACATTAATTTCTCAATACGCATAGTAATCAAATAGAGAAAAGAAATCAAAAGTAACCTCTCGAGAGCCACAAAGGCCACCGTTACAATAGTACTGGTCGATGATAATAGGATTCTGGACATTATCCACTGCAATACCCTGAAACGTTATCCCTCGAGCAAATCCAGACCCTCCCTGCGCAAAACTCAAACACGTCTTAAAATAAAGAAATGAAGGCGAGGGAAAAAAGCGGCTTTCAATTGCAGATTAATAAAATTGACCAAGATAAAAGGATTTTTATAACATATCATATTAGAATTAGCAAAATGACCATTTCAGAAATTTTTTTATTTTTTCAATTTTTTTGCAAAACGGTTAATCTAGTTATATTTAATATATAAATCAAATTTTACTAATTTTAGAAATGTATATATATTTATTTTGAATTTTTAAACATGGGGGTATTTTAGTCAGGTTTCAACGACTTAAAATAATTAAAATATTCCTAGATTTAAAAGTTTAAAAATAAATATATACATATCTCCAAAATATGTAACAATTGATTTATAGATTAAATATAACTAGATAAATAATTTGTAAAAAGAATTAAAAAAAATGTGTTTTAGACTAGTTCAAAATAGCCTCATCCAAACCAATCCGAAGTCGTCAAACCTCTTAGAATTATCTGGGCAACGAGAAGTCACGATCCTCCGCAGCCGGTTAGATAAGAGGCACTTCCAACTGGTCCTAAAACCCATTTTGAAAATTTTTTAATTTGTTGAAATCGTAAATCTAAATATATATATTAATTATAAACTAGGTTTTAATATTATTGGATATGGGTGAATATCTTATTCACATTTTAAACATAAAGATATTGTGGTCATTTTTACATGGTTAAAATGACCAAAGTGCCCTTATATTTAAAATTCAAACGAATATATTTCCATAACCAAAAATAAAAAAAAGTTAGTTTATAGGTAATACACATGTAGATTTATAATTTCAAAAAATAAAAAAGTTTTAAGAAAGAGATATTTTGGCTTGTGGGACCAGTCGGAACTGGGAAATGATAATTTTCCAAGGTATCGTGGCTCCCTCTCTCAGACCACATGACCGAACAAGCAGTTTCCATCTAATATTGCACATTATAGGGAGAGGTACAGCAAGAAGGCCTTTCACTGAATGATCATCTTTCCCTACTCTTATAAGGTGAGATTCAGGCAAACTTCTACAGTACCACTTATTGTATTCCAACATACGAATAGCAAGAAATTAAAAGTTTTCATTTTGGACGTTATGATTAATTATAACTGAATATTAGTCATTTACCTGCCATGTCTTGATTCTGGCTGCGTTGCTAGTTCCAGTGAATGTGCAATTGTACACATGAATGTCTTGAACCGAAGCAGGAGTGTTGTCAGCTCCCAAACTCCCGACGCTGTTCCACGTACCAAACCAAAACCATTAATATGTTTCCAAGTATTTTCCATAAAAAAAGAAAAAAGAAAAAAGAAAAAAGAAGAAGAAAGTAAGCTCAGAGTATTCAGCCTTATGCCATGTCCTGGACCGCAATTCACGCGCGTGATGTTAACGTTACTAGTGCCAGTCAGAACACTAATGCAATCATCTCCTGTCATGAGACCAAAAATGAGAAACTGGATGAGATCTCATATTTCTCAATGCATATTTACCATTCTTAATATACTTTTATTTATTCTCAATATAATTTTACTCATTTTCAATACAATTTTACTCATTCTCAATACATCATTACCCATCTATGTTATAATATATTTTCATCACAAATCTCATCCCATTTCTGAAATGCCATAAATAATTGATAGGATTTATTTATATTTTCAAAATTTTATATAAGTAATAGGGGCTAATTCCAAAAGTGGTCACAAATTATAGTTTTATTTAGAAATATATCTTCATATTTAAAATAATATACATTAACTTGATCCAAAAAATAATAACATACATTAACATAGATTCCACTCATAGTTTCAAATATGACAATCCTATTAAATTCTATTAATTAAAGTAGTTTTTTTTAAATGTCCAAATTGCTGTTAATATCTTTTTAGTAAAAGAGGCCTTGTGCGCATAGATATCCAATGATACAAATAACTACATGATGATTTCTTTAAAACCATACTTTACGTGACAATGTGCACAAACAAAATGTTCCTTCTATAAGAATGTTAAGTGCAATTTGGTCATTCTAAAAAGTTTTCCCACGTCAACTAACGGAAGCTAAGCACGTTGTTATGGTATTATTTTTCTAAATATGAGGAGATATAATAATTCACGATCGTATTAAACAATAATATTTTTGGACTTTTTTTGAAATTTTTTATAAACATGTTAATCTAGTTATATTTAATCTATAAATCAAATTTTACCATTTTTGGATATGTGTATAAATTTATTTTGGATTTTTAAATATAAGGGAATTTAAGTCATTTTAAATGCCCTTGTATTTAGATAGAAAATGACTTAAATACCCCTATATGTAAAAATTCAAAATAAATATATACATATTGGTAAAACTCAATTTATAGATTAAGTATTACTATTTTAATATTAGGAGTACAACTCGGGTCGGATTGTATTTTACTTAGGTAAACTCAAACCCTAAGTTTTTATTTATCAATAAACCCTAAGCTTAATAGATTTAAGTGAACTCAAACCTTAACCTTAATATTAGAATCTGTTTTATCAAATATATATATATATATATATATATATATATTGGAATTTGGATTCAAGTTAAGTTTGCATTGGTTTCAATCTTGGTTTCAAATACTCTCAAACCAGCAGAAGTTGAAATTTACCAATAAAGATAATAAATTTTATAAGTATTATTGCATTCACACCAACTATTTCAAAAATTCTTTTTTGATTATGATAACTTGTTTATTTATAATTTACACATGAATATATTTTATCACCTATGGTATTTTTGGTTTTGATGAAATTGGTCTTCTAATAAAAAGATAATTCTAAGTACAATAGATGTAATGAATTTATAATTAATTTACAATTAATAATCAAAGTAAGAAAAATAAATGAGATTATATGAAATCACGATATGAGTTTAATAAAAGTGAGACTTATATAACTCATAGTTAATTGGTATATATGCAATAATTTTAAAGAGTTGATACATTTGTAATTATTTATAACAGATGCAATAAATTCAATTTTTTGTGGATAAATGTAGATGACATTGGGTTTTAGAATAAATATGTTATAGTCTAATTAGGTTATGATTACATAAAATAATTTTATTATAATTATAGTTAAAATATATGATACATAAATAAATATAATTGTTTTTTAATAAATTAGAGAGAATATTCGGTTCAAATTGGGGTCCGGTTTTGGTATTGAGTTAATATAAACGTAGCATTGGTTTTGACCTAAAATCGAGTCTAATTTGAAAAAAATATGTATCAAACTTTGTTTTGAAATTAGGTCAAGTCAAGCGGGTTTGGACTGATCTATTACGCAGTTGCACCCCTAATTAGTATGTTTATAAAAAAATTTCAAAAGAATTTTTTTTTTTTTTTTTACAGATATCAGAAGATCGGAACTCAATATTATATAACTAGGGAAACTTTGGAATTCAAATGTAGTCAAACTGAAATAGACGTATAAATTAATGGGCTGTGTGATGGATACGATGACACAAATGAAATTAAAATTAATATACCTGTTGCTATGGTGGAGTCCGAGATGGAAACTGCATAAGAAGTTCCGATGTTGATGCCATCAGTGTTGGGGCTTGATGCCGGAGCGCTTATAAAGATGTTATTGATGGATACCCATGTGCAGTCCTTCATGGAGATGTGATTCCTTGGGTTGTCAAACAGGGTCAAACCAACGACATGAACGTCGACGCACGCACTAAAAGACAATGCCTGACCATAAATATATCCATATCTCACTCAACAACTAATTGTTATTAATCACAAAGGAGCTTAATTTTGAATGGATCCACAATATATACCAAGTATATGTAACATGCATGGTCATCAATTTCTTTCCACCACTGCGAGAATTATAAAAGTTTTAATTTTTAGTAACCAAAATTTTCTTTTAAAAAATAAAATTTGGTTGCTATTTCCAATAATTAATGTTATATGTCGTATTTATTTCATGATTTTTTAACTCAGGCAACAAATTTTGTTTTGGTAGTAAAAGTGTTATCATAAGCCAAAAAAATTTTTTCCCTACCAATAAAACATTATTTATGAAAATTTTCCTTATTTATAAAAGAATTATCCATATATACATTTTTCTTACAAAGAAAAAATTTTTAGTTGTTATGGTCGCTAACAATCAACTTTCTTGTAGTGAAGACTGTGCTCATCAAATTAACATTTATATAGCAGGGCGCATGACTCTTGATTTCAGCTGATCGCATCTACGCAATTGCATGCGTTAGTCATGTTGCAGATTGATGCGGGGGCAAGCTAGAGGTCGAGCTTTAATTTGTAATATATTTATGCATTATTAATCTTGGTGTGGCCTGGTAGCAACTTTTTTTTTTAACACAAAAATCCAAGTTCAGCCTCTAATTACTTGCAATTAGCAACCGTAATTAGTAAAAAAAAAAGTTATACCCTCTTTATATATTCAACAAATGTGATGTCAATATAATGATCACGAGGTGTTTGTTTATATTCAAAATATTTTAAACTAAAATTTTTCATTTTTCACAACTATTCTATTTTTAATTATTTTTTATTTCTTGACTTACAAATATCCTACTTTTCAATCATTTCTATATTTTATACATTTAACCTATCTATTTTAACTTTATTATTTTTATTCATCATAATTATCTTTATCGTATTACATTATTTTTCCAGTTTTGAAAATTTCTACACAAACTTTTTATAAAAAAATAATTATCGCTTACCAAACACATCTTATCATAATAGACAAATGATCATTGATCAATGAATTTTTATTGCTAAAGCACATTACTATAATATTTGCAACTAGGTAAAAAATTTGCTCGCAAGTAAGCATACACTAGAACGTATTTGTAGCAAAATATTTTTACCACCAAATGCTTTAACCTTTTGCAGCAAAAAAAAAAAAAAAAAAATTGGTTTCAAAAAACAAATTTCGTGCAGTTATAACTGATCCACCACCAATACTGCAATTCATTTGATCTCAAAGTTTCTGGAATCAATTGATGTGTTTGGCTAATCATAGACCTTAACAGAGATCTACAGATCAAATTATTTTTAAGGATATGGATAATGGATTTACCGGGGGTGGCATCCTACAACCCTGCAGAAAAGAGGGGGAAATCAAGAAAACAAAAACAAAAACAAAAGTCAATTCATCGAGTATATGCAACAGATAACAAAATGGAGCACCTGATTAATTGTCATATACGCATTCTTTTTCTGTCAGTGTTATGCAGTCAATTCTTACAATCGAAAGAGGTAAATCAGACGTCGACAACTCGGCATGATGTAATGAAGGAATTAAAATCATGATACAACCCACCTTTTATGCATTTGGAAATAGCTAGATCTTACGATCAGTTTTCAAATTAGAAGTACGTATTTAACAATTTGAATAACGGATTTGAATTTATGATATATATGGTGAAAATTTTCTTCCTTTTCATTTTCCTTTAGTGTGCCTCTTCTAATTGTAATTTATTTAAATGATTTTTTTAACAAAAATAGGCTTTTTGCGCTGTATGAGCAATACAAGATATGCACCATGCATTCAGCGCACATTTTTCGCCATAAATTCAATAAGGATTCCAAGGATTTACCTACTTTTAAAAATATATGTAATCATGTATAAATTATAAAAAAAATTTAGATCTATTTATAAGATTGTTACAATTTTTATAAAAGCATTCATCTATATTATAAAAATCCTTTATGTTATTCAGATGTTGAATAAACAATTTTAAAATCACTATATATTTCAAATAAATTAATTACGCTGATTTTATACAATTCTATTAGGGTTATATGTCATGGAGCTGAGTAGCATAAAGCTTGAAGTGGATCGATGTTTCAAAAAAGATACCCAATTAAAATTTTAAACGTCCATTAAATCATTGTTCTACGTACTGCGAAATTAGAGGAGGCAGTTAGTTTTACCTTACAGTTCCACCAAATTGCACCCTGACCGCCAATGCGGCCGTTACCTGAAATTCTGAGGCCGTTTACACTATGGAAGTCCAACCAATAGTCCACAGTGCCCCAACCCTGAATATTGTTAGGACCAACAATATTTCCTAAAACCTGCAACATTTATGCATCAATATTTAAATAATATTCATATATATATATATATATCTAGCAAATTAAGATCATATATTTTTAGAGTAAAAAAAAAAAAGAATGAATTAGTTTCACGAACCTAATTAGTCAAGATGTAATTTCATTTCATTATTAATTGAGAAGTTATGATATGTTTGGAAAAGATGTGGAAGTGAAAATTGGAAAGTACAAATAGAAAATGTGAGAAGTTGATAAAGGTAATAATTATAATAGATGAGATAGTTGCATGGAGAATGCAAAAAAATATAGAAAGTAAAGATGATGATGATAATAATAATAATAAGTATGAATGAAAGATAATTAAGATATCAAATAATATCAAAATATACGCAGAAACAAAGAGAAAATTTTTAAAAAAACTTTTACAGGTTCCTAAATTAAATTAAAGAACTCTTAATTCATCTGGTGAAGGTTTCAGACATGCACCCGTGTGCATGCTTACATGGCTCTGGCCGACTTTGGAACGCAGAAAAAGATCAATCACCTGAACGGTGACGGGCCTAGCCTTGCAAGGGCCTTGGAAAACAAGAGGTCTCAGTAAGAATGTCTTCTTTGCCGGGATGAGCATGTTGACATTTGGACCGGAGTCAGCACACAGGGCCGCCCATGCTTTTAGAAAAGCCTGTAGCAACCACATTGCAGGTGGCTTTTTAGTTAATGATCATACTAAAAAAAAAAACACAAAGCACTAAAAAGATTGTACTCTCGATGGTAATATTTGTCGTTATTTAATTATTGATATATTGTTGCTGATAGATGTCAGCAGCAATATTATCAGTGACGGAAGGTAAAATTTCATGCATACAGTGAAGTTGATGGCCAGCTAGATTAATCCAATTTTTGAGAAGACGGGGTGTGAAGATATATAGATATATTTATGTACTTGGGTATCATCAGCTATGCCATTTCCGACTGCTCCACAATCAAGAACATTGTAGCTTTTATCCCCACAAGCTCTCTCAAGCACAGCCATACATATGATGAAATACAAGACGACTGAGATACTCTGCAGCGTTTAGAATTTAGAAGACCGTCAGAAAAAGGAATATAGCAGCAACTGATAATTAACGAGAGGTCAACAGCTATCCGGCCTTGAAGAAAATTTCCTTACCATTTTGTTAGAGGCCATGAAACGTTGCAAACAAGCAAACGTACTTAGACCTTGGTGGAAACAGTTTCTGCAATGAATATATACAATATCCCTCCACTCAGTCATATATATATGTGTATGTATCAATGCATGTATAATACAGCATTGGCAACTGTTTGGCATCATTCATTGAATATTATCAACTAAGGGAATCCGTAGATACTTGTGCTGAGGCGTCGCCATAGGACCAGTACCAAGCTATATAAGCTAATCGTCCTCGTTTATCACATTACCTTGTTAGATTGATCAGGAGATCATCTTGGTTTTGATCCAATGGTTTACAAAGTAGTGTTCATTTGTGGGCCTCTTATTGCAGATTAAATTCTTGGATTTTATCTATACTTCTCACTCCACCTCATGGATTTCTGAAGGATGGTCAAAATTCAATAGCACATCAAGGCCTCTGCATCATGATATAGATGGGCATAAGATGCAGCAAAATAGTTATCTTTTTATAGGATTTAGACTCCAGCTAACGCCCATCAATCCAAGGAAAATATGTGAGTAAGGCAGATGTGTCAAGGGGAGAGAAACTGCAAACATACTAACAGTAGAGCTCACATATTCCGGAATACAGCCAGGTGGGCCTCACGATATTGAATAGGATTGCCAAATCCACTCACAAAAATGGGATTCGCCACTTCATATATCATTTGGTGAAGTGGAAAATTGGTGGTGGGCCAGTGCTATATTATAAAGGCTATAGATATTACGGAAGCAAACTAATAAGAGCAAGGAATATTCATGCACTACATTCCTTCATCTTTCTCTGCAGGTTTCTAGCATTATTCATTGATTCCTTCCACCTATCAGTCCATCTATCAAATATATTAATTTCCCCTATCTGCCCTTATCTGACGTATGGCATGCGTAATTCAATTTGTCATGGGCTAGCGCACTCAACCAAGTAAAATGGTACATATTCACTGTCATATATGCTGCAGTGGCCAATATCACAGCAGACGGCCACGGGGCGTACGGCGTCGTGGTAACTACGTCGACGTGGCCCGCAAAGGGTAGATGTGGTTTCGAGTCTTGTCATCTGAACTTTGTTTACAATATTCCCACGTAACAACATAACGTGGCTTCGGGAGCGCTGTAATGTGCGTCCGATAGCATGCAGCGCTCCATGCTCTTGCGAGTATATATTTATTTTTTTATTTTTTAAATTTTTTATAATATTGTTAATTTATATATATTTAATATGTATATAAATTTTTATCATTTTTAGAGTATCTTAAATATTTATTTTTTATTTTTAAAAATCAGTAGCATTAACTGAAATGCTATTGATTTTCAAAAATGCTATTGATTTTTAAAAATAAAAAATAAATATTTAAAATACTCCAAAAATAATAAAAATTTATAAAAATATTAAATACACTTATATTAATAGTTTTATAAAAAAAAATTTTTAAAAATGAATAAAAAATGAATGTATGTTCAGGTGCATAGGACAGCGCTCCGTGGTTTCGAGTTCTGCATTCTGCGGTTTATTTACAATATTCCCCTTGTGTGGAGGTTTTATAATATATCCCTTATATGAGGTTTTACAAAAAAAATTTCCCGATATGAGAGCATTAGCTGAAAATCCCTCCATTAAGCAAGGGTTGTGAATGCACTTGATGGAGATATTAGTTGATACGATGTATAAATATCAATTTAAAAAATATCACAACAAATGTTTAAAAAATTAAACATTAAAATTTTTTTTCTCATGTCTTCTATCTTGGATAACTAGGCTATTGATGGAGGTGTACTTTATGAAAATTATAAACAAGATAAATGTATTAACTCAACTTCGAACTCTAGACCTCCAACCACACACATCTTACATACACTTACGGGTCAATTGTAAACTCAGAAAAAGATGAGAGGTGAACGTTGATATCCCCTATTTCAATCATTTATTCATCAACTCCCCATATAAGCAATTTTATATAACTACAATCATTTTTTAACCTTAATGATTGATGTGAAATCTCCTCTATCAATTATATTTAATATCATTTGTTTCGCCAAGATACTAAATTTCATCTAAATCAAATATGTGCAAGACCAAATTTGATTAAAGATATGTTTATATATTAAATCAGGAATAATCCATTTAGCCCGGGCTAAGCAAAATGACTCGTTTAGTCCACTTTAAAAAGCTCATTTAAAACACTTATTTTTGATTTTTTCATATATTTGTTTATCTAAGTGTATTTAACATATAAATTAAATTTTACTATTTTTGGATATATGTATATATATTTTTGATATTTTTAAACATCTATGTGTGTATATATATATTTAAAATACCCTTATGTTTAAAAATCTTAAAAAAATATACACATATATAAAAATAGTAAATCTTAGTTTATAATTAAATATATTTAAAAAAACAAGTCTATGCAGAAAAAATAAAAGAAAAATATTTTAAATGAATTTTTTGAGGTGGGCTAAACAAGCTATTTGCTTAGCATGGGCTAACATAATCATTGTTTATATTAAATTATGAAAAATGTTTATGTTTGTTCACATATGCATTAGAATTTAATAATACTTTCTCAACTAAGTTATTTACATGCAATTTAAATGTTGAAAATATAATGTTAAAATTAATATTTAGTATTAAATTATTTTATTACATTTATTTTATATGGATAATTTGCGTTTTAAACCCTCTAACCTTGTGCATTCGCATTTTAGACATTGAGGTTTGTGTATTAGTATTTTAAACTCAGTAAAGTTTATTAGTTGCGTTTTAGATCCTTGGCGCTAACAGCATTAGAAAATAGCATTAAAATCTTGTAAAATGTTTAAAATACCTTTTGTATCGAAATTTGCATTTTAAATTCTCTAACTTTGCATATTTGCATTTTAAACCCCATGAAATTTGATTTTTTTTGCATTTTAGACCTCGCGACGTTAAAAAATACCATTAAAATTTTGTAAAATATCTTAAATATTATTTTCATTTAAAATCCTTTAACTTTACATATTTGTATTTCAAAAAGATTGGTGTTGAATTGTACATGTGCACAAAATGTAGTAGACTACTGAATCATCAGAAATTTTAATCTTCTTCCTCATTCATGGAATCGACCATGGCTGCCAAGAAATTAAGAAAAAAAAACAAGTTGCTACTCGGAATGAGAGAAGGTGCTAGTACTAAGTTCTGTTGTTAAAGTTTTATTTAATGCTTGATTTGGTTGATCTTTGAAGAAGAAAAAGAGTTAGTGGATTTTTTTTTAATTTCTTGACAGCCATTATTGGTTTTATGAATGAGGAAGAAGGTTAAATTTTAATGGTCTACTACACTTCGTGTACATGTAGGTCAATTCTCACCATACGGAATTCAATTATTTTTACAATTCAATCTAATCCTTTTAAAATGCAAATATGTAAAGTAGGCATGTTAACGGATCGGGTTAGATGGGTTGGAACATAATCCTAATTCTAACTCATTTAAATTATTTCAATCATAATCCATTTATTAACCTATTTTAAAAGCTCAACCCTAATCTATTTACAGCCCATTTAATAAGCGAATTCACGGGTTGTTAACGGATTATAGAGCAAACAACCTAAATATTTAAACTTTGGCAGATGATGATCTCGCGGGGAGAAATGATAGGGCATTTTTGGTGCAGAGAAAATAGAAATAAGATAATAACGGAAAAATAGAATTAGGGCAACAGTTGAAAAATGAAAATTATGTAGCAAAAGGAAGACTTAGCTGGAAAAAATAACCAGAAGATTTTCATTTATATATAGCTTTAATAGGTTAAACAAGTTAAATGGTTAAATAAATTACGAAACATGTTGACAAGTTATAAAATCTCAACCTTAGTCCATTTATTTAATTAAATAGTTACATGAGTTGGGGGATCATAACTCATTTATTTAAAAATTCCAACCTAAACCTATTTATAAATGGGTTAGACGAGTAGGTTGACGGGTTGATTATGACCATGAACACCCCTATGTGTATGGGCCACATGTGAACATATATTTGTAAATTATGAAAAATGCTTAACTCACAAATATACTAAAATGTAACAATATTTTATAAAATTATTTATACGCAAATAATGATATTCTAGACAAATTAGATATTGAAAATACAACTAGAAATTGAGATTTAAAATTAAATCATTTTATTATATTACTTTTATTCATTTGTAGATTGGATCATGTATAATGCTACTACAATTAAAGGGATTGTCACAAGTAAATAAATTATCCCAAATATAGTGAATAGAGTAAATCTCCCACCGATCATAAAGACAAGCCAAATAAATGGAATTTCACCAATATATATGGGATATATTCAGGCGCAACAATGTTGTACCCAAATTCTCGTGTAGGTGCGCCATCGCGCTGTCCATTCTAGATCGTGAGATCCTGGCCATTGAAGGGCCCTGCAAGTACACCGCAGGGAGGAGCTGTGAGGGTAGGCCGTAAGCAATGCGTGTAGGAATGGACGCGTCCGGCTACTACACCCAAAACTGCTACACATTCAATTTTGGCAGCTATCTTGGCAAGGCGTTAGCTCTCCCAATCTGCCCTCCCGCCCAATTATCCAATTGTTGCACCCCATTTTTACTGCAACTGGCCAGAAGCTATAGATGCTGCTCCAAAAAATGTGGGGGAAAATTTGAGAGATAGAAAATCGAAGACGATGAAATTGCAGCAGAAACAGTGGAACGAGAGAGAGATGCAGCAGAAACAATTGCAGATTTAGCAAATTTCTCAACAGAAAAAATTCAACAAGCTGATTTTCTACCACAAATTTAATAGGTGTAAAATCTAGGAAGGTAGTCTTTGTGTTCATTGTAGATTTTAAAAATGTTTGTACTTAGTCATTGTAGATTTAATAAATGTTGGAGCTTAGAAATTTAAAATGATTCAAAAGATGGACCTGAAAAATTTATTCATAATTTTGTTAAGGCTATTTAAAATTATTATGTGATTTAAATCTCAGCTATTATGTGATTTATAATTATTACGTGATTTATCTATTAAATCACATAATGTATAACTATTAAGTGATTTATCTGTTACTGCAGTGTCTTTTTATGACGAATGTATAACTGAGAATCACAAACAAGTTGATCCAGAACTTTACACATTACATGTATAGCATGCTTATTCAACAGGACAAAAATTAATGCCATAACAAACAGATGATTTTCAGTACCAAAATCCATACTTTGGCATGCTGATCTATGTTTTAGTATACTGATAACTAGAAATAGATGACCTAAAATTCTGCAAATTATATCTTGAAATATGCTTGTTCCATGCATATCCTACAGTTAGTATGCTGATAACTAAAAATTTTAAGAAAAAGTGATTAATAAACTTTGTATAGAATTTGATTCCTATATAAGATGCCAATTGCACAAATGTATGTGTAGATAGAAATCTGTTATTTAGAAGTCAGTATCGGATAAGAAATGGATCAAATATTATTTATTTATCACTAGTTTTGGAGTGCATATTAAATAATTAAATAGATTTATCGAATTAATATGTCCAACAATGACATTAGCATACTAATTTTTGAATCATATATTATTCTAATAGATATTTGGACTTTGTATAGCAGGTGTAGTTTTGGAGTTTTTGTAACATTATGCAACTTATGAACATCTAGTTCTATAGTTATCCTATCATTATATAATATGTTATGTTATAGAAAATGCATTTGACATGCTATATGGAATTATTAGCATGCTAATAATATGATGTAATGAGTATGCTGAAATCAGAATTCTGCACCATTTATTGACGTATTCTATTCATCGCAAGTTGAATTAATTATATTGTCTATGAAATGTGGTTTGCTAGGTTTTTTATTAAATGACATCATCTACGGATGTGGACAAAAGTAAGTCTCCATTGCCCACAGTGAAACTCACAGGAGATAGTACATTAGTTGATGAAAGCATACAAAGTCCACCGGGTGTGATTACGTTTACTCCCAATGCGCATGCTGAGTTAATTCTTTCTATTGGGCAAGAGTTTGATAGCAAATAAGATACATATTCTTTCTACAATTTATATGGAAGATGTTATGGCTTCAGTATAAGAAGAAGCGATGTTAGAAGATCTAAATTAGATAAACAGATATGCTACCGCATTCTGAAATGCTCAAGAGAAGGACATAGAAGGAATATAGAAATTACTGGGAAAAAGAGAAAACAGATGGACATCACTAGATGTGGATGCCTTACATCACTAACCATCAAGCTCGTAAGGAACACTTCGAAATGGATGGTTATGAGTTTCAAGAAAGAGCACTCTCATAGGTTGAAGACCCCCACAAAGTCTCATTGTCTATGATCCCATCAAAGTGTGCCGGTTTCACAAATCAATATAGTCGAAGATCTCTGCAGGGTTGATATTGGAGTATCCAGATCACTGCAATTCATGATAGAAGAGGTTGGGAGTCATGATCAGCTAGGATTCATGGAGGTTGACTTTCATAATTCCTTAAAATCAAGACGGATGTTAAGGTATGGTGGAAACGCCTCAACCTAACTAGAATACTTTCAGAAGCAATTTGCGGCGAATGCAGATTACTTTTATGAAATTTAGGTCGACGAGCACCATCGGTTGATGTCATGTTTTTGGGTAGATGGGGAATCTAAAAAGGATTATTAAGTTTTCAATGATGTTATTTGTTTCGACATAACTTATCGAACAAATAAATATGACATGCCTTTTGGCCTATTTGTTGGAGTTAATCACCATAAGCAGTCAGTTTTACTTGGTGGTGGCCTTTTATTTGGCAAGAGTGAGGAGGACTTCACATGGTTATTTAGAACATGGCTTCATGCTATGAGTGGTGTACCATCTAAAACCATTATCATAGATCAAGATCCAGCAATTGCAAAGGCCATGTCCATAGTCTTTCCAACCACAAAGCATATTTTTTGTTCGTGACATAAACATAAGAAATTTTTCGAAAAATTGTAATCTGTCAATGAAAAATATCCTGAATTTAAAGATAGGTTGTACAAGTTGATTCACAATACCGAGGATACAGATGTCTTTGAATCTGGTTGGTCAAAATTAATGGATGATTATGATTTGAGTGACCATGCATGACTCTAACAAATGTATAGTGTGAGGGATAAATGAATTTCAGCTTATACAAAAAGTATTTTCTTAGCAGGGATGAGCACTACGCAACGGTCTGAAAGCATGAATGCCTTTTTCAACCATTTTGTTGGACCAACCACTCAATTACTTGAGTTCGTGGAGGCATATGAACGTGCTGTTAAAAAGAAGAGAGAAGATGAGAAGGATGCTAATAGTAAAAGTACGTATCGTACTCCTATTTTGAGAACTAAATTTGTTATTGAGGATCGAATTGCCAAATTATATACTAGAGAGATATTTTTTGAATTTCAGGCAGAAGAAGAGGAGTCACATTATTATAGGCCTAAGTCAGAGGTAATAAATAAGAGTCCTGTGATCTACAAAGTACATAAGTATAAATACCACATGAATAGGAGAACAGTTACCTGGTGTGAAGTCAGGAAATTTGCAACATGTTCATGTCGGCTGTTTGACTGGCATGGGATTATTTGTTGGCATATATTATCTATATTCCAGTGGCGTGACATCATCACTACGACCTTTAGTCATTTACTTCGTCGTTGGTCACAACATCTAAAAGAGAATATTCAAGCTTCACTATTTACAGAGAAATGTGATGCTACAAATTCACCAATGGTGCGTCAGCATTTGACACTTCCAAAGTTAAATTTCATCTTAGAGGAAATGACTTCGAGTTGGGCTAGTTTTCAGATAGGAACTACATCTTAAGACACTCTTATATCAACTTTGTGAGAATATATACAGTCACAAAAGTTTGCTGAATGTTTGAATGAGCATCAACAGAACCTTAATGGTGGAGGCAAAGGTGCGAATTTTGAAGATGGCAACCATGTAGATGGGGATGATGGGGATGAAACATCATAGGAGAAATTCAACCTTTAATTAGCGACAATGTACAACCTATCCTAACTCCTACAATCGACTACTCAAATATTGTGCAGCGAAAAGGACGGTCGAGCAAGCGATTAAAATCCTTTGTTGAAAAGGCTATACAGCGCACTGGCCAATTGTGCCGCGGATGCAAGAAGTTTGTTGTTGGACATGATAGATGAAATTGTCCAGAATTACATAAGAAGAATTGAAAGCAACATGGTATGATGATATCATATTTGATTTAACCAATCAAAACCTAATACACTTATATTGACACTTCGGATATCGACCCAGCTCTTGGGAAGATGTTGTTCACGATCACATAGTGTAGTAGTTTCATATTTAAAGTGAGCAACTCCTGAGAAATTTGCCTAGCTGCCTCCTTTCCTCTATCTTTGTCACTGCTGAGCAATGTGAATGATATCTCCTTGCTTATCACTGGAGGATCTACATTTGTCCATATTGGTATGTCAAATACCTCTTTCAGCATTTGATCATTCATTGGTATCTTCACTACCTTGACATATGTAATGGACTCTTTATTCATGTTATAGTAGAATATTCTCACCATATAAGGGTAAATATCCTCTTCAACCATCACAAATTCAAACAATCCACAGTCAACCAACCACTTGGAGAATGAAAAATCGCTGAAGTCTTCAATGCGAAGTGGTCAACCCTTCATCATTGGCCTCGATGGAAACTTTGCTTTATAAATCAACGATGTCCACAAGTTCAGGAAGTATAAATCTTCTCGAAGCTCTCTTCCTCAACAACTGTTTTCTGTTTCTTGTCCAGGAGATTAGTGCATGATGGTCTTGCTTCTCATCGCTTTCGAACTACAGTCTTCTTTGGCCTAGCATTACTTCGTGTATTCACCATGCTGTATTGATTTCACAATCGTCCTGCAAAGTGTGAGATAAATTTCATTAAGGATAATCAACCACTTATGATGCATTATAATATTATTTCATTCATTTTGAAAGCAACAATGGGATGAACAGGCTAATAAGATAGTAAATATGCTCATATACACTTCTACACCAACAAAAACCATGCTAAGTAGGTAAAAAGCTTGTTGAGTACACAAATAGCTTGCTCTGTAGTACAACAGCGCGCTGAGTACACCAATAGTGTGCTGAGTACACCAACAGCATGCTGATACGATATTCTATTCAAATGATGGGACAAATGCTAACCAAATATATATAAATAATTGCTTCGTAATAAAATAAGTTGAGTCCTACCTTTGAAGGCAATCAAAAGATGTAGCTTAAAATGATGTACGTAATCAGCTTAAAACGATGTAAGTAATCTCCTTAGTTTCAAAAGTTTGTCCACATCTTTTGAATTAATGACAATTTTTCCTAGTACATACAATATAGAGAATAGCAACCAAAGAAATTAATGGCAACCGTAAATTGGTCGTTGAATATTTGGAAAATTGAAAGAGACTACGAATCCAACATCAATAACAACCAAAGCAACTCAATGGTTAAATACTCTAACATTTGTCAAACAACATTCCATATTTAATAAACATATAGCAAACTTATAGTAACAAGTATAAAAGTTGTCAAGTCGTTGAACTCTTTTGTCATCTAACATAATATGTTCATTTATCATATAACATGTTGTCACTTACAAATTAGTGTGCTATGCTGTACTTAGGACAATATGCTATAAATATTAGGGATTCATTGAAGTAGCCATTAGCCCCTTATTAAATGTTAAATATTCTTTAGCCTTAATATAATATAGAGATAGGGTCATGCTTTAGAAAAGTTTCATATATAGGTGAACCTTACGGTAGGCTATTATGTCTTTATTTTGACTCACCGGTCGTCTCCTTTCGTCCCACGGGTCGGCTCTGGCAGCGTCGATGCTTGCAATGGTGGCCCCGGCAGCACTTAGCACTGTCTCCCTCTCTATTCTGCGGCCGCCTTCTCTTCCCCACAATCTCCCTCTCCCGTTGAGTTCCTGCTCTTCCCCACGCTCTCCCTCTTTCTTCCACCCGCTTTCTCTTACTTCCCAGCTGCCAGCCTCCTCTTCCCCGCGCTCTTCCTTTCTCTTCTTTCAGTTGCCAGCCTCCTCTTCCCCTCTTCTCGCTTCCCAACACTCTCCACCTCTCTTCCCCACGCACGACCTTTTCTTTTCCCCACGTTTCCATGATGGGATAGGAATCAACACGAAAATCGGCATGCTAGCTCCCCACGCTAACCTACACACAGCAACTGTAGGCTACACGTGGGCTTCATGCACGGTTGAACGAGCGGCCAGGATCTTTTCGCTGCAACGGACGGCTGGGTCACACCATTGCACGGGAATTTGGGTGCAGCGTTGCTGCACTTGAATATATCCCTATATATATAAGGGTAACTCAATTAAAAATGAACATGAATTGTCATGGCGGATGTGGGTATATATATTGAGTAGTGTAAGTGGGAGGTCCAAGTTCTAATATTAGAGGTAAATGAAGTACTCCTACCCTTAGAGTATGTTAGTCTTGATGTATTGGTAATAGCTCAAAAGGAGGTTGAATCAAGTTCCAAAAACTTTTTGTTAAATGTAGTAAAGTGTGCCTACAAAATATAAAATATGGCAAGAAAATTGATAAACATAAAAGACAAAAGCAAAAATTCAACTTAAACATGTATAGTGGTTGGGTCCAACCTTAATGACTTACTTCACTTCTCTATGATTGCAATCATATGTTCCATTAGATAAAATCAAAGGTACATAATTTTGTTGGTTTTTTTGAGCTCACTATTAACTCATACATGTTGGTTTCACAAGCTAATTACGCAACTCATATGATGCTTCTATATCCTCACAGAAGTACAAAACTATTTTTACTATAAAAGAAAACATGTGCAATGAATGCGTCTAGGTAAGTAGAAGTTAGAAATGATGAAGAAATTAGAAGTTTGAATGTTATAGATGTTGAACACAGCAGAGTCCTTCAAATGGTTGTTGAGATCTTTGATGAGAATGTGTAATTTCTTGTACAAAATCTCAACTATCTTGTCTTGCCTTCTTAGTATTCCATTGTCATTGCCTTAATAATGTCTTTTGTATAACTTGGGGTACTTGGGAACATTGTTGTGGTGGCAAATGGTTGGATTCGCATTAAGTGCATTTCTAGCCATTACAACCGCTTTTTAACAACCTGTCAAAGTTGACAGCTGCTGCAGTCATTCGAATTTCAACTATCTCTGCATCATTTTTTGTAGCTCAGTTCTTTTTTTGAGCTTTTATCTTCATGAAAAATTTGTTATGGACAGTCTTTGATGATTCAATTAGAATTTTCAATCTTCGATTTGTCCAAAGAAACTCCTAAGATATCAAAAATTGATTTGTAAGATCAAGTCATCCCATCATTGTCTCGTTCATGTCTTGTTCTTGTCTCATTCCTTTTGAAGAACTTGAAATTAGGCTTTAGTGTATTTCTTCATGCATCTTTTGCAACTTCATAACTCAGCTTAATCAATTTCGAATTTAATAAACTTGATGTGGGGTATCTTCAAGATAGAAATAATGGATTCCATCTTTTAATTTGAAGAAACACAAATAAGGTTTAGAGTCATGGATCAAAACATTTTGTACCTTTCAACTTTTTAGCCGGTTCATCTACAGCAAAATTCCATTATGTTCTGCAGATTTTTTGAACTTATAATTTTAAATAGATACGTCTAGAAATGTTGTGTCTTCAATGTTCTAATACAGAAAACACGTGTAGGGATAAACACTCCCATGGTGTTTCATCGCATGAACAGTTCGCACCCTTTAATATTCTAGTTCAGCCTCACGAACGCACATAATGAAGCCTTTTATCAATTTCCATTTCAATCATTTTTCCAAAACGGGATTCGCATCCCCCGTTGATTTTGCTTTGTGGGCAAACGATTAATTACAATTTTCTTTTTCTTTTTTTAATATATGAAATAAGTAATTTGTTATTAACAAGAAATTTGTGTTTGAAAATGAAAAGAAAATGTGGAAGTTAAAACTTTTCACTCTCCATAATTACCCTATTTTAAAATTATTTTCATATATTCCAATACAACTACTATTTTTTTAATCATTTCTACATAATTACTCATACAACTAACTTATTTATTTAAATTTATTTTCTTTACATCTCATTAGTACATAAAACACCAGTGAATTATGTTAAAGAGAAGCTGATTGGAAATAAAATAAAATGTCAGATAAGAATAACATTTATGCCTTTAATTTAATCTTTGTCTGAACTCTGTCTAAAATGTTTCCCTATTAATCTGAAAGTAAATTTTAATTGATGAGATTTTAAGTGGAAACTTTTAAGATATTATTTTCACTAAAACAACCTTTCGTTGAATATGTGAAGAACAAGGAATCCTTAAGGAGTTTTTGAACTTGAATTCCATGTTACTGCTGCAAATTGCACTTCTGCCTTGAACTTGGACGTGCCTTGCTCGGCTCTCTACAGAGGAAAACGTGCTTTTTGATTGAAATTACAACTATTTGGAAAAATATTGTCTGCCCTGGAGAATTTCAATATTTTAAAAAGAAGTTTAGTTGGTCCCACTTTTATGTAATCTCATCCATTTTTAAAATTTTAGAGTTGATAGAAAATTCATTTTATACATTGTATGTAGTATCATTAGAGTATATTGGAAACATTTTTATTTTTTAATTTCACTGTATATAGGTTTCATCTATAGAAGTGTAAAATCAACCTAATAAAATGGTTCAATATTAAAATATCAATTTTAAAGTAATTTTTTCAACATCTAAACTATTTAAAACATAACTATTATATGGATAAATGATTTTATAAAGTATTACTACATTATAAGATAAGTGTGAATGGATCTAAGCAATTTTTCATAATTTATATATGAATATATATTTTTAAACAAATGTGACCCATGCACATATTTGATTTGGATGGAACTTGATCTCTTAAATAAACAAGTAATGTTAAATACGATAAATGGATTAAATTTTAAATCAATTATCAATAACTTAACATGTAAGAGAGTTACATAAGACCGCTTCTATAGAGCCCATTATTTTAGGATAGCTCAATCAGAGCTAGACCGGCAAACCACTTCATATGTGAAAAATAGACTCTTATGTATTCATGCCAATCTTTTTAGATCAAAATAATTGTAAAATTTTGACCTGCTAACCTGTCTAAATGAAACTCACATATCAATAAAAAATATTTTTTCCCCGGGTTGTAAACCGGCCCAATCGTAGTCGGCCTATATAATTGGGGTGCTTCAATGAAACACCACTTTTATCTTGTGGTGTTTGGCAATTTGTCATAAATTTAGCATCCAAAAACGTAAGAAATAAGTTGAATATTCATATATGTAGAAAGTTAGATTAGCTAACTTATTTGCTGTCACCAATTGTATGCCAAATCGGCTAATGTGGATATGTCTATAGTAGTGCGGGTGGGAACAAATTACTCTTCTATTAGCATGTGTGGTAAATCAAAAGCAAATTGAGGGAAGAAGGTATGCGACCTGATTTTTCTCACCTACTTTATTGGTGTGCGGATATTTTGGACCAATATAGGCAGGTAAAAACTCTAATGGAATCTAGTGTATTGGAGAGGCCATTAGTGGCTAGATGGACCAACTAACATATGGTAAATCCAAAATGACCATGGATGGCGGAAGGCATACTGAGAAAGACTACATGGGCTTTGTTGTTGTCATCAAAGATTCAAAAGGCTTTTTCATCGCAGCTCAAGGATGGAAACATAAAGGTGTCATAGAGCCGTTGCTCATGGAGGCAACTGCTTTTCTTATGGCGATCGAATGGGCTAGGTAACTCAACCTCTAGCATGTCTAAGTGGAAACAAGTCTACTACTCTGCATTCAATTTTTGACTAATGATAATCCTATCTCATCCACTATGGGGGACTATGTTAGTAAGATTAAATCTCTTAGGGCTTTTACTACAAATCATACTTTCCTCCATGTTTTGAGGCAAGTCAAAATTCTAAACATTCTTTGGCTAATTTTGTCTTATGTTCTTTTATAGACAGTCATGTCTGTGGGGTAATCCCCTTAGGCTATACTGAAGAAAATCTGTACAAATAATTTTTTTGCCAATGAAATACACAGATCACTCCATCCCCTTCCCCTCTACGATATTTAACGATCAGAGAGAATTGGGATAGAGTTTTATCCCTAGCTTCAATTATCAAATATATATATATGAGTAATATTCAGGTGTAGCATACCTGCTCCGTAATTATGGTGCAGTTGCCTCAAAATAAGTCTCACATGATCATAAAATTATAATCTACTTTGTCTATTGTATTTAGAATGATGTGTTCTATTACCATACCAAATTTCATTCCAACTGAATGTACATAAATCCATCTGGAAAAAGTACAAATTCAACATAATAACATAATTTGATGTAAATAATAACTTTAAAATAGTTTTTTCGACATGTAAACCATTACTATAAAGTTTATATATAGATAAATAATTATATAAAATATCAATACATTTAATTACATGTAGGGACCATTTTTGACCAAATATACCATTATTATGGTGTAGGAGCGCGTGTGTCTCTCTCTATATAGTATTGGATAGAGACAACGAACTCATTTTCCTACTCCTCTTGAAGTACATCTCTATTGGGTACTCAGTCATCCGAAGCAAGTGATACGTTAAAAAGAAACTAATTTATTTGCTGAACTTATTGAAAATACGTTACGGCATATGACTTTTGGAAATGTGGGGCAACTGCACTGGGTCTTTTGGAAATCCACGAGGCCAATTTTTAATATGGAAGGCGTGCGTGGGTTAACATGACCCAGAAAAGAGTTTGGCAAGCATGAAATGCATGGCCAGCCCGACAGAGAAATTGAAAGTCTCATCTGGCTTGGGTTTTCGGCAAAGAATTTTATATGCATTAATCTCGGAGTCACCCAGATCACAATCCATGGCACATTAAAGGCAGATGTATCCAATCCAATAAAAAAAAAAAAAAAAAAAAAGGCAGATGTACCGAGATATGAAATTGAAACTGATCACAACCATATTTACAGATTTGGAATACCAACAACAAACAAAAACAAAAGATCCCATTCCTTTGGAGTTTCACTGGACTTCCGATCCATTGTAACGTTCTTACAAATTTGTCATTTTATCAAGTTTTTAAATTATATCAACCAACCCTATATTATTTTGAATGAAGCCGAGTAGTTACAAATTATTCATAATGAAACTAAAGATTTTTATTATGCCTAAATGAACTTAAATGTTATTATAGTGAATTTAAATCACTTACAATCATTTCAAACTTCTTCTAACACGTTTGTATTACATAACATAATCCTATATTTTATATGCATTAATCTCGGAGTCACCCAAATCACAATCCATGGCACATTAAACGCAGATGTACCGAGATTGAATTAGAAATTGATCACAACCACATTTACAGATTTGGAATACCAACAACAAACAAAAGCAAAAGATCCCATTCCTTTGGAGTTTCATTGGTCGCATCAATGTGTGTGCTAGAGAAAGTTGTATTGAATACACCTCTAGTGCATTGCTCCAAACAGGTAATCAAAATCTAACAAATGGGATGACTTTCTTCTACGTTTGAGAAAAGCGGACCTCACGACTGAAAGTATATTGGACTATTAGTTACTGGATTTCTTCCACCTGAACAATCCAGTTTTCATTAGGTAACCGTAGCATTAACGCCTGGCTGTATGTGGATCAAAACCCATGCAGGGCTCCGACAAAAAATCCCAATCACTTTTTTTTAAAATAATTAAAAAAAAAAAAAGCCGAATCATGAAGAGTAATTCGCCCTTTCCCGTGAAAGAGCACTTTTAGAATTAGGATTTTATAATATTTAATAAAAAATCTGAACAATTTACTAATCATAATTTTCATATTAAAGTTACTATATGAAAAAATAATTTTATTAGATGTGCATAAATCTGTTATGACTAGTATTTAGGAATGAAATTTTAACCATTAAACGCATATACACTGATTTTTGACATTAAATACTTATTTTAAAATTAAATCCATACATTATATTCGACGCGATCAAATATACTCATAACGAGAAGATTGGAATAATATAATATTCATTGAACATACTAACTCAAAAATAAATATGCAATACATTTAATTATTAAAAACTCATATGAATCATCAAAATTTGAACATGAGATGTTGAATTTTAAGTAGAATGAAATTATTGATTTAGATATTAAGTGTGCGTGGCAAGTGATAAAATTTTTGAAAGAAAAATTTAAGTTTTTGAAATGACAAAAAAATGATATGATACAATGGTGGTAATGATAATACATCAAAAAAAGTAGCGGAAATGATAAGTAACAAAAAGAATAAAGTTAAAATAGATATGTTAGTAGTATAAATAATTGTGTAGAAATAATTAAAAAGTATAATTGTATAGAAATATGCATCGAAATAATTAAAAAATAAGATAATTGTAGAAAATGAAAAGTTTAAAATCAAAATGTTTGATTTGAAAAGTTTAAGAAAAGCCAAACACACCCATTAAAAATAAGTTACATATAATACACTTTTTTAAAGTGCAATACCTATGGAATATTATTTGTGCTCTAGATGATCCTCCCTCTTTTTATTTTACAGTAACCTGCCCCCCACAAGATTTGCATGAGCAATATTGTTTTTGCACCTGATCTGTGAATCTGAATGGCTTGTTATTTTTTGCATTGTAGACATGGTGAGGCCCTTACAAAAATAAGTCCTATCCTTTTCTTGTCAGACCAAAGATTTCTTGATTACTCAGTAGAGATTGCAACGCACAGAGAACGTTAAATATTGTTGTCAAGGTGTACTGTATTCATTCAGATCAAAACATCACTGGCCCGCCACCTCATTCCCAATGGAAGATGATTGAATACTGCAATGCAAAAACCAACTAATCTCCTTCCTGATTCTATAAATAGCTTTTATTCTCATTTCTATCTTATTACCCATGAACTTTGCACCTGAATGCATCCAGAGAAAGAAGTGAATCTTCTTCTTGGCATCTTGCACTCTTCTGGATAATGAGCTGAAAAGAAGAAACCTCTCTTTGGGTTTTCTTGGAATTTTGCTTTGACTATGCAGACATTTTTGCAGTTCAATACAAAGAAAAGGAAGCAGCAAAAACGGCATACATGTTCTTTTTCTATCATTTCCAAAACCTAGGCGTCGACTTTGTATTTTAATTACCTGAAATTAGAAGAAATATCCATCACTTTGGGTTCAATGGAGAGTGGTGATCCTTCCCATGTTGGTAGCTTCCGGAGAAGTCTTTCCACAATGTGGAGGGCCAGAACCTCTGAAGCCTTCTCAAGGTCTACTCATGAGGACGATGATGAGGAGGCTTTGAAGTGGGCTGCTTTAGAGAAACTACCAACTCATGATCGTTTGAGGAAAGGAATACTGACTGTAGCTCCAGGGGACCTCCGGGAAGTTGATGTTGAGAACCTTGGCCACCAGGAGAAGAAGACTTTGTTAGATAGGTTGATTAGAGTTGCAGAAGAAGACAATGAGAGATTCTTGATGAAACTGAAGAACCGCATCAGCCAGTATGGTACCTTCACAACTTTCAGCTTTCTTTCTTCCAACTTTTTGACCTTGTTATCTTAACAATCCTTGGTTCTTTTTCACAAACATTTTTTTTTATCAATGTCATTCAGGGTTGGGATTGATCTTCCGACAATTGAAGTTCGGTTTGAGCATCTAACCATAGATGCAGAAGTTTATGTGGGCAGAAGAGGTTTACCTACAGTGCTTAACTTTACTACTAATATCATTGAGGTGATTCCCAGAACAAAGAACTTTATATTGAGACATAATGATTTGCATAATATCTTCAATAGGTAAATGATGAAAATGGAGCATGATGGAAATTAGGTGAAGTGGGATTCTCCTGATGGAAGACAGTTATAGTCATTTCTGTTGAATTAATTCAAAATTGTATTACAAAGTTGGAGAACTGGGTTATATAGAAGTGATTTTGTGTAACCCCTATTCATTTTTAAGATGTTGATGATTAATGCAAAATTTAATCCATCCATTATATTAAACATTATTTGTTTAGCTAATAGTTTAAGTTTCATCCAAAGCAAATGTGCATGAGCCACATTTGCTCAAAACTAGATATATTTATGTGTAAATTAGGAAAATGTTTAGATCCATTCACATATGTATTAGAATATAATATACTTAATAGAACCATTTATCCACATAGTAGTGTTATTTTACATGATGTAGATGTTGAAAATACTAATTAAAAATTAATTTTTAATATTAAATTATTTTATTACGTTGATTTCACATATTTATAGATATGACTTATACATAGTGATACTAGACAAATAAAATGATTTCTATGATAATATTAATAATGCTAAATATAATAGAAGGAGTGGATTTTGCATCAACTGTTAAGTTATTAAAAATGAAGGGGGTTACATAAAAGAGAGGTTTCATAAAAGCATAGCCCAGGTTTTGGAGATGCAGTAACTCAACTCACTTTTAAACTCTTTGTTTGAAGGGATTCTTAAACTATCTGCACATGATTCCTAGTCAAAAGAGAACATTATCAATCCTAAATGATGTCAGTGGAATCATCAAGCCTTGTAGGTGAGCAGAGAGGCTCCAAAAATCCATTCCTTTGACTTCAGATTTTGTTCATTTTGTAATATTACATAATAGATTGTAAGCTGAAACAAATTCATAGTTTTCATCTTATAATTTCACAGACTGACATTGCTATTAGGCCCCCCTGCATCGGGGAAAACCACTTTACTCCTGGCTTTGGCAGGGAAGCTTGATTCAGATCTGAAGGTAGAATTTTATCTTTTGAATTTTAGGGTTTATAAGCTTTTCAATCCCATCTGTTCAGAAAACTGATTGGTTTTTACTACCTGTTTCAGGTTTCCGGAAGAATGACCTATAATGACCATGAAATGAACGAATTTGTGCCTCAGAGAACTTCTGCATACATCAGCCAACATGATGTCCATATAGGTGAGATGACAGTGAGAGAAACCTTGGCTTTCTCCGCGAGATGCCAAGGAGTTGGAACCGGTTATGGTAAGATTGAAAGCTTTTCATTATTTTTTTTCAATAAAATCACGTAACAGGCACTTTGAAGGATGAACCATAACCATCCATTTCTTTTCCCAAAAATATGTAGATATGTTGCAAGAATTATCACGAAGAGAGAAGGAAGCAAATATTAAACCAGATCCTGATATTGATGTCTATATGAAGGTGAGGTGAAGGTTTTCTTCACAATGGGAATTTCTTTTTTTCTTTTTTTCTTTCCTTTTCCTTATTTCTGAATATAACCTTACATCGTCCACCAACCCTAAAATTATCCCAAGCAAAGAGGAAGAAAGGTTAAAAATGCGAATAATGGTAAATTATAATATTACTCATAAAGTGAGTAAAGGCAAAACAGTTGTTGTTGTTGTTGTTATTATTATTATTATTATTATTATTATTGAAAAACAGTAGGTAATAATGAAGAAAGCAAGTTAAGAATAGTTAAATGTTGCATCAGTTAAATTTGGCCTCTTTTACCACAAGTGATCTTTTTGCCCTTCTTTTCGCTCGAACAAAACATTAGGTAATTGCTTGCCAACCTTTTTTATGTATAAATCAGCTAATGATCTTTCAATAAGTCCAAACTCATGATCAATGTTCCAATTTCCATATGTTTTGAATTATGATGTTAAAAATTTCATGTGTGATCCACAGGCAGCAACATTGCCAGGAAACGAGGCTAGTGTAATTACAGACTATATTATGAAGGTACGCAAGATGAACACCAACCTGAAGACTTTCAAAAAACTTAAAGGTTTGAGTGTTTCAGAAGCAAAGAGATAAAAATCTTACAAATTCACTTGAAACATCAGATTCTGGGACTGGAAATTTGTGCTGATACAATGGTAGGAGATCAGATGGTGAGAGGAATATCCGGAGGCCAAAAGAAGCGTGTCACAACAGGTAAATCAGCAACAGATAGAAAGACTAAGATTACAATAGGAAGTCCAATGCATTTTCTTGGTATTTTAAAGCTACTTAGAAATTTTTCTTTTGGATCACCAAGGGGAGATGCTCGTAGGACCTGCAAGGGCATTGTTCATGGATGAAATATCCACTGGTCTGGATAGCTCCACAACTTTTCAGATTATCAATGCACTAAGGCAATCCATTCACATTCTCAATGGGACTGCCCTCATCTCACTGCTCCAGCCAGCACCAGAAACTTATGACCTCTTTGACGACATTATTCTTCTTTCCGAAGGGCATATTGTGTATCAGGGGCCCTGTGAGCATGTTCTTGAGTTCTTTGAGTTCATGGGTTTCAAATGCCCACCAAGAAAAGGTGTTGCTGATTTCTTGCAAGAAGTAAGTTTCCTAGCCATTGCCATTATTCTTCAAGTATTCACAATTTCTTTTTGGGGAATGGTCCATATATGGAATTCATAAACAAGCTGCCAGTCAAAACCATATAAAGATTAAGCTTGGCAGAGAAAAGAGGGTGCTGCATGATGCAATTGCAAGGATCTTCACCTGCGTTCTTAGTGGTGTAGTTTTGAGTCAAGAAAACAGACTCACTAAGGAGCATGCTGCATATATTTTTGGGTATACCCTTTCTAAGAGAGATTCATAATACAAATTGCACTCTCACTCTCTCTCATAATTCAACAAAGTCATCCAACAGAAAGGAGAAAGCCTATAGGAAAGAAAAAGAGAAAAGAAAACTAAAAGGAAAATGTAAGGCTTCCCTGTTGAAATGGAAATGACTAATTGATGCACTAAAATCTAGTGTAAACCGCAATTGCTTAGTATTATTGTAACAAAATTAGATAACCACCCACAACCTTTTTCCATGCAAAACAGGTAACATCAAGGAAAGATCAGCAGCAGTATTGGATTAACAAGGATGAACCATACAATTATGTGCCTGTCCAGGCATTTGCAGAGGCATTCCAATCATTCCATGTTGGAAGAAGACTAGGAGATGAGCTTGCAGTCCCATTTGACAAGAGCAAGAGCCATCCTGCAGCATTAACAACTTCACGATATGGTGCTAGCAAGAAGGAACTACTGCAGGCTTGCATAGAAAGAGAATATTTGCTGATGAAGAGAAATTCCTTCGTTTACATCTTTAAGACTGGTCAAGTAAGATAATTGAATTCAATATTACAATTGAATTCCAATTTTATGTGTACAACTCAATCTTAAACTTCTCTTTTTCCTTTTTCAGCTCATAGTTATATCACTTATAGCTATGACAGTCTTTATCCGAACAAAGATGCACCATGATACCATAAATGATGGGGGAATCTATTTGGGTGCTCTATTTTTAGCCGTCTTCACATTCATGTTCAATGGATTTGCTGAGCTTGCGATGACCATTTACAAGCTTCCTGTATTTTACAAGCAAAGAGATCTCCTATTCTTTCCTACATGGGCTTACTCTCTACCTACATGGATCCTTAAGATTCCAATATCATTTGTTGAAGTTTTTGTGTGGATTGCTCTAACTTATTATGTCATAGGCTTCGATTCAAATGTCAAAAGGTAAGATTGAACAAAGAATGAGATGGTTAATTTCCAAACTTGGAGCCCTCAAGTACCTATAAGAGAAAATTTTTTGATGCAGGATGCTTAAACAATATTTGTTACTTCTACTGCTTAACCAAATGGCGTCTTCACTGTTTCGAGTTATTGCTGCATTTGGGAGAAACATGATCATTTCAAATACATTTGGATGTTCAGTATTGCTTTTGATATTGGTGATGAATGGATTTATTTTGTCTCGAGGTAAGATGCAAAAGTAAATTTTGATATGATCAAACTTCTAATATAAAAATTTCATAGATGAAATGCCAAGTGATTTTCCAATAATGCAGTATTTGACTGCTGTCATCCAGTACAATATTCATGACACATGCTACATCACTTCAATTTGAACACATCGAGCACAATCATCTTGCAGGAATTATGCTTTGATTATTAGTTCCTATTTGTGTCAGACCCTAGCAATCACTAGCTAAGCAAATGACATGCCACATACCTAAGGATTGATTCCCATAGGCATGGAAGGCATGACTAACTAGGATCAAGTACAAATTCCCAGGAACCAATTCATGCACAAATCTACTATAAATCAAAACCATGCAATTCATATGGAGCAATTAACTAGTCTATCACATCTGAATATTAGTTGAAATGTAAGAAATAACAAAATCTCAATCTTGAATTCCTTTTGTCCCCCTTCTCCATCTGCCAGCAACATCTCTCTCCATATGCATCTGTTTTTACATTCATTTCTTTTCCTGTCTCAATGGTATCTTTTTTACACGAGAAGTTTTAAATAAAATAAGGAACTAATAATCTAGTACATAGGCATAATTTAATTTTTTATATCCATTTTACAAATCAGCAAAAAAATAATGTTCTTGATAGAAGTCTCAAAACTATCATATCTTACGATTCCTCTACTCATTCCACTTGAGAGTTGAGATGGTTCATTCATGACTTCTTAAGTGATTAAATTATTTGAATCCACCATTCAGGACCACCTATCAAAACCACCTTATTTCATGCAAATATGTTTCAAGCACACAATTCTTGTTTTTTTTTAAAAAAAGAAAAAAGTCAACTAATAAATCATAATGCTTTGCAACAAAACAGTCACTCTTTTCAATAAAAAGATTATGTTCTAAAATTTACCATGAAAATATCAACTTTTTTGTAACCTCATCAAATATGTCCTTCCTTTATCATGAAATCATTCATACCATTGACAAAATAAACACTTGGATATCTTACTTCCCTTCTTCACTATTCTTATTGTGTGTGCAGGGGACATGAATGTTAGTCATACACCTCTTTCCTTCGTTGATTTTTTCCCCTTTTTATTTATATACATCTTACTTTCTTGCACATGCGTCCTTTATATGCAAGACTGAGAGCTCTCTTTCAATGCAAAATTTTCATGCAATTCTTGTCACCAATCAGTTGAACAGTCAGTCAATAATCATTCAAACTCAATCAGTTAACCAATTACCAAAATAGAACCAGTTAATCACACTCTAATTGATATGATCTATCAGCCACTGCTTACAGCTGTAGGCTAATCAGTAGTCCCTCAACAGACCAATTCTTCCTTAAATTCTCCCAGAGCGTTTCAGCAACCTCCCACTATGTCAATCGACTAGGACCTTGCACTGAAGTGAAAAAGTGTCCCATTGCATCCTTCATCTCATTATGTGTTCTTGTGGCTCCATTTTAATCATTTGAGGCATACTTCGCATGCCTTTAAATTAATGCAATTCGTGCTCAACTTAAGTTATATCTAGGTCAAAAGAAATTTAAGGATATTAATGCCTCCAAAATGGAATCACCATTAGCTTCTGTTTGCACTGAAGTTAGTGATCTATCAATTTTCAGTACAATCTTCTGACAACTCTACTGATTGACTTCATGGGAGAGCCTAATCTAAGCCTTCTCTGTTTGGTTACAGTGGATATAAAGAAATGGTGGAAATGGGGTTACTGGACCTCACCTTTGATGTACACGCAAAATGCAATCTCAGTGAATGAGTTCTTGGGCAAAAGCTGGAGACATGTAAGGCTCTCAGTCATGAAATTAAAAAGAATTTATATTAGCAAACAGATAACTTTTTAGTATTTCTCGTTGGTTAACAGATTCTTCCGGGATCGACAGAGCCCTTGGGAGTGGAAGTCTTGAAGTCCCGTGGAATCTTTGTCCATGCATATTGGTATTGGATAGGTGTACTTGCACTGGTTGGCTATGTACTACTTTTCAATGCCATTTTCCCCATGGCTCTTTATTATATAGACCGTGAGTATTATCGCTTTAAAATCTGATAAAAAAAGATGCTTTTCTCCATGATCTAATTTTCACACAGATAAAGCCAGCCACTGATTTTCTTTTATCTGATGACAGCATTTGGTAAGGGAGAAACAGTTGTATCAGAAGAAACCTTGAGAGAGAAACATGCAAACAGAACTGGAGAACTTACTGGCCTCACAAACAGGGAAGAAAGCAAAGTTGACCGCACTTCAAGAGAAAGTAAACTTCCAGTTAGTCTATAACATGATTCTATGTCCAATAATATGTGATATATCCTATTGTTTATTTTTCACTCTGGGTTCCATGGTTCGGTGAGTCTGACTACAAGGAGAGTTGAAACTGCTGTGAAAGATCTATGCCTAAAGATTTTCTCTATTGACAATCGAGAGAGAGAGAGAGAGAGAGAGAGAGAGAGAGAGATTAGGTGGCTAGGAAACTGCCATTTAGGACAACTTGGAGTATGGTTGTAAATAAAAATCTAGGTTTTTTTGGGAAAGAGAAAAGATACAGTGGAAAAGAAAAAAGTGAAATAATGTAAATAGAAAAAAAATAAGCTTTTTCCGATTCCACCAATTTTTACCCGTTCCCAAACTGTAATAAAACATGTTTCTAGTCTATTATCTTAGCTGGTTTATTATTCATACAATCTTCTAACGAATTTAAATGGACTACAGCAAGAAGTAGCGAGATAAGTAGCAGTATTTCAGAAGGTTCAATATCAACACAAGCAGAAGCCGTAGCCAATGCTAGCCAGAGAAAAAAGAAGGGAATGGTTCTTCCATTTCAACCTCGTTCCCTCACCTTCGATGACGTCCATTACTTTGTAGACATGCCACAGGTGACTCTGAACGGTTCATTGATGGATAATGGGTTTGTAGGTCCTGAACAAGAGCATGTCATTAATGTTTCTCGTTGGCTTGAAATTGAAGGAAATGAAAGCACAAGGTGTCACCGAAGATCGGTTGGAGCTGCTGAAAGGTGTGAGTGGAGCATTCAGGCCAGGAGTTCTTACTGCGCTTATGGGGGTGAGCGGTGCCGGGAAGACTACTCTGATGGATGTATTGGCGGGTAGAAAAACCGGTGGGTATATAGAGGGAACAATCAAAATATCTGGGTATCCCAAGAAGCAGGAAACATTTTCTCGTATATCTGGATACTGTGAACAAGATGACATTCATTCCCCCAATGTCACAGTCTATGAATCTCTCCTCTACTCAGCTTGGCTTCGGTTACCTACCGAAGTTGATCGGCCAACCGGAAAGGTGAGATTTTTCTCACTGTTTGCTCTATTCTATTACGGTCCCTCTGTGGAAGATGAAGAATGCCGGTTACTTTCAATATTGCCGGCCAATATTTCCGGAAGTCTGGACTAATATTGCATTAACATTCTTAAATTTACGGAAATTATAGATACACTCTTAAATTTTACATAAAATTACATAATAGCAGTAATGAGTCAAGAGAATAAACTTAAAATAAATAGATCAGTCGTATAAAAATAATTAAAAAATAAGTTAATCACGTAGAAAGATTTAAAAAAATAATTTTAAAAAATTATAGAAAGTGAAAATTAAAAAATTTTCGTTTTAAATCTTTTATGAGTAAACAAACACACCCCTAACAGCTCTACTTTTTTTCAATTATTACGTCGTACTTTTTTATGCGACTCTACGGTCTTATCTTTATTCCTAATTCTTCTACTACATCTAGCATATCAAACCGCCCTCTTGCTTTTTTGGCTTTTGGGGAGTTTATCTGTATTATGTCTTATTTTTTATAAATACCAATAATATATAAATATGCGCGTAAACTTTACGGTGCGAATGTGTTGAAACTCTTTTTTATTAAAAATCTATGTTAAGGATGCTCTGTAACTGGTTTAATTCAGTTTAATAGGCTTTGAGTCTTCGTTCCTTCAAAATAAGAGAGTAATGAGATATAATAAAGATAGTAATTAGAAATAAAGAAAATAAAGATAAAAAAGATAGTATCATTGTATGAAAAGATATTAAAAATGATCAGAACGCAAAAATAATAAGATAAAATAAGATATTTAAATAGTTAAGGTATCAAATTATATCAATAATCACAAATAAATTTTTTTTATCAAAAGGTACGATGGAGTGTGAAAGATTTTTTTACTTCATAGCAAACAAATAATGTAGATTTCTTCAAGAATAGATATAAATAGCTCAAACTGAAGAATGTTCTAATTGATTATTAAATTTGGAAATGGAAATAATTAAATGGTTTGGAAGTTAATATCAATGGCAGTCACTTATTCATTTGGTGGCTAGCAGATGTTCATTGAGGAGGTGATGGAACTGGTGGAGCTGACAACACTAAGGGATTCAATCGTGGGCATGCCTGGAGTAAGTGGGCTATCGACCGAGCAGCGTAAGAGGATGACCATTGCAGTTGAGCTGGTTGCAAACCCATCAATAATATTCATGGATGAACCCACATCCGGCCTTGATGCAAGGGCTGCTGCCATTGTCATGAGAACTGTCAGAAACACAGTTGACACTGGAAGAACAGTTGTCTGCACCATTCATCAGCCAAGCATTGACATTTTTGAAGCTTTTGATGAGGTATAGAACACCACAATAAACAAAATAGAAGATTGACTGAGAAATTAAAAACCATTGGCAGGAAATATCATTGATGTGAAAAGCTCTCAAGTTGATCTTTTTAGTATCTCCTTTAGCCTTGGGTCACGTTACTCTCTTTTCATCCTTTTCTCCTCAAATGCAGCTGTTCCTATTAAAGCGAGGTGGCGAAGAAATATATGTAGGTCCACTTGGGCACAATTCTTGCCACCTGATTAAATATCTTGAGGTGAGCTAGCCATATGAAATTCTTTCTTCTTTTCTTAAAAAATATATAATTACATTCATCAGGCTTATGGATTCTGGGATTGCTTTTGCAAAGGGAATCAATGGAATCAGCAAGATAAGGGATGGTTATAATCCTGCGACGTGGATGCTGGAGATGACAACACCAGCACAAGAAGAGGCTCTTCGTGTTGACTTTGCAGAACTCTACAGGAACTCAGAATTATATAGGTAGGCTGGGGAAGAAACAAACTCACTCACTCACTCACTCCAAAGTGATCAAGAATGAGTGGTATGTAATGTTTCACAACTGTTGCAGGAGAAACAAAGCCCTGATTGCAGAATTAAGCACTCCTCCTCCTGGTTCTACAGATCTCTACTTCCCCACTGAGTATGCACAACCTTTCTTGGTACAGTGCATGGCTTGTCTATGGAAGCAACATTGGTCTTATTGGAGAAATCCACACTACACAGCACTGAGATTTCTGTTCACAATCTTCATTGCCTTGGGGTTTGGAACAATCTTTTGGGATCTCGGCACCAAAACGTAAGCATTCATTCGATCTAGAGAAATTCAAACTCAGGGCGTTTGATTTGGAGATGACAATGGTATGTACCATTTCAGGGAAAGGCAGCAGGATGTGTTCAATGCCATGGGCTCCATGTATGCTGCCGTTCTATTTCTTGGATTTGTAAATGCCTCAGCTGTGCAACCGGTTGTGGCCATTGAACGTGTAGTCTTCTACAGAGAGAGGGGTGCTGGAATGTATTCAGCCTTCCCATATGCATTTGGGCAGGTAACAGAACAAAAATAAACTCAGAACACTTAGAACTTCATCCATTCTCCCCATGATCACTTCTGCTGGGCTGTAATTGCAGGTGGTGATCGAGATCCCATATGTGTTCGCACAGGCGATGGCATATGGGCTTGTCGTCTATTCGATGATTGGATTCAAATGGACAGGCAACAAGTTTTTCTGGTACATGTTCCTCATGTTCTTCACATTGTTGTACTACACATACTTTGGGATGATGTCTGTAGGAATCACCCCAAATGAAAACATCGCTGGCATAATTTCAGTTGCATTCTACTCCATATGGAATCTCTTCTCCGGCTTTCTGATACCACGGCCGGTAATTAAGTTGAAATTACTGTTAGTTTTTCTCAATTTTTTTACTTCGAGCTTCTGAACAGTGTGGTGCACCAGAGAAAACTGAAAGGTGTTTGAATTGATTACAGAGGATTCCTGTGTGGTGGAGATGGTACTACTGGGCAAACCCAATAGCATGGACCTTGTATGGGCTCATTGCTTCACAATTTGGAGATGTAGAGGATATGATTGACTCAGGTTCGACAGTGAAGGCATTTGTGAGGAGTTACTATGGATTCAAACATGATTTCCTGGGCGTGGTTGCTGTCATGGTAGTTGGGTTCGCTCTCATGTTTGCATTCATCTTCGCACTTTCAATTAAGGTGATCAATTTCCAAAAAAGATAAAATGAGGTTGATTTCATCCTAGGGAGGCCTTTTCAGACACTGCAATTAAGTATAATATATGGGTGCATGTTGTTAAATATTCTGGGGTGTTTATGCTTGATTATTTTGGTTACGCATATAATTTCATTGGGGGTTTGCATATAGGATTGCACATGGGTTTCCTTATGTAAGTGCATTTTATGTAAAAACCATATATATGAACATGCAGTTAATTTGTGGACATAAAGAGAGGAACTGAGTGGGAGATGCTGAGAAAGGGACTTTCCTTTTTTCTTAGAGGAAAGATGTAATTGTTTTCTAAATTAGTGAGTTACTGTCTTCTCTAGTGCTTTAAGTTGGCTTGCGTCTGACCTCTATCCTAACATATCTTTGGACTGAATGCAAACACCAAGCAAAGATGAGATGGATCGTGCAGCAATCATTGCATTAGGTGAGGAATACGAGTGGGGGAGTACAAGAACGGTGGAACCATGGGCGTTGGTATGACTAGCTAGCTACATTAAATCCATTTCAATTTCAACCACGATTATTAGCAATTAGTAACAAAAAAATTACGTTCATTGTATAAGATATTTTCTGCGTAAAAGTCATTTATCCATAAATTTTTGAATCTAAGGTACGTAAGTCATAAAATATTTGCAACTAGGAAAATAATTTCCTTGCAAGTGAGCATATGCTATAATTTATTCGAGAAAAGATGACATCTTTAGCAACCAATTTTAATTTATTGCAATAAAAAAACTGATTGCGAAAGATCAAATTTCTTGTAATTATGGCTAATCTACCATTAGTATTGAGATGCATTTAATTAATTTGATCTCAAAGTTACTAGAATAAATCGATGCGTTTGGAACAGAACAGGAGAGGGGAAATGAGAGAAATGAATAAATTGAGATGAGAACCAAATTAATAAGAGTTCTTATTACCTCTTTCTCGTCTTATCCAGGAAATTTCTCATTTTTTTCTCCTAGGAATGAATAAATATCCCCTTTATAAACCTTTTAGGAGACTTGGATCCCAAAGATGATAATGATAACTAATAACAAGGGTTTTGACAGTATATCTGGACTCTGGGGTCAATTCTGTTGGATATATTAGTAGCAGAGTGTCCATCTGAAAAGACAATGATGAGTTCCATTGGATTGAGATAGCATATAATAAGAGTAGTGTCAAACAAGCTAAGATGTCGTTCGGTACAATTAGGTGATGATGGAGCAGCATTGGGCAAGCGAAATGGACTTATGAGGGAAGGAAGGATGTCGTTTCATTAACAGCCCTACATGGAGTCTTTCTTAGGAGATGTGGGTGTTGAAAGAAAATTTTCGTTGGCGGTGTTGGTAGTGACTCCTTAATGGATGTTAAACCCATGTTACTAATTTTTATTGTTGGCAAAATTAAAACGCAGTGTGTTATCGCCTATTAAACACAAAACCGAGACACTACAACAAACGTAGATATCTGTGGTTAACTTTGTACAGCCAAATTTAAATTCGATGACATCTAATAATTAATGCAAGCAATTATTATATTTTTGCAGCTAAGATTGCTGTTATTATTTGCAACAAAATTTAAATGACTATATTAAATATTCGTTTCGTCTTCGTAAGTCAAAAACCGGTCTACATTTAAGGCAAAAACGGATTGCATTTGGACAAGTGACAATGCACTAAGGAGTCACGTATATAATACTATATATTGCCAAATATATAGACTTGATACTGTGATACAGTGCTGGAAAATAAGGCTGACATATAATCTTTCATCTGCATAAGAATTATATTTCAGACGAATAAGAATTATGTTTTAGATGTTTATAATACAACGTTAAAGCTATTATTTAAATCAAATTACTTTTACTATGTTTATTTTGTATCATCTTAAGATGAATCCCATGTATGCATAATAGTCAATTTGGATGAAAATCAGTATGTCACTAAAATAATTAATTACTGCAATGATCGAAATCCATTTTGATTTCACGATACATATCTATATTCAGAGCGATATCATATGCAGCCAACAAGCTGAGCTATCTGTAGTCAATTGAGCATGATATGTGGCCAAAAAACCAAACTAGCTGCTTTAATAAACTTTGTTGTGGTGAGAAAATATTCTGAACTGCCATCATAAAATATACAGAGTAATAACATTTGTATGAGAATTGAAGAAGAAATTAAATTAAAGATTTACTTTATTGGTACGTTTGTTAGCAATATTATTATAATGATATTGATAGGTAATTTGCAAATATACTCACATAATTTCATCATAATTGCAAATATATTCATATAATTTCAGAAATTGCAAATTACCATATATAATTTGACCATAATTATAAATATGGGATCTTTTGTATGCTCCTGAATGCATACACTAAGTTTTTTATATTTTTTTGAAACTTTTTTTACACAACTATTCATTTAAGTGTATTTAACATGTGTATTAATTTTTACCATTTTTAGATTTTAGATTTTTTTTGGATTTTTAAAAATAATGGCATTTTAGTAATTTTAAACTGTTTGCATAAAATAAATACTTATATTTGAAACCATAAGTTGCTGCTTCTGTAATTATATTCAAATAATCTTGTTGCATAAAAATTGTTTGCAACCATAAGTTGCTGCGTCGGTAATACAATTACATCTCTATATGCAACGATATGTTGCTGCATTTATTATTAGATGCAGAAAAACCAAATTGGCTGCTTAAAGGGGCTGCATTTGACGCCATCTCTTGCAGTAGTTTGCGAAAAAGATCTAAAATAACAATATATAAAAATATATAAATAATAATGTTAATGTCAATTTAAAAATTATATAAACAAAATAAATAATTTATGAATATAATATTTTCATTTTATCTTTCTTTTGCTTGTACTATATTTCCATATGGTAAAAAAAATGTGAAAATGCCAAAAATATATATTTATTTTTAAAATTTTATTATATGAAGGGCTCCGCTACTATGCAACGCAATTACATATAAATGAAGCCATGTAACCCTTTTAATTTTTAATTTGTCCCAAATAAAATAAATTTTCTATCAACTATCTAAATTTTAAAAATGAAAAAAGTTATATAGAAAAGAGGTTTTGTAAAAGTAAGCTCTGTCATTTTATAAATTGTTTTTCCGAATAATCTAAATTTTAAAAATGAAAAAAGTTATATAGAAAAGAGGTTTCGTAAAAGTAAGCTCTGTCATTTTATAAATTGTTTTTCCGAACAGGGAGAGATTTTTTTTTTTTTTTTTTGATTGGTACAATTACATGTATCTCAACACATATTATACTTGAAGATCTGAGACATTCTTACAAATATAAGGGACACATATTCCCAAAGAAATCTGGAGACACAGCTCCACAAAAGAATAAGAAAGACACAGCTTCCAACAACCACCTGGGAGACCACCTGCTCCCACACTTCATCAATACGGGAGACCACTTTTTTTTTTTTTTTTTGCTCCCACCCATTTTTCCCGCCCGGAGCGCGATTCGAAACTCCGCCGCTGCCCTGCGCACATTTGCGCCCACTGACAACTACCAACCGAGTTAGCCTCGGTTGGTGAACAGGGAGAGATTTAGAGGGAAGGCCTTTCACGGAATGATCATCTTTCCCTATTCTTATAAGGTGAGATTCAGGTACACTTCTGCAGTTCCACTTATTGAATTCCAACATACGAATAGCAAGAAATTAGAAGTTTTCATTTTGGACGTTATAATTAATTATATCTGAATATTAGGAATGTATCTGCCGTGTCCTGATTCTGTCCGCGTTGCTAGTTCCAGTGAATGTGCAATCGTACACATGAATGTCTTGAACCGAAGCAGGAGTGTTGTTAGTTCCCAAACTACCTGAATCGTATAGGTTTGGAGGGGGCGAATATGCCCCCATGCTGAAAATTCAGAACCTTGATTAAGGCCTGTTTAGGACCGCTAGTAACGAAGGCCATAAGAATGTGTTGTCAAAACTAAAATTTAAAACTCTCTAGAAACATGGCCGCAGAAAGATTGCTAACAAGTCTTTTTTTTAATTTCGAAGTGGAACTGGTTCCAGTTTGGAACCTTTTAGTGTTTGCAAGCCCTGCTGTGAATCCAAGTCACACATTATATATACCGAACATCACCTTGATTAAATACTTCAGGAGACCGTGGGGCCATAACAAAATTCAGAGCGATTGAACTAGCATCTATTAGGGCCAATTCAGATGTCCAATGAGATGATTATTAATATCTCAACTAAATGAATATTAATGTTGGATTTACCTTGGAAATGGTTCCTCCATGTGGTTTTTGTTGGAGATCACACTAAACTTGTAGATGCATTAGATTAGAATATCGCATGTTAGGATCTAACATTCATATATAAATTTAATAATGTTATTATATAGTTTTAGACATTTATTAAAAGGGGGCCATGCAAATATTTGGTTTTGATGAAAATTTTTTTTTATTGAAACAAATATAATTTGAATGCAACAATGGGAAGAGTAGATTTCGCATCATCATCGAGAGTATGCCAAAATAGGATTAAAGGTAGGAGTGCAACTTGAGTCATTTGGTATTGTATTTTCCAATTCTAAAGTAGTTATTTCGATTAAAAAAAAAAAAGCATTTATCCATGAAACAACTAAGCTTTTTCTTAGTATAAAAAAAAAGGTATGCTTTTGTATAACTAAGTCATATAGAAAGTAGAAACCGTTCCATGTAATTCCCTTCATTTTTGGGATTTCGATATTTGATGGAAAGTTTAATCTATTCATCATAGGTAATATCATTTGTTTGCCTAAAAGACCAAATTTCATCCAAATCCAATATATACATATGTCACATTTACTTAAAAATAAGTACAATCTTATGTAAAATTAGAAAAAATACTTAAATTCATTCACATATGTATTAAAATATAATAATACTTTACAGAATCATTTATCCACATACTTGTGAGATTTTAAATGGTTTAAATATTGAAAATACTTCTTAAAAATTAATATTTAATATCAAATTATTTTATTACGTTAATTTCACAAGTTTGTAGATGAGGCTTATATGAAGTGATATTAAATAAATGAAAAGGTTTTCATAATAATATAAATGATGTTAAATATAATGGATGAAGTAAAATTTTCACCAATCATGTAAATGTTAAAAATGGAAAGCGTTACATAAAAGAAGAGTTTTATAGAAGTGCTCTTGAAAATCAATTAGAAAAAGGAAAATTCCTTTAAAAAAGAGAATTTTTTTTTAAAAAAAATTAGATATATATTGAAGGCATACCCATATGCCAGGTATCCATCATTCCCGATATCCATTACATGTAACCTACCCAACAATCAAATCTTCAATGGTTCATAGTTGTTGATGTAGTTTATTTAAAATAACAAAAATAATAATAAATTCAATCAGTTCACTTCATTGGGTTTTGTCTCCTTCGTGCAATTGAAATATAATCATTTTCGAGTTAAAAATTTTTAAGCTAGAATATGTAAAGATTGTTGTAATAATCAAATAAAAATTTCCCATGGCAGAAATAGTATTAGTGTTAGCCTAAATAGTAGTAGTGTTAGCCTAAATAGTATTAGTGTTAGGAATAGTATGTTGTAACATTTTAATTGAAGAATGTAAATCATAATTTATTTAGGCATTTTCAAGTGCTCCTTTCATAAAAATACAATTTCTCATATTTAAAGAAATTTGACACATCCATTTAATAGAAATTTTTATTGCCAAAAACTCAAGTACAAATATCAGGTTAATTCATTAAAACTCTAATCTATTGGGCCAATATTCATTAGATTCGTATATTCATATTTGAACTTTACTATAATTTAAATAATGTACCTGTTCAGTACTCGTAAGTAATAACAAATTTTCTTTTTTTTTTAATAAGAATTTTCTCTTTTTCTTTTTCTAGTTGTTTAAATTTCATATCAATTAACGATATATAATATATGCTAAGGTCACCAAGACACTAGATCACATAAGCAAGATTTCCTTTTAACTTAAATTTAAAATCTTAACGTATCCATATTAAATTTAAACTATGCCACCAAACAAATCCATGGGGTTTCCATATGAAAAATTTTAAATATGTTTTAATATAAAGTCGGGTCAAAATTGGGTTGCGTTGACAGACAACATAACCTGCACCAACCCGGTCTATGAAATCAGGTCGAGTTGATTCAGGTAACCCTTTTCTAAAATACTCAACACAAACTTAAAGTGTGTTTGGGAATGGGTAAAACTTTTGATGAAAAGTTGTAGAGAATAAAAGTTGTCAAATAATGTGATATGATAGGGGTAATGATGAAGAATAAATAAGATAAAGTTAAAATAGATAGGTTAGTTGTATTGGTAGTTGTGTAAAAATGATTAAAAAGTAGAGTAGTTGTATAGAAAAATGTGAAAAAATAATTAAAAAAAGGTAATTGTGGAGAGTAAAAAGATTTAGATTGAAAAGTTTTAACTTAACAACTTTTTCTTAATAACAAACACAACCTTAGCTTAAATAATCGAGCTGAGCCAGACCCTAACTACATCCCTGGTATAGCTGCAGGAGGGCAACTTGATTTAGCTAATACTCTCATCCAATTATAAATTAGTTCTTTCAATTAAAAAAAAATTACCCATGAATTAACCAAGCTTTTTCTCAATATAAATAAAAAATAGAAAAAGGACAATACTTTAAAGAAGAGGAAAATATTTAAAAATTAAAAATATATTGCAACTATACCCACATGCTGGGTATCCATAGTTCTCAATACCCATTATATCTAACCTACCCAGCAATCAAATCTTCAATGGTGTTTCATTATAAATATATGTAGGAATATAAATATACATAATTCAAGTGCATTCGGATTGCATTATAATTATAGTGCAATCCGTACACTATGAAGTTCACTTGATCATGAATTAGAAATCTACTCTACCCATTGTATTTAGAATTATTTATTTTATTAGCATACCAATTTTAATTCAAGTCCAATATGCATATGTGCCTCATTTTAAAATAGTATAAAATCAATGCAATAAAATAATTTAATGTCAATACCAAAAGTAATATTTTAAATATTTAAATCGTCTAGACTCTAAAGTATGATTTTTATATGGATAAATAATTATATAAAAAATTATTAATTTTAATATATGTAAGGCTCATTTTGCAGTGGATTCATCTTCATATGATGGGTTCTCTCTTTTTTTTTTATATGTATATATATAGAGAATTTATTCAAGTGCATTCTAATTACACCACAATTACCATATAATCCATGCATTGTGGAGCTCACTTGATTATGAATAAGAAACCTACTCCACCCATTATATTTAGAATTATTTACTTTATTAGCATACAAATTTTTATCTAAATTCAACATGTGTATGTGCCATATCTTAAAATGATACAAAATCAACATAATAAAATATTTTAATAAAAATATCAAGTTTAAAATGATATTTTCAACATCTAAATCATTTAAAGTATGATTTTATATGGATAAATGATTGTATAAAGTATTATTACATTATAATGTGTAATGTAATAATACTTTATACATTCATTTATCCATATAAAAATCATACTTTAAATAGTTTAAATGCTAAAAATATCACTTTAAACTTGATATTTTCATTAAACTATTTTATTACCTTATATCATTTTAAGATGGGGTCAATACTCATATTGAATTTGAATGAAAATTAGTATGTGATCAAAATAAATAATTCTAAATACAATGAGTTGATAGATGTTAATTTCAATACATGTGGGGCCCTTTTTGGGCAGACTGCAGTGTTATTATGATGCAGTTCATCTGCACTAGATTAATTTATATATATATATATATATATATATGTGGAGTTGTGATTTTTTGCGTCTGGGCTAAGCCTCGGCTATTTGTGTCCGCACATTATCCACCATCGAATCTGGCGGAACGGCTAACAGCCGTGCGATGGAATAATTGTAGGCGGCTCCCTGCGTCTTCCCAACCGCCTTTAGCTAATTTGCTGCAGCCATTAAATCCAATCATAAGCACAACACTTTGCAGTCCCCAACCAAGCAGAAACCGACTACCAAATTTGGCAAGGCATACCATGGTTGCCAGAGTTATCGACGGTACAATGAGATTGGGCATATGATTCGCCTGATATAGTTGGAAGGGAGAGAGAGAAAGAGGTCATGCCGTCGCCGGATCGGAGAAGGAGAAAGAAGTCACAAGCGAAATGGTAGAGAGATGGGGATAGGGATGGCATTGAAACAAGAGAGGGAAATAGAAATCGGAGGTGGCTCGAAATGGGAGGAGCCTTCCTTATTTTTTTGGAGTGCTGAGTACTAGTTTTTTTTTTAAAATTTTCCGCCTTTAGTTGTAAGTCGCAGGGATTCGTCGGCAATTTTTCCATCGCAAGGCTGTTAGCCGTTCCGCCAGATTCGATAACAGATAATGTGCGGACGCAAATGGCTGGGTGCTGTAGCCTGATCTGATGCTCCGGGCGCATACACTTATTTTTTTATTTTTAAAATTTTTTTTATAAACTTGTTCGCCCAATTGTGTTTAGTGTGTGTGTAAATTTTTACCATTTTTGGAGTATTTTAGATATTTATTTTTTATTTTAAAAAATTAGTCGTATTTTAGGTAATTTTAAATTACAAAATGCCATTGATTTTTAAAAATAAAAAATAAATATCTAAAAATCTCCAAAAATAGTAAAAATTGATACATAAGTTAAATACATTTGGGCTAACAAGTTTATGAAAAAATTTTCAAAAAAAATAAAAAAATAGGTGTATGCGCCCGAGAGCATGTAGCATATAGTAGCATGCTTCGACTTAGCCCGACGTAAAAAATCACTGCTCATATGTATGTATATACGTATATATATGTACGATTTTGCTTCTATGAAACTTCTTGTTTATGTAACCACCCTTCATTTTTAAAATTTAGATGGTTGATGAAAAATTCACTTCATCCATTGTATCTAGCATAATTTATAGTATATTGAAAATTCTTTTTTTTAATTTCATTATATATGGGTTCCATTTATAAATATCTAAAATTGACATAATAAAATAGTTGAATACTAAAATAATACATATTCATTATCATATATGTTGCAATGACCAATATCACAGCAAATGCTTATGAGGCCTCCGGTGTCATGATAACCATGTTTGGTCCAATTATGCGGGTATTTACCGGAATAATTCTCTATTGTGTGAGGATTATAAATGTACTTGATGATAATATCAATTGTTACAATATATAAATACCAATTCAAAAATATCACAGCAGATGTTTAAAAAATTAAAATTAGGAAATTTTTTTTATCCTATCACCCATATTGGATAACTAGGCAACTGATGAAGATGTACCTTATGGAAAGGATAAACAAGATAAATTTCTTAATTCAACTGTGCACTCTAAACCTCTAACCATGCACATCTTAGACACTCATATCAACCAATTAGTACTACAAGTGGTGACTATAAATTAGAAAATTGTGCATATGTACTTTTTTAATTACCTCTCCATCTTTTTTGGGATTTTATCATTTTTACCCTCTTAAGTCTATAGCTAACCGCGTGGTATATGGTTGTGCCTTTCTGTTGGCTGACCACGGGTTCGAATGGTGGCTGCTGCAAAAATCGAGTGGTGGTAGCATCTCCCTGCAGTGCACGGGAGTGTTCACTGACCCATTTTGTAGGAAAAAGGGAAGACTGAAAATAGATGTATTGTTAGATAGATGGTAGAATGATGTAGAAATATGGTAACAATGTCTCAAGGGGTTTTATTGTAATGCATATTGAGATAATTGTAAATTTATCAAAAAAAAAAACCCATAGTTATTAATTTATGAATTTTGTTCACATAAACACTCATATGATTACTTATAAAAAACACTTGTATTATTAACTTTGAGCAGATCTTGTGACCATAAATAACCTGTTAAACTTTCAACTCCATTAAGAAACCTTGGCAGCTGCCGTGAGCAGACGGCAAAGTGCTTTTGCCAACAAAGTCTACAAGTAGGCTGTTTTATATAACTCCGTAAAAGATGAGAAGTGAACATAGATATCCCCTGTTTCAATCATTTATTCATCGAGTCCCCTGTACAAGCGGTTTCATGTAACTCTACCCATTTTTCAACCTTAATAATTGATGTCAAATTTTATCTAAATCAAATATGCGCATTACCAGCCTTCGAAAAAAATATATACATTAGCACATTTGATTAAAAATATACCTTTATATATTTTTGATAACCATATGTTTATATATTAAATTATGAAATGTTTATGTCTATTGACATATACATTAGAATTCAACAATACTTCCTCAAATAGTTATTCATATGCGATTTAGATGTTAAAAATATAATGTTAAAATTAATATTTAGCATCAAATTATACAAAAAATTTATGCTTTAACCCTCTAATTTCACGTATTGACATTTTATATCCCTCGAAGTTTGCATATTAGTATTTTAAACTTTATGAAATTTGGTTATTTGCATTTTAGACTTTTGATCCTAACAATGTAAAAAAAAATACTATTAAAATCTTGTACAATGTATAAAATGCCATTTGTATGGAAATTTACATTTTAAACTCTCTAACTTTTCATATTTGCATTTTAAACCTTAATTTTGTGAAGCATTTGAAGTAATGTTTGATATTTTGCATTTTAGGCATTAGGTCCTCATGACTTGAAAAAATACTATTAAAATCTTGTAAAATACCTAAAATATTTTTTGCATTTAAAATCCTCTAACTTTAAATAATTTCATTTCAAAAGGACTAGTATTGAATTGTATAAATAATTGGAATCCATATTGCAAAAATTAGCCTATATATTCATGAAGTAAAGTAGATTATAGGATCACCAGAAATTCTAATATTCTTTCTCATTCATGGAATCAATTATGACTACCAATAAATTAAGAAAAAAGAACTTGTTATTGCCTGGAACTGGAGAAGCTATCAGCATTAAAATCAATTATCGAAGCTTTATTTGATGCTTGATTTAGCTAATATTTGAAGTAGAAAAAGAGTAGTGCATTTTTTCTTAGTTTCTTAATGGTCATGATCGATTATATGAATGAGGAAAAAGGTTAAAATTTTTGATAATCCAATAGTCTATTGTACTTTGTGTACATGTAGGTTAATTCTTGCAATATGGAATTCAATTATTTTTACAATTCAACCTAGTCCTTTGAAAATGCAAATATGTAAGGTTATTGGGTTTAAATGGAAATAATTATTTAGACATTTTATAATATTAATGTTATTTTTTAACATTGTAAAGGCCAAGGTTCTAAAATGCAAAAAATTGAACATCACAGGGTTTAAAATGCTAATTCACGAACGTTAGGGTTTAAAATGCAAATACGTAAAGTTAGAGTGTTTGAAATGCAAATTTTCTACAAAAGTGCATTTTAGACTTTAAAAGATTTAATGATTTTTTTAATGTTATTAGGGCAAGGGTCTAAAGCGCAAATAACCAAACTTCACTAGGTTTAAAATGCAACTACACAAACTTCAAAGTATAAATGCAAGTACGTAAAGTTAAAGGATTTAAGACGTAAATTCTCCATTTATACAATTATAAATGACGGTCATACATGATGACACCAAAAGATTGATGAAATTTTCATGAAAATATAAATAATAATAAATATGATGAATAAATTAGATTTTCATCAATTATCAAGTGTAAAAACTTGATAAAGTTATGTAGAAATAAAGTTTTATGGAATTGTAACTCTGTTCATTATAAAATGAAATAGTTAAATATTTTTATTAGATTTTAAATAAGATCATGTTAATTTTTAGAGCTTTTCCAATATATTCATTACATTTTTAAAATCTTAGAAATACTCACTAAATCCCAAAAATGCTCATTTCATACAAATCTAGAAGAAATTTGGATAAAGCTAGATACATGATGTAAATCTAATTCCTTGACTAATAGATTACATCTGAAAAAAATTATATACTCTGAGATTTGAAGAACCTAGAGATCATGAAAAATACTCGATTTTATTCAATAGAAGCATAATAAATTTATTTGCTTTGGGAGAGAAGATTAGAGAAGAGGACAAAACATTACTTATGTTAGCCTCATTAGCTAAATTATTTTATCATATTATGATGTTGTTATACTTCAGAAAGTATTCTTTGCAACTTGACGGCGTTATTACTTCTTTACTAATGAATGAAACTCATAAAACGAATAACAATAATTGATCATCAAGTAGGGAGTGCTTTGGCTATGACTGGTGGCCAACAATATAAGTAAATATCATCCAATAGTTTAAGTGGATCGAAAAGTTTATACAAACTAAATAGAAATATTGATTACTAAGAATGTGACAAGAAATGTCACATAAAAATAATCTATTACAAGTGGAAGGAGATTTAGAAGAAAGTCAAAGAAAGGGGAAGGGGAAAGAGAAGACATAAAGTTGAACGATCTAATTATTCTTTAAGCGTTGTGAACTTTGATAGTAATGTGTTGCCTATGGTAGATGCATCTGTAGCTAATGGTGATTTTGGTTGTTCATTTTACATATATGTAGTCAAGGAACAATTAAATTTCTACAATGAGGGCAATGGTGGTGTTATGAGGATGACAAATAATGCAAAGAGTAGAGTTGCAAGTGTTGACGCAATACAAATTGGCATGTTTAATAGAGTTGTGTGAATGTTGATTGATGTAAAGTACATTCCTAATTTATGAAAGAATATAATTCCTTTGGGTACGTTAAACTCCACAGAGATCAAGATTTCTACTGCAGGTAAAGTTCTAAGGTAACTAAGAAAGCTACAGTTTTGATAAAAGATCATCAGATTGGCATCCTATATAAACTAGTAGGGAGTGTGATGGCAGGTGGAGTTCCTGGGAAGTTCCAAGTTTTGGTGGAGCACAAGTTCAACTCTAACAATATTAAGTCATTAATATTCATTTTTGTTCCCATCTTGGGAGAGATGGGGACGAGATGGATGTGGCATGAAAAAGGAAAAATATGTATTGAAATTGAAAAAATTTTATTTGAAAATCAAAAATAAATTATTATTTTTTGAGACTAAAAAAGTATTTTGAAAAAGAAAAAATTACGTTTTATGGCTATCTCATCACCGTCAGCATCATCAGTGATCGGACAATCGAACCACTTTCCAAATGGAGCATTTTGTTTTTGCAAACCATATATAGTTCGAGGGATTTTAGATATCTTAGGTAAAGATATTTTTCTTTTCTCTCTCTTGGATGAAGACATTGGACAGCTTCAATTCATAAAAGTACATAACACATGGAACCGGTTTAATTTAATGTGTTAATTATGATGTTTTTATTAGACCAAAGTCAATAATATTATTCATTTCTATATAAAATTCTTCTTATACCGCACGATTTAATACTCCATCGAATGGCCTGGCCCACATGAACACTGGATCAAGACAAACTTTTGTGCACATTGCAGTGTATAAAAGAATTGGAAATACAACGTGGTTGGTTGAGATCTAATAAAAATATCATGATTACCCTCTGATAACATGTAAGAGTAAATTTTCTTTTTTTCTTTTTTCTTTTTTACTTCTTGGCATACTCTTTTTAATATTAATTTAGTATTTTAACTACCTAGCTTTCTTGCCTTTTATATTATTATCAGCGCGTTCCAATCATTTTTCATAAATTTCATACAATTATGCTCTCCATTTTAGCTTTACTTTTCTTACTGTTAATTATAATTCATATTATATTATTCTCTCACTTTTAAAAACTTTTTCATTCCCACTTTCCTATTTTCAAACAGACCCTAGATGAAAACTGGGGTGTACGTAACAGGTTGTATAAATGTATCATCTTTTTGAATAAATCAAAATGATGGTTTTCATAACAGGTCTGTAATCATTGATTTCTTCTGCATATGTTTGTTTCTTCTGCGGCTTATTGCATAAATTTAGGCAGCGAAATCGGAATCTCGTTGCATATAATAGATTTGGGACCTGTCAGTCATCAGAAATCGTTAAAAAGCACTTAAAAGTTGAAACTTGAGATGAGAGGACTATTTTCCAGCGGCAAACCCAACAGATAAGGCCTGGTGCTTCTGTTACAATATACAAAGGGGGACTGTGGACGGAATGTTCCATTACGAATTCAATTCCAGTGGACCGAATTGCCGCTTGGAGGAAAGGGAAGGAAAACATGGAAAGCAGTCTTTTGCTATCCACTTGCCCCTGTATTGCGTCCCCAGCTGCGAGTTTGTTTCTCTTTCCTTTCCTTCTTCTACATATTCCAACTCAAATAACAGAAGGGACCTGGGAGTTTGTATTTCTTTCCTTTTCTTCTTCTTCATATTCCAGCTCAAGTAACAGAAATGGGCGATTGGGCGTATGTTTGTTTCGGGTTCCCTATGACTAGCCAATTTCGGACGCCTTTTAAGCAAATCGAGCATATGGGTAATTGAGAAAACTCATCATAGGATTCAATATAAAAGAATGATACGTGGTTTGCCTCATGATCCTTGCTACATCATGACTGAAGAGCGATTGCAACAGAAGAAAATAGGAAAGAAATTGACAATATATTAGAGACTTTTGGGCTGAAAGTGAACTGTTTAAGTGCTTTTTCATAGTTCTGTTGTCCTCTATTTCTCCTTTTTCATATTGAAAATGGGGGAAAAAAAATCGAACTAATTATTACGTGTTTTTGAACAGGCAGGGTTTCAATAGGATACAGAAAAAATATCCAGAACTCATTTTTTGGCAGACTACTAAATGGTAGCAGTATTATTAGTCAAGAGATCAGTCGCATCCGTGCACGCCGTCCTTTCTCTGTGTCAATGGTGCATGATACTTCCACCTTATGCACATGTTTTATTGGGTTTCTTGATATGTAGTGATTTGCTGAATGGCCAATTTTGAAGATGCTATTAATGTTGGCAGCTAGACCACGTTGCAGTACACCTCAATTTTTCATGTCATGTTTTATCCTAGTTTTCTGATTTGGTTTGCCTAGTCAATGATAACTGAAAAGCCGATCTGAGTATATTGCATTAAGGTCCCAGCTGATTGGAGCTTGTTTGCTGGATCTTTCATCTAATATGACTAAGGCCTTCAATTGTAGATTCTTTCATTTTGCTGAATTCTTCAGGAAAAGAAATTCATTGGTTGTTTAGTAGGTTGCGAGAAAGGTAACAAAGAGAGCGACAGTTGTCCCTGACCCCGACTACAGAATATCACTTGTTCTGTTGGGTGAGCATTTCATGCATTATTGGACTGTACTTCTCTTTGGTTTCTTTATGTGCCAATTTTTGGATCCTGAAATATTACTTTTGTTGAACTCCTATGGCATAAGAGGTGATAACTTCAATGGATTTGAATTCCATGAAATGGAAAATCTATTACCCAAGGGCTGATTTGACACACTCTCCATAACAATCTTACTTCTTTTTTCATCATAATGTCCTATTTGGTTTAACTTTATTCATTTTTTGGCTTACATCATGCCCATACTATTGATATCAGTTTTTATTCCATTCACCAATCACACCCCACATGTTGGCCATATGGATCAATATCGATAACTTTGTTTCACCATTACCTCTTGGTCACATTCGGTAGATTGGACCTTGATGTTAAAATTTTGATGGGCGGATGTAGGATTAGCTGGTGGATTAGCATATGAGGGAAATCTTCTTCCAGCAGCTCCAGCTGGTCTTCTAGGATTGCTTCTGTTATTCCAGGTACAGAAAAAGGTCAAAATGTCAATTCCTTCTTTGGCTGCTGCTGGAGTTTGTTGTGTTTTCACAAGTCTAGATGACATTTGGTAACAGTTATTTGAGTGCCTTGTTTCTATCTCTAGTAGAGAGTTGGATAGCGTGCTTGCAGTTTGCATATATCATAGTATCACACTATCATACACAACAGTATCTTGGCTGGATGACTTTCAACTGTTCTTAGTCTCTGATATCTTAAATTGGTGTTTGGTTTTAGCACTCATTTCCACTTTTTAAGCTGGCAAATTTTTATCCTTAATTTTTCATTCTGTTAATAAATGATTAAATGAATTAAGGCAGTGTATATGGTCTATACTCCAATACCTTATCTTGGTGACTTCCAATTAATTTGAGTCTTTGATATCTTAAATGCATGTTTGGTTTCAGTACAGGTTTCTCACTCTTAAATTGGCAAATCAGCACATGACATTCGTTTATCCTTAATTTTTCATCATGTTGTTTAAGTAAACAAAATGAAGCATAATTTATATGGGTTAGAACCCTGAGGTAGCATTCTATAATCTGGAAGGCCCATCCGGTCCCAAGTTCGAAATTCGGGACATGCACAGTGTGCAAAAATTGTCCCATGGTGGTTGTACCCAAGATTGGAATTTAAAAAAAAAACATAATAGCCCAGAACCAAATCCCACGTCGAAAAGGAGAGAAAGTTCTTAGTGATCTATAAGTGGGTCTCAAGTTAAACATGGCATGATACATTTTGAAATTGTGCGGTTAAGCTGCTAGGCCAGAGCAGACAATATCACACTCTGAAGCCCCATAGCCTACATATCCGTTGGTCATTTTCTGGGTTAGGGTGCTCCGTGCTTCAGGCCCAATAATCATTTTTCTAGGTTTGTGTGTTACAAGTACTTGTCACGCATAAATGCAGAAAAATGACCATTGGGCTTGACGTACAAAGCATACACACCTAAAAAAATGACCGTTGAGCTTGTGGGTTATGGGCCTTACGGTGTGATATTGCCCGCTTTGGTTTAGCAATTTAGCGGCGTGGCTTTAAAACATGTCACACCATGTTTAACTTGAGACCCACTTATAAATCACCAAGAAATTTCTCTCCTTCTCGATGTGTGATTCGGTTCTAGGCTATTACAAGCTCACCAACTTCCGCTTGGTTGGTCCTTGGACCACAACTCCACTCTGGGCTTCTACCTACGGTATCGCTTCCACTGGCTTAACTCTTCGAACCACATCTAATTGCATACCACTTATCACGCATAGACCCAGAATAATGACCATTGAGCCTGACGCGTAGAGCACACAAATTCAAAAAAATGATCGTTGGGCCTGTGGGCTATGGGTTTCACAGTGTGTTATTATCCGCTTTGGCCTGACAGCTTAGCCGCATAGTTTTAAAACGTGTTACACTATGTTTAATTTGAGACCCATTTATAAATCACTAGAAACTTTCTCTCCTTTTCAATGTAGGATTCGGTTCTAGACTATTACAAAAAACATGTCATCAATTCCTCTCTAATTAAATGAAATAAAGCATTGATCAACATTTGATAAATGATTAAATGAAATAAAGCAATGTGGTCATTAATGGGGTTATACCCTGGTATTAGATACTCCAACACATCGTTTGGTGACTTCCAATTAATCCGAGTCTCTGATATATTAAGTGCATGTTGGTTGTAGTACAGATTTCTTACTCTTAAGTTGGCAAATCAGCAAATGACTGTTGTTTGTCCTTAATTTTTCATCATTTTGCTAAAGTAAACAAAATGAAGCATAATTTATATGGATTAGAATCATAGGTAATATTTGATAATCTGAGAAGCTATCAACATGGTATCAATTCCTCTCCCATTTGACTACTAAGTCCTTTGCCCTTTTCTCTGCCTTATTTTATTTGACAGGGTCAGAGTTGAACATGTATTCTTTCTATATTTTATATCTCTAATTAATAGAGGGATCCTGAATCAGGCATTATCATTTCGTCAATTGTAAACATGAAGCTAGGTAGCAAAGATTCTGTGATAGTTACAAAAAAGATTCTTATTGGATGTTTGAGATTGCTAATTATTGTTTTGATAATTCAATCAATTAGTGAGACTTGCCTTTCCCTTTCTCTCTCTCAAGATCCTTGATTCTCTTTTCATTATTTTTTCTGACATGCTGATAGATTTCTCTAATTTTTTCAGACTACTAGAGTAAGATTCGTGTTTGACGAAGAGGCACTGGTTTGTTCTTTGACCCATTGAAAAGATTTGAGAGTTTATTTTATTTTCCATTTCTGTAGGGAGTTTTGAGTTTTCTGAGGTTTTGCAGATGTTGCTAGTTTGTGTTAATCTTTATATTAAGTAGACTTTGCGTCAATGCCAAAACTACTGAGTTTTCAGCTTATAATAATCGAGGCTGACCGAATGCACTTGGGTGCATTAAGCTTCAATGCACCTAGGTGAATTTTCACCCATTTTTTTTAATTTTTTTTTTGGAAATTTTTTTAACATAATTGTTAATCTAGATGTTTTTAACACGTATATCAAATTTACCATTTTTAGAGATTTTTAGATTTTTCATGTTTTAAAATCTGTTACATTTTTTGTAATTCATAAATTATGAAAATGCCACTGATTGTAACACTGATTTTAAAAAAATAAAAATATCTAAAAATGGTAAAAATTGTTATATATGTTAAATATACCTAAATTAACAGTTGTATAAAAAAAATTCAAAAAAAAATTAAAAAATGAGTTTTTGCACCCAAGTGCACCGAAGTGCACCGAAGCTAAGTGCACCCGGGTGCACTGTATCATGTTCCTATGATAATTAATATATCCATTAGATTTATCCAATTCTGTTATCTGTCTATGCATAGAACAATTTCCAGTTCTACTTTAGAAGCTGTGAGTTCTTATAATTACAACTTAAGATGACAACTTTTATAGGCTTGGTCCAATAGTATATATCTTTCTGAATTTGGATTGTGGCTGAGGCATTACATAAAATCAGTCCTAGTTGGCCAGATATAAACGTGATGATCCAGGTTTATGATGAACTCTGTATATAACGGATGATTATAACAATTCTAAAATACAACCTTCAGATATTTGCTATATAGTACAATACAGAATCCAAATCATGCTTTTGACAGGATTTTGATCTGGTGACTGAGTTGGTTGATAATGAAAATATTCTAAGTTTTTTATTCTAGTTAATGGCTTGGTATAATATTGACTTAGAATGGCATCAAGAGTGGTCTTCCTCACAGTCACAGGTGCTATATATGTCAATCTATTACGTGGGCGATCAAGTCATTTTTTCAAACTAAAAAAATGCGAACGTTTGTGGTCATGTGCATCTAAGAATTGAAAATCATGGAAAGGAAAACTGGTAAAATCACATAATTTACAAATGCAATTGTCAAGTGAATGATTCTTTTTATGGTTCTTGAATCTTTACCTCTATAGCCATTGCTGTTGGATTCAGGAAGTTAAAGTGGGAGATCAACTTCAGGAATCTGGTGAAAATGTCTTTGTTGGGGGCAAAAATCGTTGGAAGTGAGTGTATCTTGTATCTCACTTCATGTGTTCCAATGTTGTGTATCTTGTATTTATTTTCTTTCTTCTACAGATATTCCACATTTGTGAACTGGGAGCTGTGGTGGCCAAGATTTCCTATTTTAGTGTATTTTAAGGAGACACAGACAAAGCCTGAAGGACAAGTGCACTTCTTTCCAGTAATATTTGTGAGTCTTCAGCGACTTGCAATATGTTATGAAATAATGAGTTATCTACGTGAAAATCCACAACAAAATTTACAAGCTTGCATTTCAGTTTCCAATGAAAATTTGTTATATTTATAAACATGCTTTGCTGATCTGTTTCAGAAAAATGCTTGCACTGTGTTTTTATTGAGTTTGTTCTAGAAAAATGTCTGTTTTCAAGTGATTCTTTATTGAATTTTTGAAGTCATACTCTCTTGTCTTTATACCAGAATGGGAAGCAGCTTTACGATGTGATGGTGGAGCGAGCAGGACCTTCAAAGACAAGTGGGCCTAAACAGTCCTGAAGGAATGTTTTACAGAGATATTTATGTGCTCTTGAAAAGTATGCCCTTTATTTATAATAGGGGATCATGACCTTCTCTTTTACAGTGGGAATCTAAACTCATGTAGTCATGTGCATGGCAGAGGTGACGATGGATGCTCTTTTATTCACGTAGATAGCGGAATCTGCGTATTTGACCAAAGATCTCCTCTACTGCACGTTGTTGACTTCTCACTAGATGGATCGGCTTGAATGCACATGCATCCATCAGCAGCTCAGCATTCACGACTTTATATTAAAGATATGTAGGCTTACAGTTTATGTGGCTTTTAAGGCTTGTGAAAGTTACCTCCTTTGTTAACGATTTGCATATTTTCACTGCTGACAACTAGCATGGGATGCAGATGGGATGAAGATAGGATGAAATCTCTCATTTCTCATTTCTATAAAATAACAACTTTTCTCATGTTTCTTATAAAATTTCCCAATTTTCGTACTGCTCTACTAATTCCTGATATACAATAATACTTCTATTTCACATACACATCCTCTCCAAGTCATGAACAAATGACCAAAAACCTATTTTTTAATTTTTTTATGGGTAAGTAAATCTAGGTGTATTAAATCTATAAGCCAAGTTTTACCATTTTTGGATTTTTTAAGTGTATTTTTTAAAATTTTTAAATACAGTGGCATTTCCGTAATTTTTTGGAAGTCAGAAAATTACGGAAATGTCATTGTGTTTAAAAATCCAAAAAAATACTTAAAAAATTTGAACATAGTAGATTTAATACATCTAGATTTACCTACCCATGAAAAAAAATGAAAAAAAAAAAGGTTTTTGGGCCGGCCAGGTGTCCGGCCGTAAAAGATCAGTCGGCGAGATGAATATCTCCCGTTTTCCGAAAACACTTTTTTCATTCCTATAAAATAACAACTTATTTTCCCCATTTCTCATATAAAATTTTTCTATTTGCATACAACTCTATCCATTTCTAGTACACAGCAACACTTCGATCTCACATCCTCATCCCATCTAAGTCACGAACAGTTAAAAGTACCTATTTAGTTCTTATAATAATGATAATGCTCTTTAGTAGTTTCCTAGATATATTTATCTAGTCCACTACTTTGCACAGACAGGCCAACAATTTCTCCAAGAGCTGACAGTTAAGAAGCATTACTCTGTTTAAAATGTTTCTATTTATGAAGCTGAAACTTCAAAGGGGTATGTCAAGAGGGAGAGAACAAAGAGAAATTTGATTATATTAGTGACAGATATCCTGGATGCAAACATGTCAGCTGCATTTGGTCCATTGTCAGAACTCAATGTATTCTATTGTTCACGCGAACAATGCGTTCTTGGTCAGTAACTAGAAATTATCATCTAAAACCTATTTTCTGTTCAAGTGTTATGATTGTTTTGTTATTATAATTGTTATGTGTCTAAGTTGCGGATTAGCAAGAGCACCCCTAATTTGAGGTCATAAAGATTAGCACCAAAATTCCTTAGTAATAAAATGAGACATCCTCGAAGGATACAGCCAAAAGATGAATCACATGGAAACGCGTAAGAAAATATCTGGTTTGATGAAAATTAAGCTTCAAGCCTTTACCTTAAAAGAGGGTTGCACGGCTAGCCTTTCTGTTTCTCAGCAGTTGCTTGATCCTAACGCGGCCTCAAAATAGGGGTGCAAGTCGGTTCGGGTACCCCCGAGTAGGGGTGGTATCTACCCTTACCCATTTGAAAAACGTCTACCCTACTCTACCCTATCCTATTTTAGAGTCTACCCTACCCAACTTTTTTAGGTGTGGGTCGGTTTCGGTTTGGTTCTCAATCGGTTCCTAAAAACGTCATGCATACAAAAATACTATATTATGAATAGAATTTTTCAATGAAACAGAAATGTCAATATGACTTATACCCAACACACAATCTGTAAACTTGAACATCTAAAAAACATAGCAAGTTGGAGACATTGATACATGTAGAAATTTTCACAATTAAATAGCAATTGGTATGCAAATAACCTATTTCACTTGATAAAAGATGAGAAGATCTCAACCGTTCGATCCTGATCTGGGAGGCCGAAGAAAGAAACCAATGGCAAATCCCGCACGTCTCACCTCAAGCATGTAGAGGACTGGTAGATGTAGCGGCTGCTGCTGCCCTTCCTCCCCCCCAATCGCAGCCGTCCATCCTCCTCTTCCTCTCATCATCGCAACCGTTCGTCTCCCCGCCATGGAAGACAAGAAGCGGATCCCGAGTCCCCCCGCCTCCGCCGCCAACAACGTCCTCCACGGCAAGTACGAGCTAGGGTGGCTCCTCGGCCACGGAACCTTTGCCAAGGTCTACCACAGCCGGAATATCCAGACGGGGAAGAGCGTAGCCATGAAAATCGTCGAGCAGGAGAAAGTTATCAAGGTCGGGATGACGGAGTAGGTGAAGTGCGAGATCTCGGTGATGAAGATGGTCTGCCATCCCAACATCGTCGAGCTCTACGAGGTGATGGCATCCAAGAACAAGATCTATTTCGCCATGAAGCCCATCCGCGGCGACGAGCTCTTCTCCAAGGTCGCCCGTGGCCGCCTCCGGGAGGAAGTCGCTCGCGGCTACTTCCAGCAGCTTATCTCTGTCGTCGACTTTTGCCACAGCCGTGGGGTCTACCATCGAGATCTCAAGCCTGAGAACCTGCTCCTCGACGATGATGGCAACCTAAAGGTCACGGACTTCGGCCTCTCCGCCCTCTCCGACCACCTCAAGCAGAACGGCCTGCTGCACACTACCTGCGGCACGCCTGCCTACATTGCGCCGGAGGTCATTGGGAAGAAAGGCTACGACAACGCCAAGGCCGACCTCTGGTCTTGCGGCATCATCCTTTACGTCCTCCTCGCTGGATTCCTACCTTTCCAGGATGAGAACATTGTAGCCATGTATCGGAAGATCTACAAGGTGGACTTCAAGTGCCCACCGTGGTTCTCGGCGGAATCGCAATGAAACATTACGAAGCTGCTAGATTTGAATCCGAACACTAGGATCACTACCGCGAAGCTAATGGAGATGTCGTGGTTTAAGAAATCGTTGTTGCGGTCGCTTAGGTCGGCGGAGGAGGAGGTTGCGGAGGAGGGGCTGAAGGGGAACGAGGTGGAGAACTTGAACGCGTTCCACATCATTTTCCTGTCAGAGGGCTTCGATGTGTCCCCGCTATTCCGGTAAAGACTCACCCTAAGTTTCAACTCCAAAATAATGAATAGGAGTGTAAGCACGATCCGCCCAACAAGGGAGGTCGGCAGCAGGATCGGAAGCCGTGGATGTTGTATCAAGGGAGGTCCGAGCAGGAAGGCCGGCAGCAAAAAGAGGAGTGAGCAGGGGAGTTTGGCAACAGCGACATAGGGATAGACTTCCAAATTAGCATACGCAAATGAGTAAAATAACCCTAGCTTCAAAGCAATACTTTATAGCCAGCCAAATCAGGGTCGGTTCCGGGTACCTAGCACTGGAACCGACCCCTAACTGAATTTGAACGGGTATTTCACCCATGGAACTGAACCGACCCGGTGGGTAGGTTCTATGGAACCGAACCTACCCTAATTCGGGTACCCATCGGGTCGACCCGCAGGTACCCGGACTAACTTACACCCCTACCTCAGAAACATCCACCACAATCATTTTTGTGCAAGGCATGCCTGCATACAAGAATTTAAAATTAAATAAATTAATGGATAAGAACATCAAATTAAGAGTAATTAAAGCTCAATCTAACATATGCAGAATTGATCATTTAACACAAACAAAGAAAAGATCTATGCCCAATTTTGAACTCTAACAAGCAGACTACTATAACAACGTGAACACAAGATTATTGAATTTTCACATGTAAAACGGCTAAGTACCAGACCTTTACCCTATGTTTGAGTTAGAAGAAGCGTTTTGAAAAACTGAATCGGGAAATGAACCTATTTCATGGTCAATTCTGGGTTTTTTAGTTTTAACCAGTTAATATCGATGGTCAAACCATGGTTGAAGCAAAAAAACTAGCACACCATGACATGACCGGTCTATGGTCCAACCGCCTGGTTTGGTCTGATTATTAAAACAATAATTACAAATCAATTCGACCTCAACTCCTTCCCAAACTCTATGTCTTATATGGGGAGTCAAGGTGAACCTAAATCTAACCCTAACCTTAAACTTGAGAAAATGGTTTAAGTTTGAATTCACTCATTCAGTTCAAAATCACTAGTATAGGTTGAAAATACGAATTAAATTTAAAATATTTTTATATGTATTGCAAACTATGGGTGCGTTTGGCAATCCATAAAAAATGTCAACTTAAAACTTTTCAATCTAAAACTTTTCACTCTCCATCACTATC
>JAXCLR010000081.1:21740402-21756503 GCA_035584095.1 Annona squamosa
TATCACATCATTTGACAACTTTTACTCCTCAAAACTTTTCATCAAAAGTTTTATTCATTACCAAACACACCCTATGTTAAATAGTTACTAAAATATTTGGCCAACATAGGCATAGCTTAGTTGGTACCAATCATAGCCTTCATGCCATGAGTTATTATGATTGGAATTGAAAACAAGGTACTTTATTATAGGATTTTTTATTTCAAAAGCTATATGTGCTAGCTTAGCCAGGACATAGGTTGACCTAACTCTAATCTTATTTTTAGATTGAAGGTGTCTTTTACAATAAGAAAAAAATGCAAAGCTAAAACTTTTCAATCTAAAACTTTTTATTTACTATAATTATCATATTTTTAATTATTTTTTCATATCTTCTTATACTATCATCGTGGAATAAAAGTAATGCATCATACTATAAAATTATGGGAAAGAGTAATTGAACATAGACTAAGACGAGAGACTAATATATCTGAAAATCAATTTAGTTTTATGCCAAGAAAATCAACTAATGAAGCTATTTTCTTACTTGGACAACAATTTGAAAAGTACAGGGAGAAGAAAAAACATTTAAATATGATTTTTATTGATTTAGGAAAAGCATATGATCGAGTACCAAGAAAGTTAATATGACAAGTGAGAAAAAAGAAAAAAATTAATAACAAATATTTAATATTATTAAAGATATATACGCGGAAGCTGTTACAAATGTGAAGACCATTAGTGGAGATACTAATATTTTTCTAGTTAAAATAGGTTTACATCAAGGCTCAACCTTGAGTCCTTACTTTTTTACCCTAGTAATAGATGAAATTACCACACATCTCCAAGAAGAAATACCTTAGTATATGTTATTTGCAGATAACATTGTTCTAATAAATGAAACTAAAGAATGACTAAATTTAACATTGAATAAGTGTGTAGATGCTTTAGAATCTAATGATTTTAGAATTAGTCGCATAAAAACTGAATATATGAAACGCAATTTTAATAATAGTGAGAACTCGAATAAGGAACTAATTAAGATTTTAGATCAAGTAGTAACAAAAACTAATTACTTATGGTACCTAGGATCAATAGTTTAAGAGAACGGGGTAATTGAAAAAGATATAATACATAGAATTCAAGAAGGATAGAAAAAATGACAAAGTGTGGTAAGAATTTTATGTGGTCGTCAAGTTCTAATCAAACTAAAAAGAAAATTTTATAAGACTGCGATTGGACCTGTTATACTTTATGAGGTAGAATGTTGGGCAGTTAAAGAACAATATATACAAAAAATGAGCGTAGCATAAATGATAATGTTAAAATAAATGAATGGTAAAACAAGAAAAGATAAAATTGAAAATGAAATAATTCGAGAAAACTTAAAAGTAAGACCACTTTGTGATAAAATGAGAGAAAATAGATTAAAATGGTTCGGTCATGTTACAAGGAAGCCTGAAGTAATACCAATTAGGAGAACAGAGTCTATTTAAGTAAAATGTGGTAGGAAAATGAGAGGAAAATCTAAAAAAATGGATGGAAGTAATTAAATAAGATTTAAAATATTACAACTTACAAAAAATTTAGTCTTAAATCACTAAGAATGGCGCAACAAAATCCATGCAGCCAACCCCAACTAGGTGAGAAATAACTTATAATGATGATGCTGATATATTTCTATACAACTACCCTACTTTCTAATTATTTTTATATAATTATCCATATAGTTAACCTATTTATTTTTACTTTATTCTGTTTATTCATCATTATTACTTTTACCATATTACATTATTATCTTTGAATTAAAAAAAATTTTGCACTAAAATTTTTTAATATAAAAGTTTTATCACTTTCTAAACACTTAGTTAAAAGTTCGGAATCACCTTAGCCACAAGTAAGCTAAGTAGTTGCTCAACCCAGTAAAAGCTGGTCGGGCTAAGGCTCGGCCATGGGTCAAACTGATCCAACATGTACTCCTACATCAGAGTTTGTAAAATCTAATTTAGAAACAAATTCGCAAGGAGACTGTATGTTTGATAATTGAAAGTGATTTCTGCAAAAAATTGCAACAATGACCACCTTTCTTCAAAAGGGTAATGAGTCTGACATGGATTCGTTTCACTTCGAAAACAGACAGTGGATGCAATTAAGGATTCCCACTATATCCATTAAAAACCGTAGCTGGCAATGACTTGGGGAGATTTCGTCACGGAGAAAATCTCCTCGGGTCTTTAACTCTTTATCTGTATTTCTCTTGAATTATTAAATTTTAAATGACAAGGCACTTCCGGAATCCCATGCGTATATAAAGGACTTCGCAAATGATTCCATTGATCAGTTGTCTTGTAACGAGCATTTGAACCTCTTGAAACTACATTGTACGGTCACATCGGGTGGTCACCTGATGCACATTTATTTCTCGAGAATTTCCAAATATGCACACATATTTTACCTAAAAAATTTTCCATACCAACGGATTTTCAGTTACTCCTCTCAAATCCACGAATTTTGCCCATTATTTCCCACATTCTTATGTCATCACCAGACAATTGCTATCGTTTGGATTTTTTATTTTATTTATTATTTATATTAAATAAATATGAAAATTGTTTGATGCATTTGCCTATACATAAACGGTAGTGTAGATCTTATCGGTGGAGGATATAGAAAAGAGACGACCAAAACAATACTGATAAATCGCCGCTAAATGATAGCGCAGAATCCAAAGAGGAAGCACACGAGTGTTATACTCTGCCCTGATTATTTTGCATTTTTAAAACCCTCTCTACGATGATTCTTTGAGTTTTTGAAACACTATGCATATGGACGATGAACGTGGAGATGACCAGAAAAATTGCACACCAGTGTTACTTATGGTTTCTACTGCACGTTCTGTCATTAGACATGATATCTATGTAAAAAAAAAAAATTCACCATAGGCATAAATGTCATTTGCGGCTAACACTTTATGTTTATAGCTTTTCATTTTAATGGCACAAATATGGGAGGAATAATTGATAAATATTGTAGGTATAAGAGGAATATTTGAAAATCCGTGGATGTATAAGGAACTTTGGGTAAAATACATAGTTATATTTAGAAATTCGGCTTATTTCTCATGCAGAGTTGCCTGAAGGAGAGGCGTATCCTGACAAAATACATCAAAAATTTAAAGCTACAAGTATCACCACTTAAAAATTCCAGCTAGGCTTCTTTTTTTCTTGAGTTGAAATCAAATCTTCAAGTCTTCCTCTTTAAGTAAATACGCAATGGGTTCAGCTCCACCGAATCTCTATTTTAGTGGAAAATCTCCTGGAATTGTCAGCCACTCTGTTTTATAAACAGAGGGTGAACCATTAGCATCCTGGGAGCCAAAAGCAGCGGCCGATGCGTACGTATTTGCCTATTTGCATGAAATTCATGGTGAGAAAATCATGCCAAAATCCAGATATCAGCTTTGCATCCCGTCAATCATGTCCATCAGGTGTACATTAGTTTCTTCTTCAGGAGTCAAACCACAGCAAATATCACATTGTCTTGCATTGATCTCAACTAGCTATGCACCTGATGGACGGTTTGGATGTCCTTCACTGCTAATTTCCTAAAGTGTGGTCCACCAAAGGATCAGGTTCAGGTTGGGCTGTAATTTCAAGGTCATTAGAATCTAGCCTTTTATAAGGTGGGCCACCCATGTGCATACACTCAGCTTGTGAGCCCTATTTAACTGAGGGACATGGCAAGCATGGTTTCCTTGTTATTTTTTATTGCGCATATGTGTAAGATATATTCAAGCTAGCCAGCAGATATTGGATTTCTAATTAGGCTTAATTAATTTTGTTTTGATATTTGTGTGGGTAGGACCTTGTCTTCATTTCTGTTGCCCTTTGCGTCATCGCCTCATCAGCTGAGACCGATCTCGCAGCCAACACCTACAATGTTCTCGACTTTGGAGCAGCTGGAAATGGAAGGAGTGATGATTCTCAAGTAATGATACAGCCATTTCACTGGCCAACATTCATAAATTCCAATAATTAATTCTGTGATGAAATTGTGTATATATATATATATATATATATGATTTGTCCTAGAGCTAATTGAATTTGTTGATTAAGCACTAATGCAGGCTTTTCTAAGTGCATGGAAGAGTGCATGTAATGACAATGGGGCCAACTCTAACATAATCTTCCCTGGAGGAGGGACATTCCTTCTGAAACCCATGATCTTGAATGGCCCATGCATGCCTTCTGAAATAAACATTTTGGTAATTCATTAATTTCTGCCCTTAATTTATTAGATCCTTAGGTTGATTCTACTTGGGAGCATATATCCATCTGTTTATGGTGGATAATCTTCCAAAAAAATCAGACTCATGAATTTATATATTGTTTTTGTTTTTTGTAGGTTGAAGGAAACCTGGTGGCACCCAACTCGACCACTGATCAGGGTTGGATTGGGACCAGTTACTGGTTGATTTTTCATGCTATAAATGGGCTTAAAATGGAGGGTGGTGGGCGAATAGGAGGACAGGGGAAGGCTTGGTGGTCAAGGTCATGCTTTCTAAGTCCTCAGCCGCCGGTGAGTAACCATCTATCAAATTCTCAATTCAATATTTAATCAATCGGTTCCCATACATTTCAAGTTCCACGGACTGTTTTTTCATAAATATCTTCTTCTTTATTTGCAAAAGAATCCTTTTCATCAATTTTGACTTGATCTTGCATATGCAATCAGAGTCATGTAATGGTATGTGTAGCCTGTGTCCCACTTTCTCTAGCTCAGAAGCCGGTCAATGTCGAGTTCCACTAGAAAATTAGATATTTTTCCCATAATAAAATTTGTAAAAAATATTTTTGATTGTTAATTTTATAAAATATGTGGGTAGCAGTCATTAACATGATCATATTTAAACTTAAGATGCATAGGGATTTATTTTCCGAAGAATGTTTCAATGCACCATCAGAGTGCAAAACCTTTTATTTATTTATTTTTTTTTTGAAATTTTTTATAAGATCGTTAATCTAGTTGTATTTGCAAAATATATGTGTATATATTGTTTGATTTTTATTAAACAAGGGTATTTTAGCTATTTTTAAGTGACTAAAATACCCCAACTTTTAAAAAATTAAAAAATATATTTATTTATCTTTAAAAATTGTAAAACTTAATACATAAGTTAAATATACTAAGATTAACAATCTTATAAAAATTATCAAAAAATATAAAAAATGGGGTTTTATACCTGATGAGTGTGCTTTAACCATTCTCCTTATTTTTCAGCAGTGACGCCATACAACTAGCAGCGGAAAGATTACATGCAGCTAATTTTGTAATTTAAAAATATTTTTTTTTCAAATCTAAGCCATTATTTGGTTTTAACACCATTTATTTTATCGTGTTATTAAAAATCTGTTTTTTTTTTATCGAAGGCTTATATTTTTAAAGAATTGTATATTTCGAGGTGAATATGTAACTATTTATTTTTTCCTGAAAATTTATAGTATATAAAAGTTTCCAATAGATGATTTTTAGAATCATAAGTAAGTGCATATCAGCAAATGGATAACCATGATACATGGTTTAGATTTAGAATATAATATTTTATAATTAAAAAAGAATAAGGGGCTCCCCCCAACCGTCTGAATTGAATCGTTGGCCTTTTTTTATAACATCACAATTATTTCGATTTTGAATCGAATCCGTACATGATGTTGAAAAAAATAGAAATTATATTTAAATTTTTATAAGATAATATTTTTGCAACCAATATCAATTTAAATATTGATATTTTAGGATTTTTAATCTTTAGTAGCTACGGAAATAATTAATAGTTTTAATTTTAACTCTTGATATTAAATTTTTAATATCATAAAATAGACAGTTAGATTTAATATATAAAAATGAGATACGTTAGAGTGGTGCATGCATCACCCTAACTTAGCATAAAATTACTTACTCTCTAAATTAAAATAAATTTCAATCCAAACCATTAATATTATTCTTCCGTTAATTTGTGTATATATTTAGTTTGTGGTACTGGAAATCACACGTATTAACATTTTACAAGATATAAACTTGTTTTTAAAGTTTAATATTACCTATTCACTCTAAAATTGTTGTTATATATGTGTTTGGGAAATGATAAAACTTTCGATGAAATGCTTATGGTATAAAAAATTTTAAAATGAGAGAAAATAATATAATATGTAATATATAATAACGAGGAGTGAAGAGAAAAAATTTAAAATAAAAATGTTAGACGTATGAGTAGCTATGTATAAATGATTGAAAAATAAAGTATTTACATATTAAAAAGTGAATAAATAATTTTAAAATAAGATAATTAAGGAGAATGAAAAATTTTAAATTAAAATATTTTATCTATTAACAAACACCCCCATAAGTGATATTTGGCATCATTAAAATAGTCATATGCGTGAATGTTGTTAGTGGTTTGGATTTAATGAAAAGGGCTATATTTAAAATGTTAAAAAGTGGTTATATCCTAAGTTTGGGTGGTGCGTGCACCAGGCTAGATGTACTCAAAGAAGATTTTCGCGGACTTTCCTACTGTTTTGGACACGCCCTATTGTCATATCTAGGCAGCCATCAATAAAAATGAATCTAACACTTTTTTCCCTTTTATTGAAATTTTTTTTTCTAATTCTCCTCATGTCCTCTGTTCTTTGCAGAACTGCTTGGCGCCGCCGACGGTAAATCCAATAAGCCACCCCCTTATATTCAATTAGTAATTTCAGAGTCTGTGTAGCAGCGGCACTTTGAACCAGTGAAAAATCTGATCATTACCCTATACACATCGAGTATATATGCATGGACTGTAAAAAGAAAAAAAAAAAAAAAAAAAGCTAAATGCATGAAAATTAAATAGTTCTTCAAACAAAAAATAATTTAATTATTATGCATGCTTCATTAATTAAAATGCCTATCATCACTTTTGTAAGCTGTTAGCTCGGGCATGCATGGGCTGGGTACATGAGAATATTTTCAGTTTTTCATTTTTACGAATATGTGGGTCTTATTTAGATTTTGGGCAAATTTCTAATGCCTATGAATTTTACTCATAATTCTACTTGTACTAATGAATTTTTAAAAATTCTATATACACCCACATATTTTTGTCTAAAATTCTACTTATATTCACTTGTTAAGGTCGTTAATAATGTTGTAAAACTAAAAATTTTAGATTTAATTTTAGATTAGTTTATTTAAAATTTAAAATTTTACATTTAAATAATATGTAATTTTATAACTGTAAAAGTACTAAAAATTTATTTTTTTATTTTGATTGGGATGTAACGTATATATAACACAGCTAGATTTTACACTGGAGACAAATTTCCCTAAACCTCCATGACAAAGGGAAAAATTTCCTAAACTCCTATAAAATGGAGAAATATTATAGACCCTCACAAATGAGAGGATCGAGCACACAGACCTGCTGGCAAACTGTCATAGACAAAGACACTCGGGCAAGCCCCTGCTATCTACTAAAAATACAAGTAAATATAAATTTTTAGCAATATAATCATAATTAGATATAAACATTTTTGTCATTTTGAAAGAATGCTAACAATTCCTTTAACAGACCCTAACAACGTTATTATAAGTGCAATTTTAAGCAAAATACATAAATAGATGGGAAATTTTTAAAAAATTACGAGTATAAGTGAAATTAAGAGTGAAATTAATAGATATATATATGGGATTTGCCCTTAGATTTTTCATATAAAGTTGGCAATTTTTCAAAATTTTTAATATTATTATTTCAAAATAAAAAGTATATATTTACTATTCTAAAAAATAAAAATTTAACAAATTCAACAAATCATTAGATTTCGCGTGAAGAAAGATACTACACATATATAATATAAAAAAAGAAAAATATATATTTTTCAGCCTCCCATCGGCCGTATAAAATGGGCACCCATTTGCATTTTTATAAGTGCAAATTTATACCCAGATGAATATATGCGCGTAACTTGCAGGCACTATCTTTTACTGCATGCAATGATCTTCAAATAACTGGTATAACGCTGGTGGACAACCCAAGGAATCACCTCTCCATAGACAGCTGCACAGGAGTACGCATTTACAACATCTCAATAACCGCACCCGAGACAAGCCCCAATACTGATGGAATTAACATTGGAAACTCCCAATATGTATATATTTGGGACAGCAACATAGCATCAGGTAATTGTTATACTACTGTCGGGCTCTCTTTTTAGCTTTTTTTCTTTTGTAAATAATCTTTAATTAAGCTTACGAGATTTTTATTATTTATCTCCCTTAATTAAATCTTTATTTTGCAAATGATATTCCACTAATAAAATTATTTATTTTTTCGAAACTTTTTCCAACAACTGTAATTTATTCAAAACAACCATATGTCCATACCCCTGCTATCTTTCATGACTCCTTGACAAAACTAACAAATAAGAAAGAATTTCTTCTTGCTTAATTGCTAGTGCCCATCCATTAGCATACAGGTTTTGCCTTATTTCAATGTGAAGGACAGAGACATGGTTACTTTGAAGCCAAGTAATCATGTGCGGCCGGTCACATATGATATTTTTATTCTTTAATTTTTATAAAACTTTTAATCCTGTGTATTCAATTTATAAGACAAGTTTTAATATTTTTGGAGATATATATTATAGTTTTTAATGGTAAAACTTGATTTGTAAATTGAATATTAAAATTTTACAAAAAAATAAAATTAAAAAGGAGCAACTTTGGCCTAACACATGGGATCATCCCTATTTTGATGGATGCTAGTTGCTGGGGAAATTTGTAATACAAGCCAGAAGGCATAAATTGTAAAACTGCAGAAGCTTGAGGATCATTTAAAAAAAAAAAAAATTATTGCATTGTTTGGTTTCTTGTTTTGGATATATTTTTTTGATTGGTATTTATAAATTATGACGAAAGATATTACAAATCAAGTATATTTACAACTCTTAAATCATAAAAAAATATTTCGATAAAGACCCCCAAAACATTGGGGGAAATCTTGTAAAACCCGCACCCAAACAGGACACAAATTATTTTACCCGCATGCAGCTGGCGCGATTTGAACCCAAGAATGCCCGTCGAGGGCAATCCAGCTTACCCCAACACCAGACACGTCACGGCTTCTTGTCTTGGATATTGAGATTGAAAAAAAATAATAAAAATTTAAGGATAGTCTGAATTTCTGCTTGCAAAAACTTTGTGTATCATGACTAAATGAGTCAAGAGAGGTAGATGTTAGTTGGTTTGGATCTCACTAAAGTTTTTTTAAAATAAGGAGGAAATTCCCCTCATACCGTAACTACGACATTTTATAAATTCTCCTGCAACATCATATTCCTAATTTTTCAGACACTTATGTCATTAGTCTCATCCCAAAATAGATGTAAATTTTATCTGAAATGTCAATTTTGCTTCCATATCATTATGTAAATAAAGATGAAATAAATTCTTACTCTATTTTTATTATAATTTAACAATAATTACATAAGATCCATTTATTAAAAATATAATAAGGACTTGTTTGAAATCTTTTTTACAAATAGTGTTGGGCAAAATTGACATTTCTATGTATAGTTAATATATGTTTTGGGCTAAGACTAATTTCGTGGGGCATCGGGGAAATTAGGGCCGAAATATTATAAGTAGGGAGGGAATTTCTAAAATGTCTTGGGTAAGACAGGAGTAATGAACAAATGTCGTAGTTAGGAGGAAATTTTTCCAAAAATAAAAGGCTTATGATGTAGTATTACGGTGAACGAAATTTAAAATTATTTCTTTTTACTCGATAACAGGAGATGATTGCATTGGTGTTCTAAACGGCAGCAGCAATGTTAACATTAGTGGGATCTACTGCGGACCAGGACATGGTATAAGGTAGTTTAATTATTGTTTCTGAAGCATCTATATATACTCAGATATAATAAATGACTACTAGATTTTGTACATAATATATAAAGATTTACATGAAAAAAAAATTTTAATTAAAAAAGAAAAAAAGCAATTTACTATCCTAAATAAGTTATAAAGATACAAACAGAATAACTTGCAATATTCATTACCCTATATACATCTCCAACAAAAAATACATAATAAATAATAAATAAAATAAAATAAAACCTTGAAATCCTCCTCACATCCTACCGATACCCGCTAAATACTTTATTATATAAGACTTTATTATATAAGACTCACACCGGTACTGATATAAAATTAATGTACACTTTTATACATTCTCGGATGTTAACTATTGCATAAAATTCATACGCAAAATACGTGACATCAAAATCCTAACAAATCTCTACCTTAACTTAAATTCTACACCATCAAGTTAATATATTATCTCTTCTCTCTGCTAGCACCTTAAGAGACTGAGCTGCTGCCACTAGAGAACAAAAAGATCAATACTTCAAAATCGAAAAGACTATTATTCGATACACATTTTTTTTTTTTTTCTTCATTATTTCTCCACCAAGATCTTTTGGTGACCTTATTGCAATTTACTCGAATTATCACCACTAGCATACTAGACTAACCGGATCCAAAGGCTTTTATGCTACTACTATGTACATCTATAACAAATTTCTTCACTCAATTGATTACATGAGTATATATAAAAATAATAATAATAATAATTACATGAGTACAAGAGTTAAATGCTTTCTTATACTCACAGTATTTACATATTTGCCTCTAGCACATTTCCAGATCTACATCAATGCACCAAATCATGCACTCTATCAAAGATTTATTTCGTTTTGGCTTTTTTGTAGTTTCGGACCGGTCTGAGAAGGTCTTGCATGAAGAATTAATACTTGAAATACGAAAATCCATAAATCCATTATCGAGATTACTTAATTTGGGCTACATGTGAACTACTTGAGTACTCCTCTACTGCATTGATAACCAATCTTAGCTATCAGATCCGCTTCCTAGTCACACAATATCAATAGCTGCACCTTGCTGTCATATACTTCTATGGCCCACTAGATCTAGCCATCCGCCAGCACCAATGAATTCAGGCACTAGATTTTGGACTCCTACAACACCATCAAAGATAATCTTGATCATGTAAAACCATGCAAATCACAACCACTTGTGCCTTGAAGATATGATCTAATATGATTTGGTCTTTGATCGAAATATTAATCTAATAAATAACACAGATTGATTTCCAAAATCACAAATCTTTGATCATGTCTCTATATCATCAATCGTAGAAAGATTCATAATTAATTAGGATCAAATAAATTAACTACGAGATTTTACATACAAGACATAAAAATTTATATGAAAAGCCTTTCATTTAAGAAAGGAGAAAGTATGAAAAAGATAACAACCAACTATGACAATCAGTAACAAAAATACAAATAAAATTAATTATATTTATTTTTTAGATATCTTGTACACTTTTCCGACCAAAATACTCTAAAAATTCCTCACTGACATCTTGTCATGACATCCTAAAAACTATATAATAGCTTCTGTGTCTTTCTTTAAAATCCTCCATGAATCAATCCTTTACTTAACCCTATTATATAACACTTTGGTGGATACTTAGGTTAATATCAATGACGCCAAAATCCTAACAAAAACTTTGATTCCACAATTTATACAAATACGTAGGTTGAGTTCCAATTTACTCAGACAGGTCGCGTCCAAATCTTTTTTGTTCTTTGAAATTTTTTTTATAAATATATTAATCAAGTTATATTTCAGATTTCAGACCGGTCCAAAATTATGTTTTTTTTATTTTTTTAAATATGTTAATTTAGTTATATTTAACATATCAACTAAGTTTTAGTATTTTTGGATATATATTTTTATTTCGAATTTTTAAAAACAGAGATATTTAAGTCATTTTAAATTATTTAAAATGACTTAAATACTCATATTTTTAAAAATCAAAAATAAATATATACACATATCCAAAAACGTTAAAACTTGATTTATATGTTAAATATAACTAGATTAACATATTTTTAAAAAGAAAAAATAATATAATTTTAAACTTTGATTTAAGACCGGTCCGAGAAGAACAGCCCCCACTTCTGTTTCACTCGATGTGAACAGCACATGATTTTTTCCATTTGAAGTTAGTTGAAGTCCATCCTATTTTATATTTTGCCGGCGTGTAAGATACTTCTAATGATCAATCCAAGCCACCTCTTATTTTTATTAAAATTTATTTCGTTCAAATATCGAAAATCAAGTTGTTTATCTGATACCTTGTAACTCAGGCCCTAATAAATACAAATCAATACAAACTTGTAAGATTGCTCTAAAATCTCATTTAGATTTCCAGTCATGTTGATTAACTAAAACATATTAATTAAAGTAACGTTTAATGAGTTCATCGGCTTGGATTTTATCAAAATTAAATGTCCTGGTCTGAAAAGAAGAAGGAAAGGGCTCCACGCTGAAATTAGTTTCATTGAAATGGAATGCGATAATATATGATATGTCAATAAAATCTGGTCGATCGAAAATAAACAATACTCCAAATTGCATGTCTAGAACAAAACGTGTTCATTTGGTGGATTTTGATTTTTGCAGCGTTGGAAGTTTGGGAGAGGACAGAAGTTATGCAGCCGTTGAGCAGATACACGTTCAGCATTGCATATTCAATGGAACTCTAAATGGTGCAAGAATCAAGACATGGCAGGTAATTGAGCGTTTGGCAAATCACATTACAATAAATTTTATTATAAGTGAACACCTTTTTCAGCAAATACAGCTAGTCTTATATAGGTAATAGATGCTGTAGACAATGTAGGTAGGGTGGAAGCGGAAAATTAAGTAAGAAGAGAAATATTAATTAAAAATGTAAGAGTACACGATAGAGGAAAATTAAGGTCAATAAAGTGATTATATAAAAAATTATTGAAATATAATAGTAAAAATAAAAAGAATGGTTAGATAATTAAAATAAGGCGTCGTTCAATTATTCCGGGTTAAGTAATGATTTACTTAGTCAATGCCAATAAAATTATTTTTAATTATTGTTTTATTTTTATGAACTTATTAATCTAAATGTATTTAATAATAAAAAAATTTTACCATTCTTAAATAGATATATATATATATATATGTATTGCTTTTTCAAAAAAAAGTTTTTTTAAAAAATATGTATGTATTTTTATATTTTAAATATTGAATATTTTATTCATTTAGAATTGTTGAAAATTACTAAAATAACTCTTTGATTAAAAATCTAAAAAATGCGTATTTTCAAAAATGGTAAAACTTAATTTATATATGAAATATACCTAAGTTAGCAAAATTATAAAAAACTAAAAAATTAATAGATTTATTAGTCTAGCTAAGTAAGTCATTACTTAGACTATTAATAGATTTATTAGTCTAGCTAAGTAAGTCATTACTAATAGAATCATGTCTCATTGAAATCTCAATTGATTTTTTTTTTTTTTTTTAAATGTGAGCCTATAGGTGAGAAACCACTTTCCCACTCAAGATTGCTATCAAAAGAACCCAAAGTTTTATTACAATTTGCAACTTTTTTTACATTAAACATTATTTGTTGTTGTATTTCGATGTAAAAATGGTCAACTGTAATCACTCGAAGCAACTATAAACTTGTAGATAAATAATCAATCATAACTAATACATGCATCTACGTAGATGAATATACGTTATATGCAAATAACAAAATAGCTGTATATAAAATGAAATTTGCTGAGACGTGACGCAAAAAATTAATGCCGCTAGTGGAGTTAGACCCTTATAATTTTGAATAATTGCTTATTCCCTGTTGCCAAACACACCACCTCCTACTCATGGTTTTCCTGTTTGTGACTCCCTCTAGCTAATATATCAAGTTCATTTATTTTTATGCGGTTGCTATATTGCAATGCACACGTGTAGGGAGGGTCTGGATACGCTCGAGGGATCACGTTTCAAGACATGCACATAAATAACGTCCAATTCCCAATAATCATTGACCAATATTATTGCAATCTTGGTGGCGCATGTGACAACCAAGTAAGTTGTAATTGCTTATTCTGAGAATTGATTTCTTCCCGATACTAATATACTGTTGGTGAATGCTAATCCATTGTGTAAATTAAAAAACATATATATATAGTACAAAAATTAATTTATATAACTAGTGTTGGAGAAGATCATCTTTCTAAAATGCTTAACCGTTTTATTTTAATATAGTTGATGAGTATATGATATAATATAAAATTACAGAGCTCATCGGTGGTGGTGAGTGATGTGGAGTTCATTGGATTTCATGGGACTTCAAGCCAGCAGGTGGCGGTGAAGCTGGCATGCAGCAACAGCTTCGGCTGCACCGGCATTGTCGTGGATGACATTCAGCTTAGACCTTCGAGTCCCGGGAAGATGAATTTATCCTCTCTTTGCGTCAATGCCCATGGCCAACAATGCTATTCTTGCTTGCCTCGAGTTACGTGCCTCATTTAGCAATATATGTAGACATTATATCTATCTGTGTTGAAGTTTGTTGAGGAGAGGCGGGCCATTTTGGATATCATTTTCAGAAAACTCTTGTTTTTCTCTTCAAACTAAAGCAGTAAGTTAATTGGTAAAAAGATGTTGAGTTTTGTGGGTGAGAAGATGATAATAGATTATTGATGATGTTATATGGTCTGCAAATGCTTGTTTGGTAATCAAGTTACAAATATCGATAAATAATATTCAGTGCCGATGAACTGATGAAGTGATGAAAATTATTAAAACTCTCAGTTAATCCCAATGAAAACACAAAAATATAAATTATAAAATTCAAATAAAAATCTGTCAATAAAGTATAAATTGAAAATATTTTAAAAACTTCTCAAAAACTGATTTTTCTTAAACGAACAAAAAAAACTGATTTTTAGGATTGTGGGATTACGAGCTTTAATTAGGAGTATGTTTTTGTCCATTTATATGGTGCTAAATATAATTTGATCAAATCAAACTGTGCTAGGTATTATCCGTGCGGAAAATAAATTTTACGCACTTTGTTCTCTAAGGGTGTGTTTGGCAATTTGCAAAAGTTGTCAACTTAAAAATTTTCAATCTAAAATTTTTCATTCTCCATGACTACTCTTTTTTAATTATTTTTTTACACATCTTTGTATACAACAATCTTATTTTTCAATTATTTCTACACAACTAACAATACAATTAATCTATTTATTTTCAATTTATTCTTTTTACTTTTCATCATTACTCCTGTAATATCACATTATTTTCTACTAATTTGACAACTTTTACGTAAAAATATTTTTATTAAAAATTTTACAATTTTCCAAACACACCCTAAATTTTGCACTTTTCTCAACCTCGTAAGCGAGTCAAGCATATCTCTCTGGTACTAACGCCCTTATTGGATCTGTAGAATGATGAAGCATTCAACTCTTTGCGAACGCATCTGAGTATTCATTTTTCGGTAGTATGCTTGAATTTAATATAGGTAGAACTCGGTCTCCATATAAATAATGCAATATCAAATATAAAATTGATCAGAAGAATTTCATCAGGATATATGTTAAATGCATCGATCACCTACGGTTGAGATGAAGCTGATATCCGGACTCGGAGGAGTAAACACTAACACCACGTGCGGCCAATTAATTAATTAATTAAAACTCTTAATTTCTGGATCTCCCGTTCCGTTTCAAGAGTTGCTTTCTTAATTTATATCAATTAATTAAGTGGAATCGGATTGGGAGGAATTAATTGCATTTTAAGTGGTTTACAGTTCTGGATTGCTCTTCTTCTTCTTGTTGGAAATGTTTTAAGTATGATATCCTTATTTCACGGGCGCGGATTACAGAGAGCGCGACGCTACCTCCGTCTGTCTCTTGCCAACGTCAGAAAGGATAATGCTCTCCCATCGTGCTCCTGAACTGCTCAACTGATCCAGCCTACCCTTATATTAATATATTATGGCTGTGTTTGTTTAGTATAAAATTTTTCAATCAAAATATTTTAATATACACAACTACCATATTTTTAAATTAATTTTTTCATATTTTCTTGGGATTTTCCCAAATATACCCATTACGTTTGACCATATTTACAGATATACCTACTAAGTATCAGAAATCCCAAATA
>JAXCLR010000081.1:21756603-21768421 GCA_035584095.1 Annona squamosa
TATATTTGGGATTTCTGATACGTAGTGGGTATATTTGTAAATATGGTCAAACGTAATGGGTATATTTGGGAAAAGCCATATTTTCTTATATAGTTGTTCCACTTTTTAATTATTTCAACACAAGTACTTATATAATTAACTTATTTATTGTAATTTTATTCTTCTACCTTTCATCATTAGATAACATATTCATATTCTGTCTGTTCTAAACTTTTCATCTAAAAGTTTTGTTACTTCCTAAAAGCACCTTATGTATAAGAAAATTATTCTTATATCCATCTAATTCGCAGCCAATTCCTAATTAATCGTAAAATTTTAAAATTTTCTCTTACACCAGTAACATTTTGCTCTTAATTCCTATTATATTCATACTCGTTATCTATTTTATAGAAAAAAACAATTTTTCTCATTAGAAATTTTCTAACCCAAATATTCTAACCTTAATATGACTTGATTGGTGATGATAAATCATTAATTTGTAGAATCTAATGGTTTAAATAGCAAATTAGGTTGAATTATTTCAGTTAGTAAAGTTTTGAAGAGGCAAAATTATCTTTTTAAAGAGGTGTATTTTTTCCTGCCAAAATTAAGCCCAGCAAGGCAAGCATCAGAATCATCCAAAATAAGATGTTTATGAGGGTCGTAATACTAAAGATCGCACAAATTTGAAGATCTATGCGAAAATTGCCTAAAGTTCGAAAATTTTATCGTTTTCAAAAGATCTCGTGGGTACGTTTGGCAACATAGAAATCACAGGATCAGGAATATCTCATGGGTCCGTTAAGGGAAAAAAATTGTTCCTCGCTTTCACTGTACACTTTTTTTTTTTTTAATGGACTGTACATTTTTTAATATGACTTGAAATATTAATTATCTAATTCAACAAATTTTTATTTCCTCTGTATTTCAATCATTTTTATTTTTTGTGTGCAAATATTTTATCCAAATATTTCAATCATTTTTATATTTCTAATACAAATACTTTATTTATCTTAATTTCATTCTTTTTACTTCTAATTATAATTTTTATCACATTTTATCATTCTTTCAATTTTTTCTAATTACCATTTTTCTACTATATTTTTTACAAGAATTTTAAAATATGAAACAATGATATGATAAAGATAATGATTAAAAATAAAAGTAATAAAGTTAAAACACACGAAATAATCATATGAAAAAATATGAAAAACATTAAATATAAAAGTAAGAATAGAAAATTTCGTTAGTTAGATAGTTAAGATGAAAATTCATATCAAAAAGTGCACATGAAGAAGTGATTTTCTTTTTTCTTTTTTTCTTTTTTTATATCAACGTGTTACAAACAGAGTCTGAATTAAATTGAAAACTTTATCCTCAATGCATTTACTTAGTTAAAAATTAAAATCATTATTTTTAAGGACATATTCAAAATATTTATAACGGTAAAACCATCATCCTCCATTTGTTCTGCCAACGTAATGAACGAAATAATTTAAATTATTTTGTTGATTAAAGGGTTAGAAGAGAATCTGGCCTTCTCCATGAATTCTAGGACAGGCAGGCGTAAGTGGCAAGTAATCAGCTAGCCGCGATTCATGCTTTCTCATAAATTACTTTCCATGCAGAATTGAGGAGATAAGGGATTTAAGGATTGGATTGACCATTTTGTTCTTCCTCGAACAACTTTTCAGTTGCTTAAACCATGGTGAGAGAAATTTGCCATCAAACTTTCCTTTTAAAGATTTTCTGTTTTCAGACTTCATTTTTCTTAGTTTTGTTTTTCAGCGTAACAAATAACATTGCATTTCTTAATATCTTTATTTGTGCTTAGTATATATTTCCTGAAATGTCAAAAAATGTTTCACATTCCAATCACTACAACAAAAATTTTGTTTGTCTCAATTGGACTACTGCATTTTTACCTTGAAGAATGAAAATCTCGATTTTCTCTATCATGCTTCATGCTTATTTCATTAGATAATAAACAACTGTAACAGAACTTGTTTTCATTTCTGTTCTTGAAAATAAAATCTCCTTGATGTTTTGAAAACATAAGTTCTGTTGCCAGCATTATCATTTAACTGCAAATGGCTAGTGGCATATGCGATAAGGCAGGCAAATAGAATAAATTTTGATTGCAAATGCTCCATGTCATATGAGTATTGTTTGAGAGAATTTTATGGCGAGCTGCTAAATTCTTCTTTGCAAATAATTTAGCAGCAAATTGAATGCAATGGTTATTGTAGGCAACCAAATAATGGCTGCAAAAAAAAAATTTGTTGTGAATTCTACTATTTGCAAGTTAAGCCTTGGAGCACATCCATATTAGCAGTTTGGACTGCTCATTTCATCTATATCCCTCTATGAGTAGACAGTAAATCTCAATGAATGCACTCAAACTGGTTGTTAAATCCAAGATTTCGTGATCAGCCTATGCATAAACTCATAATCATTTGTAAATTAAGCGTTGTAGGAAAGACTCTAAAGCGAGGGCTAATAAACTTTTTTTTGAGCAGGAAACCACCATGATTCTTTTTCTCCTGACATTGGCTTGGTCTGAAATGGCCCGCGCCCGGATCGTTTTCAATGTCATGGATTTTGGGGCGATTGGGAACGGCATAACTGACGATTCCCAAGTATGTTAAGTAGCTTCTCCTCAATCAACTAAATGCCCCTAGTACAGCAAATAGTAGCATGGATTCTTCCATTGAGTTGGATGAACAGTGAAGAAAATATCTCCACGATCGAAAGTTCTATCCCATACTTGCCCTGTTCGGGTCCTTTCATGAGAGCGATTTTTACATCTGTGGGTTTATAACTTTATTTTGTGTACCATTCACCCCACAAACTGGAGATTAAGATAGTGGAGCATTATTTACAAGGAAGCAGCTCTGCATGGTTAACAAGATTGATGGTTGTTGAACAATGGGATTTGCTTAATTTTCAGTTTTTTTCTAAAATGAACTAGACCATTTGAAAATAAGATACTAATTCCTCTTTTTCCCCACATTCAGGCATTTCTAAAAGCCTGGCAAGCCACTTGCAACACGCATAAATATCATCCCATGATGGTGATCCCCAATGAGACTTTTCTCCTACGACCACCTGTAACTTTTCAAGGCCCATGCAAGTCCTGGATTGTTGGTGTTCAGGTATGGAAGACTAAATGATTTCACCTCTACCATCTAAAAGACTTCTTCTTTTGATCATGAATCCTAACCCTTTGTGCTCGCTTTGCAGCAAAACAAAGCCCTTTAAGGATTAAATACAGCATAGTTAATAGTCCTGCAAGACAGATCCTTGTCTTTGTAAATTACCAATCATTGCTAACGAATAACACATTGTATAAAATGTTTTAATGAATACGTATAGATAATTGGGACAATTGTAGCGCCAGAGAGCATTGAAGCATGGAAAGGGCTAGACCCACGCGGATGGCTAACACTTAAAGGGGTGGAGGGGCTTGACATAGCTGGTGGGGGAATGATCAATGGCAGAGGCTTCCAATGGTGGAAACGATCTTGCCGATACAAAGCGGTACACAATTTTTAATGTGTTCACGATTAGGATCCAAGATTCCAGCGCCTTAAACGGATAGTTCAAACTTTTCATATCAATCAATCTCAGAAATTGTTGCTTCTGATATCACTATTGTAGGCCAATATAAAAACTCAAGCCCTTGTAATACTTATTTTAAGTAACGACAAAATGACAGTTTCTTTTCTCTTTTTTGTTGCAGGAATGCTTGAAATTTGCACCCACGGTTAGTATTCGATCCACTTACAGAGGAAGAAATCCGGACAAATGGATGGACCTATGTCTGGGAAACAGATGAGATGTTCCAATCTATTGATAAGATAGGCATAGACTTCTTTTATTTTTTATTTTTTTTTAAAGGCATAGGCTTCTTTGAGTGTGTTAGCATTGAGCCAATATAAAAGGGCTTTTGAATTGCATGATTTTCAGGCACTCAGATTCCTGTCTTGTTCTCGTGTCCGTTTGAAAAATCTGAAATTGAAAGACAGTCCAAACACTCATATCCTCATTGAGGACTCAAACCAGTTTAAAATCAATCAGATTGACATAACAGCACCTGAAACGAGCCCAAACACAGATGGTATTCACATCCATGCCTCCCATGAGATTAAATTGAGGCGACTGCGAATTGGAACTGGTATGCTTCCGTTTTTTCTTTTTCTTCTCATTCTCCTCCATTTTCGTCATTTTTGCCATCCAGTATCAAGCTAAACCGTGTTGCTCATGCATGATTCATGGCAGGAGATGATTGTATTTCCATTGGAGATCGATTATCAAACATCAGCATAAGCCGGGTTCATTGTGGACCAGGCCATGGTATAAGGTGTCGTATATGGGTTCTTATTGACAGTCTCACTGAATTAGCATGTATTATTGTGATCATAAAGTAGATTAGATTACACAAATGTCCGTTAGTTTTTGTTAGTCTTTGGAGGCTAAGGTTATTCCAATGGATTTCTTCTGCACTTAACATGGTGTTTCTTTGGTATGTCAGCTGTTAAATGGGCTTGAGAACTCAACTTTGATTGCCCCCTAAATCATGTTAATCCAACCACCATATCAACTGTAACATGATTCAAGCCGACCTAACCTTGTCCCACCACATTTTGTACTTCGCTGAGACCATACAGTCATTAGAATTCAATTTTTCCCAAGTTTAGAGCTGCAGGATATAGATACTTCCCAAGTCTGAAGCATGGATTCATCCGCAGCATTGGAAGCTTGGGAAAGGATACTAAATCGATGGTAGAAGTAAAGAACATTCATGTGAGAGACGTCCACTTCACTAGAACCACCAATGGAGTAAGGATAAAAACGTGGCAGGTTTGTTCTTCCCTCTTGCTCTTTCTTGTATTTTTTGCCCACTTGAGATGGAATCATCTGATCTTGTTTATTCGGCCATCTTGATGGTTTTGGTGCTCAGGGGGCATATGGGAACGCAAGACATATCTCATTTGAGAATGTCAGCTTCAATTGGGTGGACAATCCAATCATCATCGATCAATATTATTATTGCAGTGAAAGCCATGCTTGCAAAAATCTGGTATGATTCAAATGCGAAAAACAAGAAATATAGGAATTGAATGATATTACTATTATCCCAAATGACCCATTCATTTCTAGTTCCCGTTTTCCAATGAATGAATTCATCAGCAGCAGAACCATGTCTTCCATGTCCTGATGATTTTTGCAGACTAAGGGTGTCAAGATAAGTGATGTGAGATACAAGAACATGCGTGGCACTTCAAATACAGATGTAGCCATCAATTTCATGTGCAGCAAGAGCGTGGCTTGCACAGGTATTCATATGGAGGACATAAGGCTGGGATCAACTGGCCTAATGAAGACAACTTCGGCTTATTGCTCCAATGCCTATGGCAGTATTCATGGAATTGTGGTGCCCACTGTCCCATGTTTTCGTAAGGGATGATTCATGTTTTCGGAAGGGACGATTCTTGCATCAATGCAGTTTTTTTTTTTTTTTTTTTTTTTGTAAGGTGGAATAAAACTCTTAAAGTAAATGATTCAGCATTAATTTTACCTAATGCTCTCGATCTTGATCAAAATCAAATGTGGGTATTATTTGCCATAATTGTCATGAATACTACGCGGAGGAAGATGTTGTCACTCATAAAGTAAACAAGAATAATGGACTAGTCAATTTAAAAGCTATATGCTAGCGTGACAGCTAAATATGATACGACCCAAGATCAAGAGAATAATGTTAGTAAAAGCTCTGTACAAGAAAGCCTTTTAATCATGGGTGGTATCAATACACGTCCCTGTGAAAGCCAATGTTAATGGCGTCCTATTCTTTTCTCCATTGAGATGACTTTACTCATCTACCAAATTTTAATCTAGCCTATAAGTCGGCTTTTCTGCTTTTAACGGGATGGTTGCACTCACCTACCGCTAATATTAATTTGGCCTCTTAGTCATCTTTTCCGATAATCTCTGAGTCCTTCGTCAGACTCTAAAACTACTATTTAGTGTTGTCAGAGCCGAACTGAACTAGCTCCGGCCGAGAACCGGCCCAGGTTCTGATTCATTTGAAGCCAGACGGTTCGAACTGTCCAAACCGCAGTGGAACTGCCAATGACGGTCCAATAATTCCGGACCGGTTCCCGTGAAAACATTAAAAGGATCTGTGATTAAAATAATTCCAGAAAAGCCTTAATATAACACGCCCAAGCAAATTCTGCATGTTTTCAAAAACCGTTGAGGACATGAAAAGCAGCGATGGTTGCTTCAATGGTCTCCTCCTACAAAATTTCAAGCACCTGAAGCAATTCAAGGAATTCCACGCCCACCTACTCAAATCCCTCATCCCCCATGGAAACACACTACCAGTCGGCCGCCTCCTCTCTGCCACCGCCCTGTCCGGCGACCCTACGATCTTCGACTATGGCCGTTCAGTCTTCCGAAACCTCCCACGCCGCAACACCTTCATGTACAACACCATGATTAGAGGATATACTCAGATGCATGAGCCGGTTTCTGCCATCGCCTTTTACCTGGACATGTTGAAAAGTGGCCTTACTGTCAACAACTTCACCTTCCCACCGTTGATCAAAGCTTGCACTCTCTTGTTTTCTGCTTCTTCACAGCGTGTTGGCCGTCTGGTTCATGCCCACGTCGTGCAATTGGGACTTTCAGATGATGGTTTTGTACAAAGCGCACTCATTGAGCTCTACTGTTCGGTTCTCGATTTAGGCGCTGCAAGGAAAGTGTTCGACGGGTGTTTGAAAAGGGATGTGGTTTTGTGGACTGTATTGATGGATGGGTATGCAAAGAGAGGAGATGTACAACTGGCTAGAAAACTGTTTGAAGAAATGCCTGACAGGAACACAGTATCATGGAGCGTCATGCTTGCGGCTTATACACGAGTGAATGACTTTGAAGAGGCACTCTGTCTGTTTCAGCAGATGCAGCAAACGGGAACAAGGCTGAATGAATCGATATTGGTCAGTGTTCTCACCAGTTGTGCACATCTAGGAGCTCTCTCACAAGGGCTTTGGGTGCATTCATACGTGAAGCTGAACAAGCTTGACTCAAATCCAATCTTGGCAACCGCACTGGTCGATATGTATGCAAAATGCGGTCGCATTGAGGCAGCATTGTCAGTTTTTGAAAACATTTTAGAAAAGGACATCGGCTCATGGAATGCAATTATCTCAGGTTTCGCAATTAGTGACAAAGCTAAGAAATCACTAGAGCTGTTCAATGAGATGCTCAAAAGGGGGATGCAACCCAATGGAGTGACATTCGTGGCCGTCCTCAATGCATGTGCTCATGCAGGTTTGGTCAAAGAGGGATGTGAACTTTTTGATCGGATGAAAAGGGTCTATGAAGTGGAGCCTCAACTGGTGCACTATGCATGCATGATTGATCTTTTAGCAAGAGCTGGGTTGGTAGAAGAAGCCGAAATGTTTGTAGAGGAAAAGATGGGAGGCTTCAGCAAAGGTGATGCTAATATATGGGGAGCTATATTGAATGCTTGTAGGATTCAGGGCAAAGTTGAAGTTGGGAATAGGGTGTGGGAGAAACTGGCTAAGTTGAGATTAGTAGATTGCGGTATTTATGTGCTTTTATATAATTTGTACAGAGAAGCAGGTTGGGAAATTGAAGCAAGTAGCGTCAGGGGAATGATAACAGAGGAAGGACTTAAGAAGAAACCAGGTTGCAGTATGATTGAGATTGAGGGTGAATTTGATGAATTTCTAGCTGGTGATTTTTCGCATCCACAGGCTAGAATGATAGTAGAAGTGGTTGATTCTTTGACTAACATTGTAAAATCAGAAGGATTATATCAGTGACTGTCAAATAGATATAATTTTTACACTGGAGAATATGATAATCTATGGGCATGGATTCAGCTTCTGACTGCACATACAAACATGCGTCTCAATTCAAGAAGAAAAATTCCTTTTTTCATTGTTCATGTAATAGGTCAATACACATTGACAGTTCTTCGAGGACGCTGATTGAATGTTCGTTCCTAAAGCATAACTAACTCTTGTATTTATTTATCGCTTTATTTATTTTGGATTTTCTTCTGACTTTGGACGTCCGAATCATTCTTATTTGCGTTTCTAATCCTTCAATTAGATATTACAAACCATTCTTAGAACTAGAGTTGTCTACGTAATCTAACAATTATCTATGGCCAATTCATTATCACTTTTTTTCTTTTGAAACCAGTGATAAATTAATCTTGAATTCGATATTGGAGCAGGAAACAAATATATAAATAGTAAAATCCATGAGAATTCAGCAATGTGAATAAATTTTGTTCTATGAAATGTTCATTATCGTAATGTAAAATCCATCCACCATCTCGTACAGTAATAGGAGCCTTTCTGTTCTTTACTGTGCACTTAAAATTGCCTTATGATGTGCTGTTTTCATATATACAATCACGTAACTACTGTCTATAATTCGCATGACTCAGAACGGCCAAAGACCGTGTATCGATTATCCGCAACATTGTCATAAACAAAATCCCTGAGGAACCTGCAGCAGTAAATAACCAACCAGAAGAACAACAGTGTGAGATCTCACTCCATTAAGACAATGAAGACATGAAGAAAGAGCATAAATGTATTTCTCATATCAGCAAAGGATCTTACAGAGGCACAATCTGCAAAAAGAATGCTAGCTGAGGGAAGGGGAGATCAAGATATTCCATAATCCTCAGCACTGCTTCTGATTTGATGTAAGATCTGTAGCCAAGTGCAGATATTCAACTTGCTAACTTAGCTCTGTAACTTAAAACATTCAAATATAGAATAACACCAATAAATTCTACTGGTCTGACAAATAAAAGATGCAAAAGATATCTCCATGTCTCTCGAATATGTAATTTCTGAGCCATTATCATGTAATAACCAAAATGCTGCTACCATAATAGAACAAGTTCCCACTAGGATGGTATGTGAACTATCCTTTATAAAAGAAAATGATGGGAATTTAAATCCAACAATTGGAATTTCCACCTAAAAACAACTGAGAAGTCCAATTTCATGTAAGCTTTTTTTAACTGAATAAATAGCTCTATTTGTTCAAAGAAAACACTAGATGATAAATCAATAATGAATCTAAATCTAAAAGAAATCGCTTTTATAATCCAAAGAAGTCATCTACTTAACAGTGATAACATACCCTTCTTCTTCATCTTCATCTTCATCATCATCATCATAAGCTGTTTCCCACATGTGGGGTCAGTTGCATGGATCTTGTTGTGCAATTTTTTATGACCATGAACTATGTGAGCATATCCTTATTGCAGGATTGAAAGAAAGTTCTTACCTATCCTTTTCAACAAGCACAACACTAGAAATATCATCAGGAGACCTTCCAGATCTCTGCAGCAACTGCTTTCCTGCTTCACTCTGGAGTGCTTCATACCGTATGTTCCTAACCAAACAGACAAAACAATTGTACAAGATATTTCAGTTGTTTGTGCCGCATAAGTACTCAAGAATCTGGTCCTTTGTTTGGTAATGAGGAAAAATGGTGGAAAAGTTTTCCACCTGTTTCCACACTATTTAATGTGATGAATCAGAGATGCAGGTGCTTGATCTAGAGAACTCAACAACAAAGGCTACATTTATTTATTTATTTATTTTTATCATGTCACCCATATTAGATAACCAAGCACTTGGCAGAGGTGTACTCCAAAGGAAAGGTAACGAGGCCACTGACCAGACTGCACATCAGATTGCCATCAATTTTCTGACTTGAGAGTAGGACATTCACAATATGGAACTCAAGCCAATTTAAATTGAGAAGTTAATTTGGTCCTTTCAACTTCAGCATATATTGCCACACAACACTCCCCAAGTAAAATTACAATACAAACCAGAAACATTCAGATGATCACAGAAACACAGTGCGCATTATCATTTTTATTTTGACAAACCTCTTATGATCATTAGCACGCACGAATCTTACACCTCCATTACATAAGTTGCAAACACCTAACATGAAAGATAAAATATATATATCAGGAAGAAGTCAGTATCAAATAAAGAAAAACTCAAGCTTTCCTCTCCAACAATGTATGGTAGGTTTTGACTTCTCACGGGTTTTATCCTCTTTCAAATTTCACTAACAATTATTCTGATATTCTAACAAAGAAATCAGGCAAGCAAGTGATTTCATCAGGTTAAAGAAAACCATATTAGAAAATTAAGATTTCAATGCAGCACAGATAAGATCGAATGAGATGAAGTGATATCCTTGCAGGTGCATACCAACTAAGCAAAATCTCTATATTCCAATTCCATATCGACATCCTTTCAAACTCGAATCTGATTCATAAGCCGTCATATCCTTCCCAGTCTTTTGATTACTAATTCCATGTTTCCATAGCTGAATTGCACCTCCTACATGAAACCTATTACAACTTCTAAATTAAACACTCATTTTACTTCAAAATTCTAATTCCATTTCATCCTCCAACGTGTCAAGGGAAAGCGCAGGAAACCCAAAATCTATGAAGTTACCAGTATGCAGGCTATTCTACAAAGATGGCTCCTGCTATACTATGATCATGGCAAAAGAGCATGGTTTCTAGCAGTGGTGGGGCCAGGTGAACTTTTAGTGGCCCCAGAAAAATTTAAGTGTCCGAATTCGAATCAGCTGGATATAACTTCTCCCCCTTCCCACTTTTCTAGCTGCCTGTCTTGTCCTTGGAGTATAACCCAAGAACCATGTCCCTCCCACATCAAAATTTTAATTGACAATTCAAATTGTGGAGCGAAAATGGTATGATTGGGATTGTTTAGATATAGCATTGAATGTAATCATGAATGGCAAAGGGCGGAGGGAGGCTAGGCGTAGGCTGACCGTCGAAGAGCATGACGGGCCTGGTATCCTGTTGGAAGAAGCTGGAAGTAGCCTTCACCCAATCCACGGCAGTATCTGGAACAGGTGGAGTAGAGAGCGGAGCGCAAAGACGGCGAGGAAGCAGCCGCTTGCCGCTGCAATCGTGCGCAGGTGATGATCGCGGGGATGTGACGAGGAATCGTGGGCCTGGGACGGGAACGAGGAGAGCCATCCAAAATTGCAGATTCTTTAAATGCAAAGCTTTTAGAACTAGTAGCACTAGAAATCTGTTGAACGAATGTAGAATCCATTTTCGCACACGCCCACACAAGCCAACAAGTTGTGGTGCTGCATCAAAACAAGTGTCATCATTGCTTATCACAGCTTTCCCATAATTCTGTTTCCGCACCTCTGTTTTTTGTATTTACAGATTCTAAGATTTTAAGTTTCAGAATATTATAAAATAAACCTTGTTAATTTTTTTTCCCCCTTTGTGTAGCCAGTCACCTTTAATGATAAGTATATGAAAGAAGTGTACTCCAAGAAAAGAGTAACAAGGCCACTGCCTTTTAGGGGTGCAACTTGGTACCGGGTCGGTCCGAACCCGCCCGACCCGACCCGGTATCAAAATCAAAATGGGTTTTATTTTTAAGATTTTTTCCAAAAATAAACCCGGTTTCAACCAGACCCGTATAAACCCGAAACCAAAACCGGGTTTGCACCAACCTGGTCCGAACCCGTTGTAGTTTATATAATTTTTTCACCAATTATACATGTTTTTTGTAATATTAATATATATGTATATACATGTTTTAAGCATTACTAACTCTAATTCAAACAAATCACATTTTTCTTCATTACCAAAGCATGCTTGAGGTAACTTAATTTCTAATATGATTTTTTATGATTATTATCTTCTTATTGTTAATAGTTGCATGTATTTTTTTCGTCTAGGTTGATGCATATTATT
>JAXCLR010000081.1:21768521-21780604 GCA_035584095.1 Annona squamosa
TATATTTCAATAATTTTCTTTTAGATTACAACTGAATTTGGAAAAAAATAGTTTATTGTTAACCCGAATTCTAACCCAAAACCAATGCGAACCCGACCCGAACCCAATCCGAACCCGAATTACATTCTTAGGGTTTTGGTTTGGGTTTACTCCAACCCGGTTGGTTTAGGGTTTGGGTTCACTCCAGCTCGGTATAACCCGACCCGAGTTGCACCCCTACTGCCTTTACTTAACTTCAAGTCTAAAACCTCTCTATTTTAATACCCTGACACTCATGTTAGCTTGATCATCCAAGTGACGATAGACCTTATTAAGTTAGTAATACACAGAGCTTAACTAAAAGCAATGACTATTATACTGTAAATATTTGAAAGTATGCACTTGAATTTGCAATTATGAAAAGTTACAGGGTCTACTATGTTAATATGCAACGGTTGAACAGTGCAACTGGCTAAATAAGTGGGCTGGGCTGAGACAAGTGCAATGGAAGTCCACGTGGCGAATTGGGTCGACGTTGATAAAATGTCAATGCATGAGCTAATTCAAGTGAAATATTGACGGGTGCTAAAAGGAATGAAAAATGTAAAACAATCATTATTTGGAATCACATAAAAAATTAACCGTCCAGAATAATAATTTAAAAAATAATAAAAGGAAAGGCGTAATTTAATTTCAGTGGTATAAATATGATACTAGCCATAAAATAATAAACACGAACAAATAAGATTTTTCAAAAAGTAATGTTAAAAAAGTTTTAAATAATTACAGATGGTTAAGATTAGTCAACTGTTACGAAAAGATGTTTTTTATGCATGTCATGTGGTTGTACATTTGCATATAGGAGTGAAAAGAAATTTGATGCACTTAGGAGGTTAATAAATTGGGAGATGATAATCTGCATACGCCAGGAAAACGCAGAAATTGCGTTCAGCCAATAAACCTATTTTTTCAATTTCTTTTTAAAAAATTTTAATACAAATGCTGTCTCCACTTATATTTTTCTCTTTATGAAATTTGATCATTTTTGGAATTTATTTTATTTTTATTTTAAATTCAAAAATGTATGAATTGTCATGGATACACGGCTAAATAAATTACACAGTTGTCAAATTTCACACAAAGGAAAATATTGGTGGGACTTACATATGCATTAAAAAAAATTTAAAATAAAGAAATTAGTTTCTCATTCAGAAGCAATTTTGTAGCTCGACGTAGATGATCATCTCAAAATTGTTATAATGATGAAAAGTTAAGAATTGGAAAGTTAACATATGCCTAGTGCCTTGGCGGCATAAGGTATTAGTATTTAGTAAAGGGAGAATTTTTTTCATACCCATAATATTTTATTATTATTTCTTTCATACATGTAATATTGCATAAATTCTCCGTACATCTATAATATTTTACTCCTAACTCCCTAGATGCCCATCCTATCACTTTTAGCCAAAATGGATGTTAACTACACATTTAAATGACAATGTTTCCCTTACACATTATATAAACAAAGATGAAATAAATTCTTGCTATGTTTTTATTAAAACTTAAACAAAAACTACATCATATCTATCTTATAGAAAATAGGTAGGGATTCCATTTGGAATTTTTGTTCACAAATAGGGTAGGGTTAAAGTTGACATTTATGCATATAGTTAATGTCCGTTTTAGTTGAGAATAATGGTATGGGCATATTAGGAAGATTCCCGAAACATTGTAATTATGAAAGAAATAATAGTCAAATATTATAGGTATGAGAGAGTTTTTCCATTTAGTCATGTAATGACCATTTAAATAGCCAAGTGGTTGATGTAAGTGAAAAGCATATAAGGTAAAAGGTAAGAGTTCAAAGTTAAGTATAAACATTTGCCTTGGAATCCCTCCTCTAGTGTTGTCTTCCTCCAGCTAAAAAAAAATTATTAATATGCAAAGTAATGCAATGGCGATGAAAGATGATCAATAAAATAAGAAAGTGATAACTAACCAAGATGTTGATTAAATCATATCTAAAGGCACTGATTACAACAACCCAAATGCAAACGAAACGAACTTTAAACCCGGTGGCCGTTGTAATTTGTGATTTTTTATTTTAATAATATTTGCGGGAAGGAAACCTTGATCTCTGAATCGCGGATTAAAGATGATGGCAACATGCCTGTCTCTCTCTACAGCTCTTCGATCCCACACACCCCCATATCTCGTACCGTCTAATTAAAGGGGACATTGACAAAACTTCTATATCCAACCAGTTCAAACTTCGAAGGAAAATAATAATAATAATAATAAATCTTTCAACCAGTGCAGCTGATAGAGTAAAAGGTTGGAATAATTCTATTTCCATAAAATAAAACGGCCTAACTAGAATTCGAATGAATGGATGTGGCGTAGCCATTTATGAGTCATGAAATGCTATCGAAATTAAAATTTGGGTGGCGCTGGGTCAAGACCTAACCCACAGGGAAAGGCAGAAAATTCCAAGACAAGCCAATACATTTAAAGACTTTAATTGCGAATCTCCAATTGGAACATTATTTTGCTTATTGAACCCGCAACCTTTTGAATTTTTTTCAAGGACACTTGTCCACTGATTTTTGGACCACTGATCCCTATATCGTCCACACACCAGGAATTCAAAGCCCTGGATTGCAGCCATATATCTTGCAGGTAAGACGGCAATGACTTGCGGACGGTGGTGGCATTAGTGGGGGCACTGATTTCATTTAATTTGTTATTATTTTTCTCTAATGGATGATGCATTTTCTCTGCCTGGAGCACTTATGAATGGGGAAAACTAAATGAGCATTTACAAATGAGTTCTTATCATTTCTGGTAAAAAAGAAAAAAAAGACGTATTTTTTTTCAAAATTTTTTTTATAAAGCTAATATATTTAATCTCTAAATGAAGTTTTAATTTTGGAAATATGCATATATTTATTTTTAATTTTTAAGTATAGGTTATTTTCATCATTTTAAATTATTGAAACAGAACTAAAATACTGATGGTGCAACTTAGGTAGGGTACCCACAAACTCGACTCTAATTTTGGTAGGCTAGGATAAAAAATATTACTCATGTGTATGCATAGGGTACAAATTATTATCCGTCTCCTCAAATAGGGTAAGGGTAGATTAGATAAATTTGTGTACCCTGAACTAACCTGCATAGGTACTCATATGGGTAATTAATTAGGTACAAAATTATATATATGTATAATAAGTATTATATAGTATGTATTATATTTTATCTTTGACATTTTATGTGCATACATATTTTAATAACTTCAAATTTAAATGAATTTCGTATCTTGTGAAGTTGTGGAATATGAAGTAGGAAATTAGTTTCGTTATTTATATACATATCATTGACTTCCGAAAGACTATTATAAATAAGCTTGTGACTTGTGATTATAATATATTAATAATTTTAATGATCGAGTTATAATCGTCTTTATTTCATTTTTTTTATAATAATGCAAACAATGATATATGTACTTGTAATTTTAAAATGTAATTGAGTATTATTTTAAATTATTTAAAATAACATAGAAATTTTTTTAAAATATTATATTTGATTATTAAAAGAACCAATTTAAAACTGAAACTAGAACCAACCCTGTAGTTAATGAGTAGGGTAGGATATATTAGCAACCAAACCAACAAATAAGTAGGTTAGAGTAAACTTTATACAAAGAGGATATGGGTAAGGTAAATCAATATCCAACCAGAACCAACCAAGTTGCACCACTATAAAGTACTCCAATGTTTAAAATTTAAAATAAAACAAATATTCAAAAATAGTAGAACTCGATCTATAAATTAAATATATTTCGATTAACCGTTTTTAAAATTTAAAAATAAAAATATATTTTTACACCTTTCATTACCAATCTGAAACAATCATTCGGCTATACAAATATATCTACGCATTTTACTCGTAATTAATCATACTCGCACCAAAAATTTTAAAATAAAAACAAATATCAATTTTTTAAAGAATATTTTAAAATATGCTAAAATTTTTAGCTTTTACAGGAATATGATAAAGTGTGTGTTAGCTAACTTGGTTTGATGAGCGTGGAAACGTGCCAGTGATTTTTACAACGATTACATACAACATATTAAATGGATAGCAGAGGGCATGTAAAACAAAAAACTTTTCACACAAAAAATTTTCAATATAAATTTTTTTTATTCTTTATAACTGTCATATTTTTTATTATTTATTTACATTTTCCTATACAACTATTTTATTTTCAATCATTTTTATACAAGTAACTTATGTGTTTTAATTTTATTATTTTTACTTTTCATCATTACCTCTATCATATTACATCATTTTCTCTTATTTTAAAAACTTTTACGTCAAAAAGTTTTTATCCAAAAATTTTATCATTTACCAAACACACCTAAATAAAAAGAAGCTAACGTTGGTTTTGATATCCTTATTTTAAAAAAGCCTGATAATTTGTTAAAAAATGTATTTTTTCTTTTTAAATTTTTTATAAAATTGTTAATATAGATATATTTAATTTATAAATCAAGTTTTACTAATTTTAGAGATGTACATATATTTATTTTAAATTTTTAATAATAAAAATATTTTAGTCATTTTAAATTGTCGAAACATGAATAAAACAACTCTATATTTAAAAATTCAAAATAAATATATACAAATCTCTCAAAATATTAAAACTTGATTTATAGATTAAATATATTTAGATTAATAGTTTTATAAAAAAAATTAATTGAAAAAATATATTTTAGACCGGCCTAAAATGAGGTCATTTCAACCGGTCTGAAATGATCATTTGCCTATTTTAAACTTCATGGTTATCCTAAGATTACGCTAAGCCATCAAGGTGGCGAAAGTGTTTGCTATTTGTAATGATTTTATTTCGACTAGGCATGGTGAAGAGTTTGTAAAATAGTTATCCTCTGAAAGTACCCATTAACTGTGATTGTGTTAAAAAAAAATCTTTTAAAACTCACAAGTTGAGATATTAAAAACGTATTTTTATTGAATCCTGGCCCTTCATTAATGTTTCAATTATATATAAGAGTACTTCAACGATATTCCTAAAAATAGAAGAGATACAAAGATATCTCATGTGAGGCTGGAATTCTACCGTTTCATTTGGCACATACGGAGATCGAGGCCGGAAGCCATCTCTCTCATATCTTTAATAGAATATTTTATTCACTTAACTATCCTACTTTTTTCTATTTTTACTCCTTCAGGTTAATTATTTTCTCCCACAACTATCCTATTTATTCTTCTTTACCCCTATAATTATTACATCGTTCTCATAATACTTAAAAATATTTTCTTTCTAATCTCCCCACTCACTTACTACTCACATTACCGGTGACGTCAGATATTATTTAATTAATATGGCAAGATGTCTAGATCTTGATCAATATACATCTCAGGCTACTTGTGTAGTGTCTTAGGAGTCCATTCATTCCCATTGGACACTACCGTGATCTTGGTGTACTATGACATGCTCTTCAATTCGTGTTAGCTTCGCTAAATCTTTCCCGATTTCGTGGGGCAAACTTTTTATAAAAAAAATTAGGTGAGTTTGATGTAAAAGTGTAAAAAATGTTGGTAGGAAAGCATTTGTGATGAAAATTTTAAAGAGAAGTGATAATGTTGGATTAGTCTACGTAATGGTTTACTTAATTCATCTTAAAAAACTCATTTATAAAATTTTTTGTACTTTTTACTCCAATAAACTTGTTAGTATAATTGTATTTAATATATAAATTAAGTTTTACTGATTTTGAATATACATATATATTTTTTAAAAATTTTAAACATATACATATTTTAGCCATTTTTAACCATTGTAAATGGGTAGAATACCCCCGTATTTAGAATTTTTTAAAAAATATATACATGTATACAAATTTGTTAAAATTTAATTTATATATTAAAACTTAATTTGTACATTAAATATACTTAGACAAATAAATATATGAAGAAAAAAATTTTAAAAATTAAATAAATTTTTAAGATGAGCTAACTAAATTATTACTTAACCGGAGCTAACAAGATTATTTCTCAATTTTAAAAAATAAGAAAATACTATAACAATGATGTGCTAATGGTTGAAAGTAAAGATAATAAAAATAAAATATATAGAGTAGCTAGGTAGAAACATGTGGAAAAAATCGAAATATAAAGATATATAATAATTGAAAAGTAAGGTATCCAGTTAGTTAAAAGACCACATCAAGGTATGCAGAATGAAAGTGAGGAAATTTTTTCTCCAGCTCATTTTAGGTCTACCCTTCCACGTTAGAATATAATTCATTTGACTCCAGAGATTCAGACATGTAAAGGCGTTGCAGCCTGTCACCTCTTGCTCTTTGTTTATTAAGGATTAAGATATAAAGATAATGAGATTATCTTCAATACATCAATCCTATTAAAGTGAATTGATATATCCATCCAATTTGAATATCATCTTGCTACTTTATGTCAAACTAAGGAATTATTTAGCATTGAAGAAAACTCTGAATGTTTTATATTCAGCCAAAATTTATTGACGCATTAATTGCACATTGGACCATTCACCCACTAACTATTGGCGCATTAGCTGCATAATAGTCTAAAAGCTACCCCTTGTCAGTGTTATAAGCAACAGTGTTCATTACATTACCAAGGTGGTAGTGGAGAAAAATCTCAGACGCATCAGAATAGTTGAAAATGGATGTTGTACTGATCATAAACGGTGGGATCATGTGAAATTAGAAACATGCGACTGGTGAAGTTCTAATTGGTCAGGTATAGCCATATACAAGCTCAGATGTGAGATGAATACATAGCCTGATGATTTCCAAATGGCAGTGGTTGAAATGGCAACTTGGCACATTCTCCCCTTGGCTTTGAAAAGTTTTACATGTGTATGTAAGTTTTCTTAAATGCCAAACAGACCCTAAGAGAATAAAAATTGGAATACGTGTTTACTGTAACTCTAGTCATTGAGCAGCTTCAATAATTGCACGTGAATCCTCAAATTTTGTAGCCTTCTTGTAGTGTAGAATTCCCTAAATGACGCCAATGTAGTAATTCCAGCATACCTACAAACATACCCTGGCCCTCTAAAATTTTTCGAAGATGATCAAAGACATTCATCTGGTGGGATTAATCATTTTCGATTTAACTAAGGTCACCTCACCCCTTAAAACCATATTGATTACTCCTAGTGGCTTATAAAATAAACAGCTTTTATGGGTCCATGTGCAGTCAATATTAGGGCGACTTCAGATCATGTGCGTCTATTATCGAAGTTTATTTTAAAAAATCCATCTCTGATTTCTTTTGCTATTATATTCTAATTTTTAAAATATCTCATTGACTTGCTATTTTTTTTTTAATGCAGCTATCTTATCTCGTGGATGGTCTCTACCAACATTGTTAGGGGAACTCATTTTGCATATTTCAACGGATACGGCCCTGATTTTCCTGAAAATGAGAGAAAATCCAGCTTCGAAATGCCTCAAATTAATATTTTTGAAGTTTCAATGTTTGCGATTAAAATCTAATTCAGCTCCAGAGGATGTCTGGATAGAACGTTTTCAAAAGAGGATCGCCTTTACCTCTTTTTTTTTTCGCAAAAATTGCATTTTTTACCTATTTTACAAAATCTCTCCATCTCTGATTTTTGTTTGCAAAAGCGTTTCTACTGTAACAATTATCATATTTTATTTCAATAGTCAAAATTAGACTAATGAAATTTACTTGTCATTTAAACAAATTGAGGTACAACCTAAGAAAATAGTGGTGCGACTTAGATAAAATACTCGAGGGTCATCCCATTAATTATAAATTCCAAGTAAAAAATATAAAATATACAGTTTAATTAAAATAGGACAGGTCACACAAAATCTACCTGAATTCCTAATATATATTTAACATATCTTTATGAAATCTATTACATTTTTAGATATAAACTATATCTTTTGAATGTACAGAAACTTATTTAATTGATCTATTATTTAGTATATTTAATAAATATATTTTAACATTAGATTAATATCATATTGATTTAGATTTTTAAGTAAATTTTATAATAAAATTATAGTTTTTAAATATAATAAGAAGATTATCTTAAAGAATTAACTTGGAGCTAAAATTAGAACTAATCTGACCTTAAAAAATAAGATTGAGTAATTTTCTAACCGATTCAACATAAAACAAGGTATGACAAAAAATGTTGAAAATAGACTATGGTAATGCTGGTCCTAAACTAAAACTACCTAACTTAAGTTGCACTTTTACCCAAGAAGTTTAATAACAAACAAGTTATTCGAAAACTTTCACAAGCGGGAGTAGAGGTGCTGATAAATTGGATTAGATGAGTTAAAGTCTAATCTTAATCTTGATTCATTTATTAACTCATTTAAAAATTTTTGACCATAACCTATTTACAACTCATTTAATAAATAGGTTGTTAGGTTGTATAGTAAACGATCTAAAAGCATAAACTTCAGTAAACGATAATCTTACAAGGAGAAACAAGATAATATTTTTGGGATAAAGAAAATAAAAATACACCAGTAATAGAAAAATGGACTTAGAGCAGCAGTGTAAAAATAAAAATTAAGTGACGATAGGAAGACTTGGTAAGAAAAATAACTAAAAGATTTATATATATATAACTTTAGTAAGTTACTAAACGAGTTAACTGGTTCTAAAATTTTAATATTAATTCATTTATTTAATTAAATAGTTAAATGGGTTGACGGATCATAACTCATTTATTGAAAAATCTCAATCCAATCCTATTTTATAAACGAATTGGACGAGCAAGTTAATAGATTGACCATATGCAATAATACCCCTAAGCTTGAGACTTTTTTGTAAAATTATTCATTGCCCATAAATTTATAAAATTATATAAAGAGTATGTTCAGAAAATTATAAAACTTTTGAATGAAAAGTTCTTAATATAAAAGCTTCTGAAATAAAAAAAATGACGGAAGATGATAGGGTTAATGATGCAAAAATAATAATAAAATTAAAATAAATTAATTAATTGTGCAGATAGTTACATAGAAATGATTAAAAAGAAGGATAATTATACAGAATATGTAAAGAAATAATTAACAAGTAGAATAATTACAGAAAATAACAAATTTTAAAATGAAAAGTTGCAGGTACAAACAAGCGCACCAAAAAAGGGCAAATGCAAAAAGCTGTGTTTGGGTTTGGATAGACGCCAATAAAATGGAATGACCAGGATTGTAAATTTAAAAGCATTAATCTCCCAACTGTTTTAGTATTTCATTTTTACTTCTGTACACACAACCCTTGTCATATTTGGTTTATTTTATTTCGTTCCTACCATTTATACCTTTCCAAACACTGTTAAAATTAGCAGCCGCCTAGGTGGTGCATATTATAGACATGGACACAAATAGCTTATCTCTCCTATTTAATATTTTTTAACACCAACGCTGAAGATGAGGATATGCAAATATTCGATTAAAATTATGGGAGGGCAGAGCATTGACTAAAACATTGTAAGCGAATTGGATCTCACCAAAACATTATAATTTATGAATAGAAATTGGATCTCACCAAAACATTATAATTTATGAAAAAGCCCGAAAGATTGCGTAGCTAAATAGTAGAATGGAATCCTTCCTCCCACCGTGCTTGACTTTTAGGTTGCCAAATTTTGTTTCAAGCAAAACCGACAATCGTGTCAAAATCCCATTTCGATCCTTCACCAAAAGCCAATTAATAAAACAAATTAATGGGCAGCACAATCTTCGGAAAAAGGGGGGGCTCTGCAACTTTGCATGGGTCATGGCGCATGCTCATCCCAACCGTTCATCATGTATTTAATTAATTGAGATTGCGGCCTTTTCCAACCGTCTGTATCACGTGTGGTTTCGGACTCCCCTGCTACATGGTCTACACGTGGCAATCATTGATTGAGATTCTCGTACGCGATGCCTGTCGCTGTGTAAGACCTGCACCCAACAAAGTGAGCTGTGACACTTGTTCTACTCCTTTGTTATCATTCGGACCAGGTACAATTTTTTAATTATTTAATTAATTGAGACCAGGCACGGAGGTCCACCTCAATTATGTCCGCTATTGCTTTACCTTAATTCGAATCATAAAATTATCATTTCCCAGTACATTCATCTTGGTCCTCATGTTCTGCATACTAATGGAAATTAGGTGGAGAACTGATCATCTACGACCGGTCGTAAATGATCAGTGGGCGATCAGTCGGCAATTAGGTGTCCCATCATCTGGCTGACTGCCGACTGGTGGGGGAATTGTCGGAGTGCACCTACGCCTCTGGTGTCGTGGTAACTCGTTCGGCTAAAAAGTAGACTGACGCGAGCTCAAATGCTGGCAGGGATAAGTTTTTTTTTTTTATAATTTATATTTACATACATCTCAACATATGTTACATTGTAGTTTTAAGACATTTTTACAAATAAAGAGATATATAACTCCTCCAAAGAAACCTGGAGACACGGCTCCACTAAAGAATTAAAAAAAACAGCTTCCATCCAGCCCAAGGGAGACATGTAGGATTCGAACCCACGACCTGCACTAAGGGGCCTGACACCACTGCCACCTGCACTAGCCGCATGTGACACGATAAGTCTTATTATGTTGTTAATTACATTTTATTACTTTTCCCAGAATATGATAACTTTTATACCATCTTGACTATTTTAAATTTTTTTATTTCTTATATTACAACTCAAATCATACTAAATACATTTTTTTTTCAATCTTTGCTTAAGATATGTAAATCTAACATTATATCTAAGAAAGAATTGCTTGGGAAAATAGAGAGCGAAACCAAGCTTATCAGCCTAGTTATGCCTGTGCTGGCTTGATCATTTCAATTTTAAGTTAAAAAGAAAAAAAAAGAAAAATTTACTTCGTTTTATTTACGAAAGACATAAACCAGAAGATTTTCATTTCTAACGGGTAAGTGCATTTTTCGTTGTAATTTTTGTATTTTATTTGCAGAGATAATTTTCTGAATTTAAATGGTATTTTTTATTTTCGAATGTTTATTTTCAAAAATGAAAACACGCCAAATAAATTTAAATTTTTGTCAAATTCCACTGAAAGCAAGATCTAGGCGGAGCTATATATTTTCTTAAAAAAATCTTTTTTCTACCAATGAGTTACTCAATTACGAATTGCGAGCAGGACTACGCACCTTTTTTTAAAATTTTTTTACCCATTATTTGCGGAGCACCAAGTCTCAGCTCGACGTGTGCATTTCTCTCGTGGATGGTATATAATATTTTTTCTTAATTTTAAATATTTTTTTACAAATATTACCAACTTATTATTTTAACAATTTGAAATTTGCCTCTATTTTATCAAAAATAGAAATGTGCCCACGTATAAAATTTTACTTCAGGTTTGTTTAATACAGTTCTTGTTCCTCAATATTTCTTTGTGATGTTCCTCATCATTTATTTGAAATTCATTCTTTATTTAACGAGGCGCATTTGCATTTACGAAAATATAACACAATTATTAAAAATATAAAAATAGATATATTATTTACTTTCGAAAGAATTAAATATATGCGAAAATTACTGGTACTGTTTTTTTTTAAAAAAAACGAAAAACCCTCGAATCCGTTGCTTTTGGATTATTTTAATCTCACTAAAAGAGGGATACCACCTAAATAGCGGGTTCACTTCCACTCAAGTTGCATGCTTGCACCCATATTCAAGGATGGAAAAAATAAATATATTTTTAAAAAAAAACTCCCAATTGCACTTTTAAGTTTTAACCGAAAAAAGAGAAAACAGAGGATGGGAGGCAGCTGCAACTAACGAAGGAAAATCCACGCTCCGAAAGGCCATAATCTCACGTGACAAGACACTCTCATACACGTGACCCATCGTTATAACGTCCGCCAAATGCAGCCCATGTGACCTGCAAATTCGAATACGCGTCCTATCTCTGGCGTGCCATACTCGGTTTTTCACGCGCACTCACTACATATCTATTTCCAAGACCGAAAATAAAAATCTAAACCGTCCATAAATCTGAGAATAATTTTACAACCTCAATTAATTAAA
>JAXCLR010000081.1:21780730-21795382 GCA_035584095.1 Annona squamosa
CTAAAAGTCTCCAAAAATAGTAAAAATTGATACATATGTTAAATAAACCTAGATTAACCATTGTGTAAAAAAAATTTTAAAAAAAAATAAAAAAAAATAGGTGTAGTACACCTGGGTGCATCGAGTCTGAATGCACCCAGGTGTAAATAATTGGGTCCCAACAAAAACAGCCCCTTAAAAAACAAAAAAAAACAAACTTGTTCCTGGCGGCAGCGAAAGTCACGCCCCGCTTCGGCCTCCGAAGCCGTCACGACGGAAGAAAATCAGCAGCGCGTGCGAAACGCGGTCTTTTCCACTGTGGCCCGGTTGCCAACCCCAGTTGACACGCGTCCCACCAAAAGGACCGGAGGATTTGCATGCTGGATATGATTAATGGCTTCGCAATAAATCCCGTGGCGTCTGGGGTTAATTTGGGGAACATGGCGTGCATCTTGATATGTGAGGTGGGGCCAGAGTAAAAAGGCATGCTCATGGTTTAATTTTGGCCATTCCATTCTACATTTATATACTGCAGGCATTTAATTACACAATCTGTACGAACCAAAAAATAAGATCTTTGAAAGGTGTCGAAAGGGAGGGGCAAGATCTCGACGCCTTGTACCTCTCCGTTAATGGGGCCCACTGAAGTCCGAAAAGGAAATTAAATAAAAATGTTGGGAAAAACTGAAGATGATGTTAGCCTTAAAATAAAATCTTTTTTAAAAATTAATAATAGGGAAATTTTCACTTCAAGAAAATAATATGCATTTTTTTTATTTATGAATACTTAAATTCATGTTAATTTAGGGAGGGGAGAAAATAGATTATATGCTTTTAATGTACTTTTTAAAGAATGACTAAAATGCGAGTGTTTGGACAATTGTTCCAAAACTATTCTTCCAAATTCCTGCTTATCTTCGTGCCGTCAGCTTTAATATTCAAATTATAGATTTTGGACCGTTTTAGAATTTTTTTAAAAAATAAGAGGTGAGAAAAAACCGAAAACACAAAAGAAAGTAACATTAGATGGAACGATATGGTGGGGTATAATTGGAGATAATTAACAGAAACAAAATAAAATGGCTATATATTTAATGTATATGTAATAATTAAGAGAGATATTGTGAAAAAAAAAAAAAAGTTTGGACGGATTAGCATGGAAACTTTTCAACCTTTTCCTTATCCCAAATAAAGTAGTAGCAAACTATAATATTTCAACTAAATAAAGATATGGAATCTTATATTTGCTAAAAATAACCTTTTTATTTTCAAAAAATAATAATTTACTTTCTCACTTTTAATATAAATTTTCTCAACTTGTATGCAAATTTTCTCATTCCTAATATATAGTAATATTTTTCGTCTCATATCCTCTCCCCTTCTCATTTTTAATATGAGCTGATGGAAAAGAAATAGAATGATAATAAAATTGAATTTTTCTTTCATAAAAAACTTTCTTTTCTCAAAATTTCTGCTTTTATTATATAAAACTTTATTTTTTTACTTTTTCACTTTTTGATTCTGTTTGTTTTCATTTCTAATATAAGTTTCCACACCACACACCAACATTTTCTATCAAATCTCCTCGTTCAACAACACAATCCTAAAATTCCCTAGACGAAATAGGATGATGTTTTTCATCCCAACAAAACGCTTCACATTTATAATACAATATGTCATTTCCCAATAAATAACCGCCTTATTTTGTCGAATTATTTTTGTCCCTTTCTTTTTGGTCTCGTTTTTTCTATTTCTTACGCCATTTTTCTTTCCTCAACATGATTTTTCATTTTTCTAATACATAACAAATTAAACTCTGATCATCCAATCCACCTAAGGTAGCATTATCTCATTTCCTCCAATTTAAGATCCTAAATGGGCACAGTATACTCTCAAAATTAAATCTGTCTTTTTATTAAATATTTTAGAAGATCTGAAGCTACATGGATATACAAAATCATATATTTTCATATTCCGTTACTGAAATAGGCTAACTCATTTGCGAGCATAGATCCGATCCCATAAAAATCCAGTTAAAACTCAAAAACTAGATTATTTTATTTCTGGTTGTACTCGAGTCATGTGACGTGGTTTCTACGGTGAAGTTAACAAAGCCGCCGTGCATTAATTAATCCAAATGCATAATTAAAGAAATCAAATCATCCACGCATATTTGACATAGTTGATGCGGACAGTCCGTTCTCAAGAAATACAATATCAATATTAGCTGTTATTGGTGAGTACTACTGGGTCTAAAAATGCCATTTTTCTCATTAAATTCATTAAAACAGAGACTGTTTTGGAATTAATGTAAATAGTATCATTGATTTTAAAAATCACATATTTAATATAAATTGCAATATGATTTTTTTTTATCATATCAACTAAATTAGATGATCAGGTAATTACGAACCTCAACTTCCCACCTTAACACACTCACATCAACAATTAGTCATTCAAGTGGAGACCAGTATGATGTGATTTGGGTTTGTGAAAACCAAACCATAAAGCACAGATCTAAAACAAATTACCATAATCTGAATGAATTCAAATTCGAAAGTAGATGATAAAGAGGAATGATCCTATTATCCGGGTGAAGCAAATGCTTCGATTAGCACACCTAAAAAAAATTCATTTAAATTTTTTTTTTTTTTTTTACTTTTTTCTTCACACTTTTGTTTAATTAAGTGAATTTAAACATAAAGAAGTAATCATGTTAACTAAGGTTAACCAAATGTTCCGCGTAGCTCATCTTAAAAGACCCATTTAAAAATATTATTTTGTTTTTTTATACATTTGTTTATCTAAATATATTTAACATATAAACTAAGTTTTACCATTTTTGGGCATGTATATATATATTTTGACATTTTTAGATATCTACGTGTATATATGTTTAAAAATCTTTAAAAATATATACACATGTCAAAAATGATAAATTTTGGTTTATTTGTTGAATACATTTAGATAAACAAGTGTTCTGAGAAACAAGCAAAAAAAGTATTCTTAAATAGAATTTTTTGAAGTAATCTAAGGGAGACATTTACTTAGTCCAGACTAACAGGATTATTCATCTTTTAACCTATAAACTAAGTTTTACCATTTTTGGACATGCATATATATTTTTTTGAGATTTTTAAATATGACCCGTGATTCTACACGGCCAGCGGCATGGGTACCCATGAGTCTTGCCGTGTAACCCATTTTTTATTTTTTTATTTTTTAGAAACACGTAAAGCTATGTGTATTTAATCTATAAACCAATTTTTACCATTTTTTAATGCTTTTAAGTATTTTTTATTTTTAAACACAATGACATTTTTTGTAATTTCTAAGTAAAAAAATTACAAAAATGCTACTGTGATTAAAAATAAAAACTTAAAAACATCCAAAAATGGTAAAATTTTGGTTTATAAGTTAAAGATACCTAGATTTATATGTTTATAAAAAATGAAAAATAAAAAATAAGTTTTTGGCCAAACACATGGGGGCAGTCATGCGTCTGGCCGCACTTAATCCCTTCTTTAAATATTTGTGTATATATTTGTTTAAAATACTCATATGTTCACAAATCTTTATAAAATATATATACATATTTAAAAATGATAAAACTTGTTTTATATATTAAATACAATTAGATAAATAAGTGTTTGAAAAAAAAAGCTTAAAAAATTAAATAGGTTTTTTCAGGTAAGCAAAGTCAAGCATTTGATTAGCCCAAGCTTATAGGATCACTTCTCAATGACAAATACCTTAACTTAAACTTTTGCTAATATAAATCTAAATACCACAGATAACTTGAGTGATTTAATTAAGTAACAAACAAAGTAATATATATAATATGTACTAATATTTTCAAATAACAATAAAAATCAAATGAATCCTTCTTGTATTATATTGAATTATAATTTCAAAAATTATATATACATTTTAATTTATAATTTAATAATAATTTTCTTGTGTCATGGTCATAGATAATCGCTTAGATAACCAAAGTTTTAGAGAATCATCTATGGTCGTGTGAGAATTATATTCTAAATTTCTACAATATTTTCAAGTTTTAGTATTAAATAAATATATGGAGTTTTGCATTGATTACTACTTATTTCGGACGAAATTTAGGTGTATCTATTGATTTCACAATTTTGTAAATTATGTTGCAACATTTGCATGAAATTGCAAATGTATATTTACTGTTAGCATTTCGTACATAGCTTAAATTTTAAACGAATGATAAAAATGGCCTTAGTAATATATATAGTAAATAAATTTATTATCTGTAACTATTGCAAATATTAGAAATATGCAAAAATCATTTTATTAATAAAGGTAAAAAATAATCAATTTAATAATATTTACATATAATAAAATTACAAGAGAAATACTTTTAAAATGCAAAAATATTCCTCATTAAATAGATTAATTTTGTCTTCGAAATTTTCAAAATTTTTATGATAAATAGTTTAAATGTTAACATCTTTTCGGTGTGAGTACATAACTATCAAAATTTTAAAACGAAGATATAACATGCAGTAATTTTGCATCCCATCGAATCATATAAGCACCAGTTTACCAAGAGGAGAAAATTTTCAAAGCTACCGCGAGGCATTGAACCATGCTGGCGTCCTTGCGTACGTACACAGAGCACATGGATGCAGTGGAGCATTTATCACCCCCGTTAGAAGCTCTAATTTTCCCTTTGATATTAGAGGAAATACGCAAGGATATATGGGGTTCCTTTGTAAAGAATATATGTAAAGATTCATAGATTGATATGTAATGATAAAATAGAAAATACGATATTATATTATTAAAAAAGAGTCCGGATCTAATGCACCTAGATGCACCTAGCTTCCGTGCTCACAGGTGTAGAAATTTATCTTTTTGAAAATTTTTATACAACTGTTAATTTAGGTATATTTAACTTATAGATTAAGTATAATAAAAAATTCTTCAAAAATGGTAAAAATTAATATACACGTTAAATACATCTAGGTTAACAATTATACACAATATTTCAAAAAAATAAAAATAAGTTAAATGCACCTGAGTTCATTGAGGCAAAATGCAACTAAGTACATTTAATCACAAGCGATAAAAAAAATAAGAATAATAAGTAGTAAGTTCACTAATATCTTCCCAATCATAACCAAATTAAAACAATCATCATCGCTGTTGAGATAGTGCCTCAATGGTGCAAAAGACGAGTCCGCATTGTGGACATCATCCATTTGAATCATGACGCTTATAGTTTTTGCATGACACAATCGTTGCATGTATGGTGGCATTCTATGTGGTGACATTATTTTTTCTTTGTTTGTGGGAGCGTTTGCCACTGTCCACCAGTTGAGATATTTAAGACATTTATAAAATTATTATTGCAAAATTATGAAAATATCTCGGAATTTACTTGTAACATCAATTAGGATGATCGTAATATAAGAATACCTATAAAAAAGACGGTCATCATCATAGACAACTTAGGACACTTTGTTGTTGCCTGGTTAGGAGAGGGATATGCAAATCCTATCTGGTGGGAAGCTAAAGTCATGCCATTGGGACTGAAATGGCTTAAAGATTTAGGTATTAAAAAGGCTGAATGTGAAAGTGATCTTAATCAACTGGCTAACCTGTGATGAAGCAATTTGATCTAATGTTGGCGTGTTGGTGGAAGAAGTTAAGAGAATACATGGCTGGTTCGAACAAATTCGATTATTCATGTTCTGAGAACTGACAATCAATGAGCTCATCTGCTGGCCAGATTGGCCGTAACTAGTGGAAGCAATGGCTGTTTATCGAGGGATGAAATTTCGGACTATATTAAAGAAGCCTTTTGTAAAGATGCTGGATGATATTTTTTGGGATGTGACTCTCCCATCATCCTCCCCTGTTTACTGAATGGGATGTATGAGGTTGAGAGCCATGTCGTTTTTTGTCAAACATTGTACATTTCCTAATAAAAAAAAAACCTCCAATAATTTGTTGGATTTGTGCAATGGAGTACCATTTCTGGACTTGAATTACATCCACTTGCCAGAAATAGTTTCCAACTCGTGCCCACTAGCGTGGAGGTAGGTGGCTATTTTTTTATTCGATATTTATTTTTTCAGTGGTTGTCAATGGTGTATGAACTGGGTCCATCACCGTAGAATCTAAAAAGCAAGTCGGCTTTACAAACGGCATTTTTTTTCCCTAATATCCACATGAGATTTTATTTTTTTTCCTGATCCAAAACCGTTGGTCAAGTGGGTCTGAATGTTGAACACCATTTGGAATACTAAGCCACTTCAATAATTTTAAAACTTATTATCAAAAAATTATTAACCTCATGTAATGAAGGCACGAATTTGAATTTTTTTTTATCCACCCCTAGTGCTAATCAATCGGTTAACAGCCCACTTCTCTGAAGTATTAGCTCCACCAATCACAATCAGGAACTAGTCCACAGAAATTGAAGCATTGAACGCCCACAGGGGTCGGTGGAAAGAAAAACAAATTCCACCCCTAATGACACGCTTAAAAAACTTGACTTATCAAAGTTTTTTTTTTTCTAAGATGTATTTATATCACATATCAACTCATATTACATCCAAGTTCTCTGACAATTCATACAATTTTATAAAAAAAAACAACAAGCTTTCATCAAAGACTTTCAAATATTGATAAGAAGATAAAACTCTAAAACCCTAAACACTTGGATTCAATATTGGGACTCTGACTTTCAAGCCTCAATCCGATGTGATAAATACACGAGGCCACTTTTATGAAATAACTCTTTTATTTAATCTCTTTCATTTTCGCTTCATCTATTGTATTTATATCATTATTATTATTATGGAAATTATTTTATTTGTTGAGTATTACTATGTATGGGCTACATTATAAATATATAAAATTAACGTAATAAAATAATTTAATATTGAATATAAACTTTTAAATTATATTTTCAACTTCTAAACCGTCAAAAATATCATTACTGGGGTGGATAAATTATTTATAAAGTATTATTATATTTTAATACATACGGGATGGATCTAAGCATATTTTTTAATTTATATATAAATATATCTATTTTTGAGTAACCACGACATACATACATATTGGATTTGGATGAAACTATATTAAATATAATGAATCGATTGAATTTTGTATCAATTATTAACATTTAAAAAATAAAGACAGCTACATGAAATTACTTTTATGTAACCAATTACATCAAAACGTACTCCATAAACAAATAAATAAAATAATCAGTCTTCGAAAAGTCATAAGTAACCACTTTCTTCTCTTCCTCTTCTTCCTTTTAATTATGAAAACTCAATCCCTTAAAATGAAAGGCTTGAAGTCTAATGCCACTAGTTGTCTGCCATTCATCCCACTTACATGTTTTCACCTAAGTGTCCACCGAATGTTAGAAATATATTCCATCCTTGGGTCAGCAAAATTCTTGGGTTATTTGCATACATACTCTCGACCTTTTCACATGCGCGCTTGACATTACAATTCGTTTAAAAGCTATGATCGAGTCAGTGACGACACAAAACTATGTAAATTAACAAAAACATTCTTACATTTTAAATAAAAATTATAATACGAAAAACTACAATAAAGTACAAAATCTCTTTTATTTTTACAAAGTTTGAGTTGTGAGCTTATCAATAATCAATTACCATCTTAACACTGCTGACTACTCTAATAGTCCTTTTTAGGGGACGGTTATGCTAAAGAATTAGGGTACAAGTACAACTTACACTCTCATCCCATAGAACTCAAACCCAATAACCTGAATCCGAAAATAAAGTCAGTGTCAGGTTCCAAACAAACCCAAACTCGAGAAATTTAAGCTGGACTTTCTATTTTTATATTATTATACACATAATACTTAAACAATATTTTTTTGTATATTTAAATGCATGTTTGTTGTTGAAATTATATTATAGATAAATATGTTATCTTCATTTACATTTATATTTATATTTATATCATGAGGAGTAATCCTAGTAGTCTGGGTTAAGCAAGCAAATACTCCGCTTAGCTCACATAAAAAAATTTATTTACAATAACTTTTTTACTTTTTTCTTGGTATACTTGTTTATTTAAATATATTTAACATATAAACTAATTTTTACCACTTTTAGATATATTTATTTTTTTATATTTTCAAACATTTGCATATGTATTTAAAATACATTTATTTTTAAAAATCTAAAAAATATATATCCAAAAATGGTAAAACTTGATTTATATGTTAAATATACTTAAATAAATAAGTGTATGAAGAAAAAATAAAAATTATTGTAAATGAATTTTTTAAGTTGACTAATATGATCATTCCTCTTATATTATTTATTTTTAAATTTATTTATTTTTTTCTTTATCTAATTTTGAAAGATTAAATTTTCTTCTAAAATGTACTACATATTACTATATCCAAAAAAATTGTTAGGCAATGTATTATTGTTTTTTGTTTACATGATTTTGTTGTTATTTCATATTATATAAAATTTTAAACTCTTAAACTTAATACCCTAGTTCTAAATTGAATTTCAACCTGAATTCTATTTCATAAATGAAGATTTAAGTTTTACAAATATGATTAAAGTTAAAGCTAATGTTTAAGATTTATAAATAACGCCAGAATTAAGTGGGGGAAGCCAACAAGCGTGAAGGATACGGATGAAAGGAGAAGTAATTTCACCTGCAATGCTGTGGAAACTCGAGAACACCAGTGCAAATGACCCAGAGTCCTGCCAGCCATTACCTTGTCAGAAATCAAAGAAACTCTGATCACCGGACTGCAAATCCACCGATCAATCAGTGGTCCGGATCACTCTGATAACGACCCCCATCAATGAAAATCTCACACGTGTGCACACAGCAGCAGCATTATTTTGGACGTCTATAAACTAGTGGAAGACCCAGAACAAAATAATTCCTCTTCCTTTCATCGACACGCGTAAACAGCTGTTCGTGTCCAATGACTCCCAAGTCCGACTCCTAATAAAAAGTTCTTAACCCAAAATAATAAGAATAAAAATTAAAATTAAAACCATAATTAATTAAAACCCAGTCCTGAAAACGTCCAAGAAGGCCGTCTCCGGACCTCTCTTATCCCTCTCCTCCTCCTCCGGTCCTCCTTTCTCCCTCCGCCTCCTTTTAAGTCTCTCATCCCCCCACCCAAAACCCCATTTTTCTCCCTCCAAAATCCCCTATTCGACTCCCATCTTCCTCTTCTGCTGCTGCTGCTCTGAAGATTTGAAGAATTGAAGAAGATGGGAAAAGGGTCGGCCCTCGTCCAGCTGCAGCCGAGCATCATCAAGAAAATCCTCCTCTCCTACACCTACGTCGCCATCTGGATCTTCCTCTCCTTCTCCGTCATCGTCTTCAACAAGTACATCCTCGACAAGAAGATGTACGGCTGGCCGTTCCCCATCTCCCTCACCATGATCCACATGCTCTTCTGCTCCTCCCTCGCCTTCCTCATCGTCCACGTCTTCCACGCCGTCGAACTCCCCCCCTCCATGACCCGCGATGTCTACCTTTCTTCCGTCGTCCCCATCGGCGCTCTCTACTCCCTCTCCCTCTGGTTCTCCAACTCCGCCTACATCTACCTCTCCGTCTCCTTCATCCAGATGCTCAAGGCGCTCATGCCCGTCGCCGTCTACTCCATCTCCGTTCTCCTCAAGAAGGACCACTTCAACACCAACACCATGGCCAACATGATCTCCATCTCCTTCGGTGTCGCTATCGCCGCCTACGGCGAGGCCCGCTTCGACTCCTGGGGCGTCCTCCTCCAGCTTTCCGCCGTCGCCTTCGAGGCCACCAGGCTTGTTCTCATCCAGATTCTCCTCAACTCCAAAGGCATCTCCCTCAACCCCATTACCTCCCTCTATTACGTCGCCCCCTGCTGCCTCCTCTTCCTCTTCGTCCCCTGGGTCCTCGTCGAGTTCCCCGCCCTCAAGCAGACTTCCACCTTCCGCCCCGATTTCCTTATCTTCGGCACCAACTCCGTCTGCGCCTTCGCCCTCAACCTCGCCGTCTTCCTCCTTATCGGCAAGACCTCCGCGCTCACCATGAACGTCGCCGGCGTCGTCAAGGACTGGCTCCTCATCGCCTTCTCCTGGTCCGTCATCAAGGACACCGTCACGCCCGTCAATCTCATCGGCTACGGGATTGCATTCCTCGGTGTCGCCTACTACAACCACCTCAAGCTCCAGGCGATGAAGGCCAAGGAGGCGCAGAAGAAGATCGCGCAACCGGATGATGAGGAGGCCGGTGGGTTGCTCCTCGAAGAGAGGGAAGGGGAAGCGTCGGCAAGGAAGAACGAATCGCAGTCTTGAAATTCAAGTAGAACAAAAAAAGATGAGATTTTTGGAGTTGGGTGTTGCTGGAATCGCTTCAGTTCATTCACTGAGAATGATTTGAAGGTGAGTTTCTCGATTTGGGTTATATTGAGGGGTTCCGTTGGCTACATTTTCTTCCAGCTCTAGCAGTTTCGGGTAATTCTGTTCATGTCTCTCCTCTGGGATTGAATTGGGCGTCATGACCTGTGGTGCTTTCTGTAATTCACCCATGTGAACAGTGAGAATCCTCCGGCGATCCTCTAATTATTTATTTATCAGGTGTGAGAACTCTTACCATCACGGTAGAGTCCGAGCGCCTGTGCTTATCGTACCTTCTTTGAATCAATTCCTATTTAGTTCCAGACATATCAGTCTTTTATATCTGCATGATTTTGTGGGCTTGCATGTCACCGTTTGGGAAATGCATATCATAGATCTATTTTTCTGATTTAGCGTGATGGCATTTTGGATCATATCCTCGTTTAATCATGTCAAAGATGAGAAGTCAGGAGCAGTTCAGAGGGCAAATTCTCTGATATTAGTGCGTGCGTGCGTGCGTGCGTATGTCTGTTTGAGATGCCCTTCCTCTTCGATGGCTAGATTAAATCGTTCCCTTTTGAGGCTTTGACTTTAGGAAAATAGTGCTTCTAGTACTGGAATAGCTCGTTAATGGGGTGGGTAGATCTGATTAAAGGAGCAAGGCATTTTAGACTTTTGAGACGGCCTCGAGGAGTAGGAGGGCAGCGGACTTCTTTGACTGATCCTGAGATTCTTTCACCTCCTAAACCCAGATCTAGGAAATGAGAAAGTGGTAGACTTCTGTCTTCAGACCTGTTTGTTAAGAACGGCTGACCTATACGTTTGAAGAGATCTCAATTGTGTAGGAGTCTTCTTTTTTGCGATTGCTTCTGATCAGAAATCCCTACTTCCCTGTACGTTTGAAGAGATCTGAATTCTATAGGGGTCTTCATTTCTGATTTTGCTTCTGATCAGAAATTTTAGATTAGGTCAAAGAGCCCATATGAAAAGATTCCAGTAACATGTGCAATCTGAAATCAAGTTACTGTGTAGGGGTGATGGGTTTCCTGAGAATTCGAATGCTAGCCTAAGTGTGCGACAAAAGATTTTGGGCAATGCCTCATTAATGAAGCCATTTCATTAACCCAATGCCTTCCATTACAGGTTGTAGAGCCAAACAAAGACGAAGGTTAGGATGGAGAAATGCTGAGTAGGAGAAAGAAATTTTCTTGATAATAAGAGATTGTAGCTCTTAATAATGGGCTATTTTGAATGCAATGGAAATCATGTTGTCAATATATGTGTGCAGTGGGGGGTAACAAGCAGTTGGTGATGGTGCTGTTGTCTCATCTAGCCTTCTGAGCGTAACAAGCAAGGAGTGGGTCCCTTTGCTTCTGATTTTGGCAGATGATCACATACACTTCATGGGAGCGGTTTGGAAGATGAGACTTTGCTGCCTAATTACTGATTACACACCCACCTTAAAATCTCTCCTTTTTTTTTCTTTTTTTTTTTTACTCCCGAAGAAACCTTAAAAAATCTTTTGGGTTCAAACAAACAATGCTTCAACTTCCAAATGAATCTGACTGACAGTCGTGAGAGGGTCTGCAGCATTGGCATTTGGCCGACTCAATCGTCCTGTCGTCATCCTTCATTTTCAAGATTTAAAAATTAAAATACTACTGTCTGTATCTGTATCTTTCTCATGGTTGGAGGTGGACTCTCGACTTTGCCTCTAATGATGTTCTTGAGGCGGGCAAAGGTGCTCATCTCTGCAAATTTTTGTTGTTTGGCCGGAGGTCGCTGTCGCAGCTCCACATGCTAGTAACTACAGTAAAAACCTAACATCAATCAATTTGAATTTGGTCGTTTTTACAGCCGATGTCGCATCAATAGCCTAACGTTGCAAGACTGCGAAATAATTGCAGCCGTAAAACGTCATTCGCCGTAATACTCCCTCATGTGCTCCATTGCCATGCCTATGCAACATCTATGATCTGAAAAAAATATGTTCTGCTTATAATCCGTTTGGGAAGATGTAATAAGTGAGTGGGTGAAAATAATATTGTTTTTAAATAGTGAAAATGTCACTTGATATGACAGTACTTGTAATTAAGAATAAAGAGAATAAAACCAAAATAAATATAGCAATGGAATGAAAAAATATGAGAAAACTATTGAAAAGTAGATTTAATAATAGAAAAAAATAGGAAGTTTGGCAATTAAGATATTAAAATTTCAATGTAATCTAACGTCCAATATGTGCTAGCCGATTTAAGAATCCCGAAGCTAATGGATCTTTTTTTTTGTTTTTTTTTTTTGACACACGAAAAATAGCGACCCGGTGGGAGGAGAGGTAATTTTTGAACCCAATTTTATGCTTCGGTTCAATGCTCCCAAGTGCATATGCTCATTTTTTTATTTAAAATTTTTTTTTCATAAAACTGTTAATTTAAATGTATTTATCATGCATATCAATTTTTATTAAATTTGAAATTTTTTATATATTTTTTCAAATTTTTAAAAATTAGTGTAAAATTCCATTGATTTTTAAAAATCTGAAAAATATTTAAAAATCTTCAAAAATGATAAAAATTGATGAACATATTAAATATACTTAAATTAATAATTGTATAAAAAAAAATTTAAAAATAAAAGAAAATAGATGCATGCTCTTGGAAGCATTTAGGCCAGAATCCATAATTTCTTATATCTCAAGAGGCAAACCCACCCTTTCTTATGCAATCTCTTCGTCCCATTTTCCCATCCCTATCCCACAAGCAAAATATATAAATAATAGACCTTTCCACCGCTTTAAATTATGCCCATTGTCTTACCCATCACCATTCACTTAATCAAGAACAGAAATGAGCAGAAAGCATGACTGTAACAGCTGTCAAGTTAGCCAAACACTTGAGACATAGGCTTTACCTATTGTATTTTCCTCACTAGCAAAGAAACTCCAAAAACAGAGGGGGGTATAATAATAAAGCACTTTATTTCTTTTCGGTCATTATCCACTCTCCATTGTCTTAATCACCCACAGTGCAGCAAAGGTTGTTAATCTATAAACGATATACAGGGGCGCAATTCCCGTATCACAGACCCAGGAGGAAACCACAAGCGTAAATGACATTTTGCCGTCTCCAAAGATATCCCTTAACGATGCATGATTTGGATAAAAGGTAGGAAGTCGCCTCATCGGTGGAACAAAACAAACATGTAGTCTTCTTGTTTATATCTTCCTCTCTCTGTCTCTTCATGCAATATCGCCAAACGTGAGGAGACCAACAGCAAAATCTTCAGGTTGCCATCCTTGAAAAAAAAAAAAAGACTTCTAAATTGTAAGGCTGCCTTGATCGTTCTGTGAATTGAACGAAACGTTTGCTGCCTGTGCATTGAATACCAGAATAAATCAAACACTACTGAAACAAGAAGTTGCCTGTCCATCTTGAAGGGGACTGGAAAAAACTTTGTTATATTAATAGCTCCACAAAATAAAAACTCATGAGTGAGATCTCTGAAACCATGCCAGAAAATTGTCTAGATAATCTATTAACCAGCCACTTCATTAAGAAATTTCAGATTGAGGATCTCATCAATGCATACAAGGATACACATGCAAAATAAGAATTCTCAAATGGCTCTGCATACCCAATATCCTACAGTCTTTTTATTGCTAATCACAGGATGAAGTATAAGAGTAGCCATAAGGTTCTTTTTACTAGCACTGCATCCAAATAATTCAATCAAAGAAAACATGAAGTTTAAATAAAACTTGTTTGGAATTCCCATCCACTGGGCACCATACCCAATATCCTACAAATCTTTTTATTGGTAATCGCAGGATGAAGTATAAATGATAAATAGAAGCCATAAGACTCTTTTTACTAGAAGGCAGTTCATCCGGATTATTCAATCACAGAAAACAAGAACTTTTAACGCCTTCAAAGTTCAAATAAAGTTTGTTTGGAATCCCTTCACTGGGCACCATATGGAAATCGCGCATGGTATTCCAGCAATTAGGGGCCTATCTGGCCATGGCTTTGTGACGGCCAGAAAGTGGGAGCCCAATCCTATGCACCCGGGTGCATTCAGCCTCAATGCACCCGGGTGTACTACACCTATTTTTTTTTATTTTTTTTTTGAAATTTTTTTCATGAAGCTGTTAATATAGGTTTATTTAATATATGTATCAATTTTTACTATTTTGGAGACTTTTAGATATTTTTTTTAGATTTTTAAAAATCAGAGGCATTTTCGGTAATTTTAAATTATTAAAAATGCCACTGATTTTTAAAAATCTAAAAAA
>JAXCLR010000081.1:21807191-21829326 GCA_035584095.1 Annona squamosa
CCTAAAATGCCACTGATTTTCAAAAATAAAAAATAAATATCTAAAATACTTCAAAAATGGTAAAAATTTATACACATCTTAAAAACACATAGATTAACAATATTGTAAAAAAAATTTTTTAAAAAATAAAAAAAATAGGTGCATGCACCTGGGAGCATACAATGGGAGTCTTGCTTTTACTGCCAAGAATTGTTGGTTAAGTCATATAATTTGTGATACACCAAGTTCCATTGCTTTGTATGATTAAAAAAAAAAAGTTTCATGGCTTTAATTTCCTTTTCCAGAACTGTCATGGTTATAATGATTTGCTTTGTGTGATTAAAAAAAAAAAAAAAATTCATTGCTTTAACTTCCTTTTCCAGAACTGTCATGGTTATAATGATTGAAATACCAGTATTTGTTCAATTGCTACCTGCTTCTCTTTGTTTTTGATGCTTCTCTTACCAAGTGTGTTCCTTGAATCAGGAGGAAAAGCGTGGATATAGAACCAGGCGCGGGAAGAATGGTTTCATACCTTAATCGGGAAAAGAAGTTGGATTCCGTTGTAGGTACTCGTCCAGTTGCTCCTCAAGCACCAAAGGGACTATATTTGTATGGAAGCGTTGGGAGTGGTAAGCTGTAGATATTGGGGATCCGGGATCCATGGGTTTGCATCACAGCATGCTTTTGTTTGTTTTCGTGCGTATGTATGTCATGGCTGATAGTTACTTCTAGAAGAGCTTTCTCAAAAGAGGCTGCAACACTGGTGCAGCCACAAAAGTTTTCTTCTCTCTTTCTTTCCTCTCATTCCAAGCACTCATGTCCGTCTTCTATGTGGGCCACCTCGAAGAAGCAATATGAGAGGGTATAAGAAGTTCAAAATAGTACTAGCTATTGCGTCTTTTACAGGGACCAATATGCTGACCGGAGTCGACTCATCGATTTGTGTGTGTATGATATCACAATGTTTTATTGGTACTCATAGATCTGGCAATATTCAGGATTAGTGGTTGTTAAATAGTTGCCATGAGTTCTCCTTAATCTGATTTTTGAGTTCCTTTTCAAGTGATGAAATACTTGCACTCATATGCAGGAAAAACAATGTTGATGGACATGTTTTACAGTGCCACAGATGGCATTGTTAAACACAGAAGGAGATTCCATTTTCATGAGGTGAGGATTTAGTTATGATTTTGGGCTTGATATTATATTGCATTTGCACTATATCATGCTCAAAAATACCAATGGTTTTTTTTTCCCAAAAAAGTGGGTGCATTTTACCCATGTAATAACGCTCACCTGCTACAAACTTTAATTTTTAAGTTGTCAATCTTAGGAATCAATTATAGCATCTGAACTTCAATAAAATAAATTATTAGTGAATGAAAGTGACACCTAAATAAATGATTAGACTGTCCACCCCTTGCTCTTTTGTCCATATTAACTTGATTTCCTTCAACAAGAAGACCATGCACATGGAGTTATTAATTATATGAAAATACAGAAGGATGAGCAAACATACTGTACAGTGGTGCACAAGTTAGCAGTTTGTGGAACTGGTTCTGCTATTTGATTTTCCAGTTTATGCTACATTTACAGATGCTGCTTTCAAGCTGTTATGCTTGTTTATGAGGCAAGTCATTTTGATTTCCAATGCGAGAGTTTACTTTGACCATCTGGTATTGTTTTTGTTGTTAAGGGAAAATGATGTAACTACAAGAACCTGTTTTTTCCAGAGTTACTGCATATCTCTGTAGATATGAATAAAAGAGTGCATATTAGTCCATCCCTTCTTTTAGCTTTTCAACATGATATGGATCATGTCCATTGCCTTTACTTGCAGGCAATGCTTCAAATAAATGAGCATATGCATAAGTTCTGGAAGAATCAAGTTGAGGAAAAAACTTTCCGGTTGGTAATCTCTGATTGGATAGAGAGTCTTCCATTTGATACAAAAGTCAAACAGTGGTTAGCCGGAGAAGAAAATTATAAGCAAGAAGTACAGATGAAACATATTCTTCTTGCTGTAGCAGACAGATTTCTTGCTGATGGTCAAGATGACAAAGGTGGAGCAAGCATTCTTTGCTTTGATGAGATACAGGTAATCAATGCCACCAAAATTTATTTGATGCCTTCTTTGATCATATTTCTATTATTACTATTGCAATTTGGGCTTGCGGATCAACTTGGTTGTTTTTAACAGGAATCCTTCTCTTCTGGATTCAACTTTGATTGCTTTTTTTATTTGACTGATTCTGGAGTAAGAAGTGCCATTTGTCCCTTACAATCTATTTTTGTGGTCGCGGGCGGGGGAAATGATCTTTTCTTTTTATGATGTTAACTGTTCTACCTGAAATTGTTAGCAAATGCTCGTATTTTTAGATGTGGAGGAGTGTTTTCTTTTGTTTGGACATACTTTCAACACCTTCAACAATTGATATAATTACATAAGACATATAACTCTACACATTTTTCTTTCCTGTGTATTTTCTGATTTTACTGCAAATCCTTTTTATGGTTCAGTTTTGATTCAATGATTCGTGGGGCCAGGGATAATCAACACTACTTTATATATCGTTACTACATTACATGTAAAAATCTGAAGTTCTGATCAAAATTGTATTGATTAACTGCCAGAAATGAAATTGCCAAAATTTTGATGTTTCGCTCATACCAATAAAAGGATTAACAAAAGGTAGATAATAAGTAAATGAGTTGCTAATCCCAGAATATTATCCCCTCAAATATCAACATTTATAAGAGTCCCTCATCAATTTCCCAACATTATGTCATCCATTCAGCTCGAATTTTTTGTGTTAAATGACCATAATGCACGATGGTGCAGTAATTTTACTGCCAGGCCAAATGGGCCCTTAGTTGAACTGCTGTAAAAATGTTGTTTGTATGATTATTACAGCTGAGTCCTCGAATTTGAAAAAACTAGAGAGAGAGAGAGAGAGAGAGAGGGAGGGAGGGAGGGAGGGAGGGAGGGAGAAGAAAAAGTATGATTGATGTTGTTTAACGGTTTCAGAAGAATGTTTTTATTAATGAGTTGATAATTGTAATGGTCATAATGGATTCAAATTCAAAAGAAATAGAGCCTTTGATAACTTATTTGTCTTCCCTTTCTATTACAGACTGTTGATGTATTTGCTATTGTGGCCTTATCTGGAATTCTAAGCAGATTGTTGAGTACTGGCACTGTTCTTGTTGCTACCAGCAATAGAGCTCCTGAGGATTTGAATCAGGTACAGGTGGCTTGCCTTTGTTTTATACAGTTCTTAAACACACAGTTCAGGTACTCGTGCCTTGCTGCTTTTTTATTTTTTACCTACATTAAAAATTATCCTTCCTGACCAAAAGAATAAATTTCAAACTTTTTTTTGGTTGAACTTCTCTGATTTGATACATTTATCAGTGAAACGAATGAGAAACTTTGTTTATTTTTTCCTATTATTGTTAACGTTATTCATCCAAAATTATCTTTCAAAATCAAGGACTTCACAATATTTTCTTTTAGGTGTAGAAAATATTCATTTTTTATTATAGAAATCATTTATTTCAATACTTATATTCAGGAACTAGATTTCTAAAAATATGTGTCGTTTCTTTGTGAGGCATCACATCTTCTACCATTTTGTAAATGCAGGACGGCATGCAGAAGGACATTTTTCTCAAATTAGTGACCAAGTTGGAGGAGCACTGCCAAAATATTGTGGTTGGAAGAGACATTGATTATCGCCGCCTCATTGCTAAAAAAACAGTAGAGAAGGTAAGAGTTTGAGACAATTCTTATTGTTTTTTTCTGATGTTTTTCTGTGTTTTATCCACAGATGAGAGAACAAGGCAATTTTTCTCGACAGGGTCCCCAACCATACCCCATCATGCTATTGTACTTGTGAGGAAATGAATATGTTCAACAATTGTTTGCTTTATGGAAGCATTAATCAGTTTAGAGTAAAATACTTCTGTTCCTGATGTCACATAGACATGTTTCCTTAGTTAAGCAATTGTGTAGTCAAGCAGTTGTGACTTTTGCCATTTAGTCTTGATCCAGGCAGTGATATCATGTGAACTTTTTCATAATGGATTGAACAGGTTCTACTCATGTTTGTAACCTCATTGATTGCCGTGTCTTTAGTGTGGTGGTTTGTTATTATATTTGGAGTTTAGGATGCTCATTTGCTTTTGCAAGGTTGTTATTGTGACTATCATCCAAGCTTGCTGGATTTTCTAAAAGCTTCTTATATTTGTTGGTAACCATTAATTGTAGATCTGAACTGCCTTCGTGTCTACCTGTTAATGTTCCTCAATAGCATGCAGGCACATTATTTCTGGCCTTTGGATAACCAAGCTCTTAAAGAATTTGAGTGTGTGTGGAATGAAATCACCACCAAATCAGGAGGAAGCATTAACTCAAATACAATTCCTGTTATGTTTGGTAGGTACGTGTCAACAAACCATTAAATGATAAGATTCATAATATTAATATCAGTCATGCTCATGATGTCTTAAATCAGAGTGCTCAAGGTTCCAGAAAGCTGTGATGGGGTAGCAAGGTTCGAATTTGATTATCTGTGTGGTCGCCCAGTAATCTCTCTCTCTCTCTCTCTCTCTCTCTCTCTCTCTCTCTCTCTCTCCATATATATGTAGTTATGCACATATAGGGGAATGATACAGACAACCTGCTTCCACTGGTAGTCTATAAAATCTTTTAGTTATAAGCTCACCATTATGCTTGATGAAATTGGATCAAAAACTAATTTGAAACCATTTATTTAGTTATAACTTCAAAGGATCATTTCAGTTGGAGATCCATGTGTACCTCATCATCTAAAAAAAGTATTGTATCAGCTATCATGTATAGAAGCTAAAGAACCATTAGAATAGCCTGTTGTAAATTGAAATGGTCTGGTATTTGTTGGAGAAGTTTTTGATTGGATGAGCTATACTCTTGTGGGTTATGCAGCTAATTAGAAAATTGTTTGTGGGAGTCTTTTAGAGTTTTCATTATTATGGGCTACATGAGCCTTGGTCTTATATATGTTGGAGAATTTTTCTGACGGGATGAGCTATACTTTTGAGGTCTGTGCATCTACTTAAAAAATTTTAGGGGTCTTTAAGAGTTCTCATCATTATGGCCCACATGATATTGGTATGTTGATTTATGGGGTCATAGTTAAATGCATAGAAACAAGTATGATGGTGCTACTAGTTTTTATTAAAACATTATGAGTAGGCTTACCTGCAAAAAGTTGCATGTAAATATTGAGTGTCTCTTTTAGTAAATTGGTTATATCGAGTCACTCTTTTTTGTGCATATACACATTACATATTTCCTGCTATTTCAAGACTTATGTGGATTACTTCAAATTATTTGTTAAAGTTCTTTTCCACATGCTATGACACCTTTAGATGGAGAAGTTCACATAAGTCTATAATCAAAATGATTTTCAATGTTTCAACCAAGTGTGTGTTGCCAAGTTCAGCTGTAGGCTCAAATTTCATCCATTTAAATGTTACGCGATATTGTAAAACCATTTAAATGTTATCATCTCTCCCTCTCTTATCCATATACAAACAGAAATCCTCTCTAACAATAATACTTGTATCTATATGTATGTATTTTCTTTCTTGGGTGTTGAGTTCTAATGCCAAAAAAATTTTAAATATCTAATAATTAGAGTGGGAAGTCATGGATGTCATGAGTGACCTGGTCCTGTATGACAATCATTCCATACAGAGAGAACGTGATCCTGTATGACAAACATGTCAAGACTTCTGCCTTCCATTCTTCTTGGAAAACGTTGTACATGATTAACATGCCTTTTCAAATACTAATCTGTCATGATTGCTGTATCTTTTATTCAATGACTCGTGTTTTTTTTTTATTATTATTTTTTTATTTTTATGTTACTAAAAATTTAGGTTAATCTATGTTTTTGTGCAGTTGGGGGCAGCAGATTATATCGCAATTGCCAAGAATTATCACACTGTTTTCATATCAGACATTCCCCTGATGAGCATGCGCATTCGTGACAAGGTATTCCACTTGGTAGTTTATTTATTTGCAAATTAATGCTGAAAACATTTCTAGTCAATACTTGACCAAAGGCTTTGCCAGCTTTATTTGAATCCTGAACATCTGACCTTATCATGGATGATCTCCATGAGAAACAATTTTTCAGAAGAATTTGTATCTTATTTTTAACTAAAAGTAATGCAGCAAAGTTTAATATTCTTCTAACTCAAAAGCATTCCTGCATACCATTTTTTCTTGTCTAATATGTTTTAAATACACTTTCCAAGACTATCTGTTTACCCCATGTATATATGAAATTTCTAAATGCCTTTATGATTATGAAATTACATTTTGTTTATTTTTTTTCTATATGAAGTCTGACCATCTAGTTGAAATTGTCAGGCAAGGAGATTTATCACCCTCATCGATGAATTGTACAATCATCACTGCTGTCTTTTTTGTACGGCAGCTGCCTCTATTGATGATCTATTCCAAGGAACAGATGAGGGGGCTCTTTTTGACTTGGAAAGGTAGTTTACATTAATGTTAACTTCTATCTTTGAATTTATATCTGTATGTGCAAAACTTTTAGTTGTTATCAGTTTGTCTGGAAATTCTTATGCATACCTTCTTCTTTTTCTTCTCATGTCACTCAGGGCCTGTTTGGCCCTGCTTTCGGGATGTGGGAAGTGCTGGCATCTCTTTTTCAGTGGAGTGTTTGTCCCCACTTCCGGCTGTTATAAGATGTGTGGTTGTGGGAAGTTAGAAAATGGAGCTTCTCCTATAATGTGCTGCCCTGCAGTAGAAATACCGCTGGATCAAACAGGTCCTCATATGTAATTGAGCATTGTAGATGCATTGGACATATTAATAAACTCAGTTTAGACTTTGGATTCAATCAGGAGGCAGAAAGGAAACTTTCCAAAACAAACAGATTCATGCACTGTAGAATTGCAACTTTTAGCCTGCCCTTCGATGGTTCTTTCAAAATCTCATGTAGGGTGTGTTTGTTTGAGTCAAAAAAATGTCAACCAAAACTTTTCACTCCCCATGACTATTCTATTTTTTTAATTATTTTTTCATATTTTCCTATACAAACTACCTTACTTTTTAATCATTTCTGCATAATTGCTCATACAACTAACTTATCTATTTTAACTTTATTCTCTTTACTCCTCATCATTACCCCTATTATATCACATCATTTTCTATTAATTTGACAACTTCTACTCCAAAAACTTTTCATCAAAAGTTTTTTTCTCAACCAAACACGCCCGTAGTAAATTGTTGGAATCCTATATTATCCTCAGATTTGTATGGCAAATTGTTGGAATCATATAGCATCTTCTAAATTGATATAGCATTCGTTGGAATCTTATAGCATCAACTAAAAAACTCAAACAACAGAAAGAGGAAGAAAGCTTATTCATGAGACCCATGGGCTTATGTCTGTGCCCTTCTTTTTGTCTCCTGTGGTTCGTTGACATTGGTGATTATAACCCACTAATTTGTGAAACACGTGAGCTTGTTAGTGCCCTGCTGTTATCCCCTGTGGTTCATCTTGTTGGTATTTGGGTGCGTTTCTCAGTTAATAATAAGCCTAATAATTAAGTCTAGAGTCTTTTGCTTGCATCATTCATGATAAAATTTTCTTCTGCCTGAATGGACTGAATAAATGGTTCTACATGCAGTTTCCAGTTTGAAACAGAGATTGAAGGTGGAAAACTTCGTCGAGATGTTTTAGCAGAAGGCAGCATTGGTTCTGGTCCCGCAGCATCTGGGATTGCATCCTTACTGTCAGGACAGGAGGAGATGTTTGCCTTTCGGCGAGCAGTGAGTAACCTGGCATTCACTCTTTTTCTGTTTATTAATCTGATGTTGCTTCTGTGTCTTTTGAGTAGACCAAAACGCTAGTGAAAGAACTACAATTTTTAGCACCATCATGATATCGTGGTTTCAACACCCTTCTGAGAGGCGTTTCTGTGATTATAGCCATAGGATTCACAGCTATGGCTGAGAAGAGTTTGGAAGTAGCATTGGTGCCCATGAGTTGAGCATGGTGCATTCCATATAATCTGACGATGGGCTTTCTTTCCTTGTAGGTTTCTCGGTTGATAGAAATGCAAACCTCTTTATACTTGGAAGGTGTTCGACAAATTCATCCCTATTTCCAGTGGCGCCAGGGCTGTGAAGACCGTTGAATATTCATCGCAGCACCCAACGCTTGCAGCTGTCATAAATTGGGCATCGCTACATCAATGGACGTCTTATTCTTCTTTGTAACATAGGTTCATTAATCTTTTACTCAAGCCCCATTTTACCAGTTTTTTTAAAAAAATTTTAAGGTACAAATATTTGAATACATTTCAGAAATGTCTCCTCATCGCCAATAATTGGATGGTTGAACAATGGCCATTTCCATACTTTTGTGATCAGATGTAACCGGAGTTATAAAAAAGATATTTAGCCTATTTGATTCGGCTTATTTTAAGGTTTTAATGCTTTGCAGTGTTTTTAAATTTTTTTTTTCAAAATAAGGAACTTGCACAATGTCATGTTGATCGCGCTTATGGAAGGGGTTTATTTGAAAATTGTTGATTAGTCACGAGCAGCCGTTTTCTTCCCCATCAATGGTTCATATTTTTTTTTCCCAAAAAACTAAAAAAATGTTTCATATTTTTACATTATCACTGTACGCATATTTCTATCCTTATCAACCAATCCAACGTCCCTTCGAGATGACTTGCTTGGTGATTTGAATATTTAAGGCACTATTTTTTAATGAAATTTAGTTTTTATCCATTTAAACGACACTGTATATCCTAATCAATCTTTCTCAATTTTAAAATTTTATCCATTTTATTTTTTATGTTCTTTGTAAGATGAAAATACGAGCCAACTGTTTATTTTAATATAATTAATTATCTTAATTATATATTTGACTTAATATTTAATATGTTAAGCCTAAGACTTATGTGATGGTATTCCTATTATTTATGTATTTATTACTTGTATCAAACAACTTTAACAAATTTAGTGTATTTGGCTAAAACTTTTCATTGTTTACAACTAATGTATTTTTTTAATTATTTGTTTACATTTTCATATATGACTACTATATTTTTTAATTATTTCTACACAATTATATGTGCAAGTAAGAAATTATCTATTTTAATTTTATCCCACTTATTCCTCATTATTATCTTCATCATATCATATTATTTTTTCATTTTAAAAACTTTTATATACTAAAAATTTTCTATTAAAAATTTTATCACTTTCAAGTACACTTTTCATTTATATATTTGACTTCAACTAGCTTACAACGTTAAATAGATCGGCCAAAATTTTTTTAAAAAAATTTATTGTTGCTTTGATGAATAAACAATTGATTAAAGACAACTTCAAAAGAGTGGTAAATGAGATAATTCCTTTTATGTAACTTGTTTTTTTTTTCATTCATCTACATACATATCAAGTTATTTAATATTATAAATCAGTACATGTATAATCATCATAATATGGAAGAACTAAATAATACCCTCACTGCTGGATGGGCCAAATTAGTACTCTCACTAATGGAAGGACATGCATACAATATCTACCACTATCCACTACAATACATGATGTTGGAAATAATTCATGCCAATGTGATGGGGTAGCATTTCGAACTGACTTCACCCATGTAATGAGCAAACAGTGAAACCATGACGCTACCAACATCGTTGCATTTCTAACTTTGAACCTTGGACTTCTCCCCTTATGTACTTTTATTATAAGTCTAGGTTGTGTCGGATGGGTTTGATCCGGTTTTTAATGTCTCTACAACAGCAGCATGGGCTCGGTTTTCTTGTATTCTCATGGAATAAAACGTGTTAGTATTGACGAACTTTAGGTAGTATTGGCACATGGATGTCCTTCCGTGTATTTAACGGCATATTGGCTAAGACGGGGCTATTTATACATGGATCGAGCTGCAGATTCGGCAGCATGATCGCTACGTATGGTGCTAGAAACCGCAGGACCACGCGTTCCCGTCTCACCGGAGTATCAACTCAAACAAACGCGTTATTATTAGCCCAAAACAAAGAAAATGGAGTCGTCACTTATCTTAAAAAGGAGATCAGTCCCTATTTTTAATGAATAAAGACAAATCATGAAGAGTTTGGATTTCGGCCATCAGATTAAAATAGATACAATAAAATTTGTCAACCCGAAGCGGTTTACACCAGCATAAAAAGGAGAAAAGTAAAAAATTGAAAAGGGGAAAAAAAGAAGAGAGGGAAAGCTTAGAAAAGCTTGAGCTTGAGGAGAGAGAGTGCCGGGGCGCTGAGGTTTTGCTGCAGACTCCTGTCCTTTCTGTATGAGATGCTTCCTCAAGTGTCTCCAGAGGGCAGGTTTGGCTCCCTATTTATATATGTGGAGTGGGCCATGGATGGGGGTCCGTTGTGGTTGAACTTGGATCTAGTTGGAGTCTATTGCTCCAAGTGGGCCGTTGTTGAGGCCTGATGGGTTGTTATTGAAGAGCCCGTTTTTGTGGGCTGAGGCTGGATCTGGTGGACTGCTGTTATAGAGCCCATTCTGGTAGCTTGGTGGAGCTTTGCTCCTGTGGGCCGATGCTGAGTAGGCCCGTCTGGTGGTAGGCCTGACTTGGTCATCTTTATTTTGGATTCGTTCCGAAATGGTTGTTGGTTTTAAGGTTCATCGTCAATTGCTTTGTTGTTGGGCTCAGATCTTAGCTCATACAAATGTTTCTTTTGCTTTTGGGCTTAAGGAGGGGTGTCTACACTTACATGAACTTGAATTATGAAGAGTTATGTGTTCTTTCTCTAGCTTTTTATAACATTTAATAAAGAATCCAAACTGTCTATCAGTCATTTTTAAAGATACTAATGAAAAATTAAATTTATTAGATGTGTATAGTCTGTTATAACTAATATCTAGTAATGAAATTTAAACTATTAAATGCTACACATTGAATTTTTAACATTATTTACTTGTTTTAAAATTAAATCCATACATTATATTCAACACGATAAAATATGTTAATAGCAAAAAGATTAGGATAATGTAATGTTCATGGAATTAATATTAATTCAAAAATAAATATTGAATAAATTTAATTATTAAAAGCTATATAAGTTATCAAAATTTGATTTTATGATGTCTCAAATTTTGAGTAAAATGCAATTAACAGTTTATATTTTAAAAATAAGTTATGTATAATACACTTTCAGGAAGTGCAACATCCATCGATATAGCTCATGCACTCTATGATCTTCTCGTTTTTTCATACTTGAACCATTTGGTTATAACTTGACTTTTTATTCTCATTTTTATGTATGCCAATTTCATTGATTTTTAGAAATTCAATAAAATATTAAATAAATTTAGATTTTTGCTAATTTCACAAAGGAAAGATTGAAGTGTGAGTGCCTTTACGGAATTGGGTTTCATAGAAGTAATTTCACGAAAGTCACTTTATTTTTAAGATATTAATAATTAATATAAAATTTAATTTATTCATTGTATTTAACATCATTTGTTTAACTAGAATATCAAGTTCCATCTAAATTCAATAAATTCATGGGTCACATTTGCTAAAAAATAAGTACATTTATATACAAATTAAGGAAAATTAACAGATCCATTTCTATATATATTAAAATATAATAAAATTTTATAGAACAATTTATTCATATGATAGTAATATTTTAGATGATTTAGATGTTGAAAATACTACTTTAAATTTGATGTCTAACATTAAATTATTTTCTTATATTAAGTTTACACATTCGTAGAAAGGGCAATATACATAATGATATTAAACAAATGAAAAAGTTTCTGTGATAATATAAATAATAAAGTGAATTTTCCCTTGGCCATCTAATATTAAAAATGAAGATAATTAAGTAGAAGAAGAGTTTTATAAATGAGGTGTTCATAACTTCATATAAGTATCCCAGTAGAGAGTATTTTTTAGACCTCCCGTAAATCCTCGAATTCATGGATGGCCGCGTAGAATCCCGCGGCATTTTAAGCATGTGTCATGGGCTCATGGCTCATGAGGTCTTCCTTTGTTTTTTGGAGGATGGGTGGCCGTTAAATTGGCATGAAGATCTTACATAGGCTTGTTAGGGTGGGACCCGCGGAGGCGTTAGCGACATCGCTAGAAGAACACATATAAAAATTTTGGGATTAAAAATCAAATCAGCTGAACCGGGATCTGGCCTCCTTTATCGCATAAATGTCCAATTGTCCATGTATTTGGGGTGGTTGTCCACGGCACGTGGTGCATTTAAATGAAATTTTTTACATTAGTTTACCAAAATGCTATTGATTTTAAAAAATTCACAAAAATATCTTCGAATCTCAACAAATATTAAAAATTAATATACATATTAAATACACTTAAATCAACAATTGTGTTGAAAATTTTAAAAGTAAAAAAAAAAAAAAAAAAACGTCAAATGCACTTGGTGCACTTAGGCGTGCATTTAGGCATACCCGTTGTATCGGTGCATACGCCATAAGTAAGGAGCAAAGACAACAACAAATATGCATGTGATATATGTATATGAGCTTTACTCCTATGCAGCCTAGTTACACATAAACGGAGTCGCATAGTCCACTTAGTGTTTAAGATTTTAATTTTTTACGAAAAATTTAATTTATTTATTGTATTTAATATTATTTGTTTATTTAGGAGACCAAGTTTCATTTTGATCAAAGTGCATTTATAGGCCGCATTTGTTAATATATATATATATTCATGTGTAACTTATGAAAAATGCTACATCCATTTACATATATATTAGAATGTAATAATACTTTAAACAATCATTTATCTGCGTAGAAATGATATTTTAAATGGTTTAGATACTGAAAATATAACGTTAAAATTGATATTTAATGTTAAATTGTTTTATTATATTAATTTTCAATGTGATCATGCATAGTGATACTAAATGAATAAATTTTTTAAAAAATACTATAAGTGATGTTAAATACAATAGATAAAATGAATTTTCCATTAACCATCAAGATTTAAAATATTAAAAAGATTATATAAAAGAAGAGTTTCATATGGACGGAAACATATATATTAGAGATATTCGAATTGCAGCATCACTGAAATGGGCCCTACATGATCATCAAATCATAATCTATTCCACTCATTGTATTTAGGATAATATGTTCTATTATCATACCAATTTTCATCCCACTCAGATACGTATATGGGCTCCATCTGAAAATAGTACAAATTCAACGTAATAAAATAGTTTAATGTAAATAACAACTTTAAAGTGGTTTTTTCAATATGTAAACTATTTGCTATAAAATTTATATATAGATAAATAATTGTATAAGGTTTCATTGCATTCTAATATGAGTGAGGCTCATTTTTTTTTATCAAATATACTGCTGTTCCGGCGTAGTTGTGCTATACTAAAATAGCTCCCTATACATATATATTTTCAAGTGCAGAACTATTGTACTATAATTACAGTACAATGGCGCTGAAATGGGCCCCACATAATAATTAAATTAGAATTCACTTCACCGATTGTATTTAGAATAATGTTTTTTATTACTATATTAATTTTTATCTCAATCGGATATCTGTACAGATCTCATCTGAAAATGGTACAAATTCAACGTAATAAAATAGTTTGATGTAAATAATAACTTTAAAGTGATTTTTTCAACATCTAAATCGTCTAAAGTATGATTTATATATGGATAAATGATTGCGTAAAATTTTATTACATTTTAATATATATGAGGCTTATTTTTTAGACAATTGCACCACTGTTCTAGTGCAGTGGTGCTATGCCAGAACAGCTCTTATATATATAAGAGTGTCACTTGGGTAAGGTAGTCCTTCTTGCATTGCTCTGTTGTATATTTAAAATTAGCAGTAGTTTCTTATTTTTATACTTATAAGGTGAAGTAAATTTAATTAAAGTTGGTTAGATTCTAAAGTGTGGATACTAAGAAGTGACTCGAATTATTGATATACATATATATTTAATATATTTTTACGAAATATCTTTTATATTGAAAGATTAAATTATTCATTAGATTACAAAACTTGTTTATTTATCTATTCTTTATATATTTAATAATATATTTCAAAAGTTATATTACTATCATCTTTATTATAATTTTTAAATATAATATAAAAATTATTTTAAATAACTAATTTGGAATCAAAATTAAAATTAATTAAAAATGGGACAGGAATCACTTGGAACAAGATAGAAGCTTCTAATATGAAAATAAGATGAGCATAACTGACTGAATTTCGCCTTCAATAACCCTTGATGCATTTCACCTATTTTTTATATTTTTTAAATTTTTTTATATAATTGTTAATGTAGATATATTTAACATGCATATTAATTTTTACTATTTTTAGATACTTTTAGATATTTATTCTAAAATTTTTAAAATCAATGGTAATTTTGTAATTAATTTTTTTAAAAAAAGTATATATTAAAAAGAGCTTTTGCACCCGGTGCACCCGTGCCATACCGACCAAAGGGTGAAACGCGACTTCCTTTCGGCTCTGCTGGGGTTTTACAGAGCGGCGTCGCGACGCTGAGAAAGGCAGAGATGGAGGCAGTAAACTACGTTGTCGACCTTGGCAATCTCATGGCCTTCGACCCAAATCACCATTTTTCTTCACCACCCTCACGCTCAAATAGGTATCCGTTCTTCGTTCTTTATCCATTTTTCTACGATTTGATTTTGTCATTTGCCTTTTTGAGAGATGAAGGTTTTATGTTTTGGTGGGCGTGTGTGTCCAGGGAGGAACTTGTGATGCAATGTTTGGAAAAAGGGAGAGAGCTCGTTCAAGCGATTGCTGATGCTCTTTTCAATTTGCCATCGAAGGACGATCCGGATGGCCCCATTGTTCAGTTGCCCGCACCCACAACCAGTTTGCCGAGAGAGAAGCATGTATGTATTCCTTTTTGGCTGGTTTGTTGATATCTTAGCTATGTTATATGTCGTTGTTGGGTTGATAGAGATGATCGTTTATTTTGGTATTGAATTTGGATTCACCGGCAGTCAGATGTTTTGGAGGTTTATGGTTTTGATTTGGGTGGATTAAAGATGTAGACCCAAAATAAGAATCAGAATCCATAAGAGATGCGGTGGTGATTTTTAATAGCACCCGCAGCCAGCCTGACATGCTAGCCCTCGCTTTTTTTCTGGGCTTGGGACCGGCAGTAAGAAACTCTTACTGGCACGGTTAGACCCAAAATAAGAATAACAACAAAATAGCAGTAATAAAAGAACAATTTTGTCTAGTATTGATAGATTATTTAGTTCATCGTAGAGGTGGGTTTCTTATTTTTTAGCAGCAGTGATTTCTGTCTCCCATGGATCATTTCCTTTTCTTTCTAGTTTGATTTAATATGTATCATAATAGCTGGTTTTAACTCTCTCCTAATAAATCTTTTTTTTTTTCAGCTGCCGAAGCCTAAACCCCCTACAAAGTGGGAATTATTTGCCAAGAAGAAAGGTTCGGCATTTGAAAGTGTTGTCTGTTATGAAATGGTGGAGAATTTAAGCAATTGATAAGGGTGATTTATTTCTGAAACCTTCACACGTGACTTGCTTGTCACAACTGCTTGAAAAATCTGCAGGAATAAAGAACCGCAAGAAAGATAAGATTGTATTTGATGAACAGACTGGTACTTGGAAGCGTCGCCATGGCTATGATCGTGTAAATGACGATAAGGATGTACCAATCATTGAGGCGAAAATGACAGATGGTATGTTTTTGCAATTGGATTCTTTTACTTACCTATTTGCCCTTCCAAAGGAGGTGATTCTACTTTTTCAATATCAATAAAGGAAAGTTATCTTCTAGAACAATTTTAAGAGTAGCAAAGATTATTTTATTTATTATTTTCTAGGACTTCTTTTTACAAAATTGAAAGAAGAGTAAAGAGTTGTTATTCAATGAATGTCATTTCAGGTTGTATGAATGGCTGATTTCAACTCGTATAGAAAGAAAATTGTTATTTTTGTATATGTATTTTTTTGAAGTTTCAGGTTATATTTAACTCTTTTAATCTGACTGTATGGTACTCCTGATGCTATAGAGCCAGGAGAAGATCCTTTCAGCAAAAGACAGAACGAAAAGAAGAAACGAGTGGAAAAGCAAGAAAAGAACCGGTTGCAGAATCTGAAACAAGCTGCTAAAGTTAATGCCTTACCAAGGTTGTCTTTTACAATCCTAAGAGGGTTCGAGTTGGTGCTTTTTACTTCTTGTTCTCCATTTCATTCAAGTACGAATATATGCCATTCAAACATGCAAGAAAAGGAAAAGAATTGTCTCCCCTTGGTAATATCTATTTTACATCTATACAAGTTTCATGTGGCATTGATCCAATTTCAAGTTTAGATCTGTCTGACCTCAGTGGCACTAGTAAGTAACCTTGCTGACACCACTAGGTAATGTAGAATGAAAGGGGGAAGACTTCGAAGACTAGTGGTAGAGGAAGGAATGGTTGAAAATAGTGAAGAAGAAGTGGAGGGGAAAAGGCAAAGGAGGAAAAATAACAGGGAGAAGAAAGGAATAGAAGAATGAAGAGAGGAAAGGAGAAAACTGGAAAAATAACAGGGAGAAGAAAGGAATAGAAGAATGAAGAGGGGAAAGGAGAAAACTGAGGAATTGGTAAAGAAGTCGATGATTGGATAAGAAAAAGGGATTAGGGTAGAGAAAGACAGGGAATTTTGCATTACTTTTGTCAAATCATGTGTGAACCTCAACAAAAAACTTGAATTTATAGAAATTCAAGAAATTGATAATAAATTCTAAGGAAAATAAGAACTATTCAGTACAAGGAAAACTTTTTAAAAAAGTATCAATAGACTCTAAATAAGAGAAATAACAAATCAGTCCAATGAAAATATAATCATAACTAAATCTGATAATTAGATATCTATCCCAGGGTATATATGCGATAAACTAAATCCTCGAGTACATTTGACTGTGGCATATCAATTCCATTATGTTCCCTATCTTTTAGTGGGGATAACATTTCAACAATTGAAGCTGAATTCTTCTGAACCCAAACAGTAGGTGAAAAGCAGGATAGTGTTTTTTTTTTTTTTTTAAAGAAAAAAAAAAAAATTAAAAGCAGGATAGTTGTAACCTAGCAGTCTTGTTCATTACTTAAGGGGAGTTGTGGGCTATCCGATGAAAGTGGAAAAAATAATAATAAAAAATTCTGAATCAGCTCTCATTGCAACTTCCATTTATAGAAAAAGAAAGCATACTATTAAAGTTAATGTTTGATTTGTTCATCTTGCATATTGAAATTCGAAACTGCTGTCTTAGAGCTATGTAATGTTTTCCATGTCTGCAACCTGTCATCATTCATGAACCAGACTCAGGATATGAACTTCACTCTTTTCTGGAGCTATTTTTGTATCTTGAGAAGTGGTTTCATCTTCCCCCCCTCCTGATACACATCGTCATTAACAACCAAAAGAAATCCATTTATTGGGCCTGTTATTGTGGATTGCATTCACTCGGACTTGACATGTTCATGTTGCCTCATGCCAAGCATTGGTTGCAAACATTTTTAAATGTGAATTTCTGGACCTGACAAGAGATTTTGGCAGCCATGTACAACTTGCTGCAACATCGTTGCCCATAACTGGAACCCAATCTGCACCAAAGAAAGCTAGTAAAGACGAGTTAGCCAATGTTGCTGGAATGGCTGCAACTTCAACTGCGAGTGTTGGAAAATTTGACAAGAAACTTCCTGGAGAGAAGCCTGCCAAACATTCGGGAAAGTACCGCAAGGTTGATACAATGAACAATGCTTCTCTATTTTGCAAACTGTCATATACATCTCTATTCTCTACTAAACTGCTAGCTGTATTGATCTAATTCATTACTCGCAATCTTCATGCAGTTCCTACCTGTGGTGGAAGGAATGGGAATGGGAGCACAAGAGAAGCAGCAGACTGACAAGATCCTCAACAAGTTGATGTCCAAACACTCCAGCGAGATCCTTAATGTTGATAAGGCAAGCATGGAACTTCTGTTTATCCTTTCTTGTCATTTTGTCTGTTGCTGATCTTCGTTAATCCATGAATTTGTTTTGGCTGGGAAACAGGCTGTTTCTATGTACAATGTCCAGAGTGAAAAGAAAAGACGAAAGGCTCATCAGTCATCTTCTTCTTCAACCTCAAGCAAGCTAAAACCGAAGAAGAAATCTCTTAAGAAATCTTCAAAGAAGGGTAAGTAGAGAGGAACTAGAAAATGAAATTGGGGCTGTCATCCCCAAGCTTTTGTAGCCTATTTCAGGTGTTGAGGACCATACAAAAAGGTCTATATTTATTTTTTTTTTCTTCTTCAAACCTTTTTTCTCTTCGTAAATTTTGGAGAATTCTGTTTTCTATATTGATAATTGAGAAATACGATGTACTAATGTCTATGTGAAATCCAACTAGCTCAAACATCTGGGGCATGGTTATAATCCTGCAAAGCATAGGAAGGAATGCTTATAACTAATCTAATATTTAATCCTGGCCATCAAATAGCGGATATTTGTTGGCTATGATTCTCTTGTGGTTCCTGTTTATCATGCTTGGTTTTCTTAGCTTAAATCCTCTCGGGATTTTGATTGTTTTATATATGACGAGGCTAGTTAAGGATGCGATGTCTAATTTCCTTTCTTTAACCATCTTTTAACCATCTTTTTGGAATATCAGTATCGGACACCGTCTCGCCTTCTGGAGTTGGATTGCCCCCCATCGAATGGTAACTTTCGAGATGTAAATAAATTATGAAAAGAAAAGATATTTATAAACGGCAGAAAAATAGGGATGATGATTTGATACTTGCCTAATCACGGTGGCCTTTATGCTTGCCCTTGATTTTTTAATTTTAAAAATATTCTTTTAAAAATTTAACCATTTATCATGTTAGGCTTTGCTTCTGTTTAAACCATTTTATTTTTATGATCTTGATATTTGTGGAAATTTTGCACCGTTTATTGTTGTATTTAATATCATTTATATTATTATGAGAACACTTCTGTTTACCTATTAGTACTGGTCATGTTTATCTAAAATCAATGCAATAATATAATTTACAGCTAAATATTAATTTTAAAGTTATACTTTTAATATTTAAATGATTTAAAATATAGTTACCAAGTAAATATATGATTACATAAAGTATTATTACATTTTTTTCCATATGTACTGAGTGTTTAAGTATTTTTTATATTTTAAATATGAATATATATTTTAGCAATTGTAACTTACGCACATATCTGGTTTAGATGAAATTTGGTCTGTTAGCTAAATAAATAATGTTAAATGCAATTTGTACATGAGTTTACTTTATCCTTAATCCTATTTATAAAACATTAATCCTAACTTTAACTTTATTTTTGAAAATCGGGTTTGAGTTGAGTTTCAGGTTGGAATTTAAATTTCTAAATTTATATTTTATTTAAGAGTGATAAGTTGAAAATTTTATGTAAAAATATAATAATAACAAATTATGTAAGTAAATATATAATAATAACAAATTATATAAGTAAATATAATAATATACATTCAAATCACATATTTTTTAAAAAATATAACAATATAAAGAAAAAGAATGATCTTATTAGCTTGGGTTAAGCAAATGTCTCGCTCAACCTACATCACAAAACTTATTTACAACAATTTTTTTATTTTTCTCTTTATACACTTGTTTAGCTAAGTGTATTTAATATATAAATTAAGTTTTATCATTTTTAGATATGTGTATATATTTTTTGAGATTTTTAATCATTTGTCTATATATGTATTTAAAATACCTTTTATCTTTAAAAATCTAAAAAAACATAAAAATACATATATAAAACTTATAAAAATGGTTTTATGTGTTAAATATACTTAGATAAATAAGTGTATGAAAAAAATTATTGTAAATGAGTTTTTTGAAATAGGCTAAGTGAAATATTTGCTTAGTCCGAGCTAATAAAATCATTCATCTATAAAAAATATCTTTAGAAAAAATTTAACATAAAAATAAGATAAATGAAGAAGATTATAGAAATAAAAGAAAAATATAAATGAAAATTATATACTTTATTTATAATATAATTACAATATGTCAAACATATATTTATAAATATAAACAACATAAAATTCAAAAAATATAAACAAATTTTGTTTAGATATTATATATAAAATATATTTTATAATACATGTAAAAGAGAAATTAAGCTTAGGTTCACTTGAACCCTAATCCTATTACATTTACAAATCGGGTTCATCGGATTATTCGGGCTCAGGTCGTAGAAAAGTGAATTCTAACACCGTTAGAAATCGAATTCGGCGAGTCAGGTTCGGGCTCAACCCGGCCCAAGTTGCACCCCATATAGAAGATTCACTAAGCGCATATATAAATGGCGCGTTAGTCTAAGACTAATCTAAGTTACTCATGACATTGTTGATTTGGCTTGTCCCACTACTGGTCTATATTACTCTCATCATCGCTGATGAGGACGACGAGGTGGTTGTTAATTGTTATTATTTGTAAATAAGGAATGCATGCTTCAATTTACATGATAAAGGCAGTACTTTAATGTTTAAATCAGTATCCAGTTTACTTATTTTATTGTAATACCAAAAATCATTTTAATTAAAGTTTTGGGTGGGTCTTTTATGCTTTAAAAACATTTATATCCATTTATATATGGATTAGAATGTGAAAGTACCTCACAGAACCATTAATTTATATAAGAACAATATTTTAACGGGGTAATTATTGAAATATCACTAGTTTAAGTAGAAGACTAAGTTTCATCATGATCAAGTATGCTTATGAGTGACGTTTGTTGAAAAATATATATTCATGTGTAAACTATGAAAAATGCTTAGATACATTTACATGTGTTATAATGTAATAATATCTTATAGAATCATTTATCCATATAGAAATGATATTTTAAATAGTTTAGATATTGAAAATACAACTTTCAAATTGATATTTAACATTACACCATCTTATTACGTTGATCTTCAATAGGAGTCGTGAACAATAATATCACACAAATAAAAAGGTTTTAAAATATATTAAATATAATAAATAGAGTGAATTTTCTATTAACCATTAAGATATTAAAAATGGAAAGAATTATATAGAAAAAGAGTTTTATAGAGACAAAACTAATTAGATTCATATATTCTATTTGTATGAAATTTATGACCATATTAAATATTTTAATTTAAACAAATCCAAAATGGGACAACCATTTTCCAAATCATTGAAGCAACACCTTCCAATATGGAATATCACCGAAAGTGGCTTTTGAAAATTTATGCTTGATATTTTGTATGCTTTGTACAAAGCTATATGGGCTTTGGATTTAGAAATGGTTATATATAATTCTCTTAATTTCAAAATGTTAATAATGTATATAAAATTTAATTCATTCATTATATTTAACATTACTTATTTAGTTAAGAGACCATATTTCATTAAAATCAAGTACATGCAAAGGATACATTTACTTAAAAATAAGTATACTTGTGTTTAATTAGAAAAAAAAAGATTAAACACATTCATACTTATGGAATCATATATCACATATTAATAACATTTTAGATAATTTAGATGTTGAAAATACTACTTTAAAAATTAATATTTAGCATTAAAGTTATTTATTATATTGATTTTACATATTTGTAGATAAAGACCATGCATAATAATACTAAACAAATAAAAACAATTTCACAATAATATAAAAGATACTAAGTACAATACATTGAATAATTTCTATTAAGATTAAGATATTAAAAATTAATGGAATTACATATAACAAGGGCTTCACATAAGTCGTACCATATGAGCTTTGGTATAAATATAACTCTATGAAATGAATCTTTTCTTTCAATCAAACAAAAAAAAAAAAAAAAACTTTTCAAGATGCTCACTTAAGATCGTGATCTATTGCTCTCAAGAACATTAAGCCTCAATGCTCCTCAATGCTCACAAGTGCATATACCTATTTTATTTTGAAATTTTTTTTACACAAATGTTAATCTAAGTATATTATATATATATATATATATATATATATCCATTTTTACCATTTT
>JAXCLR010000081.1:21833710-21851319 GCA_035584095.1 Annona squamosa
GTCATTGACTTCTGAAAGCCTCTTATAAATAAGCTTGTGAATTGTGATTATAATATATTAATAATTTTAATGATCAGGTTGTAACGTTCTATACTTTATGGTTTTTATATAATAATGTAAACAATAACATACATATCTTTGATTTTAAAATGTAAATGAAGATTTCTTTCTATTATTTAAAATAATATAGAAATATTTTTAAAATATTACATTCAAGTATTAAAAAGCCAATTTGAAACCGAAACTAGAACCGACCTTATGGGTGATAAATAAGGTGGGGTACACTAGGAACCGAACTAATAAATGGGTACGGTAAGATAAGTTTTTTACAAATAAGGTACAAGTAGGGTAGCCACTGCCAGATCCAAACCAACCTGAGTTGCACCCCTACATTGACACATCTAATAGGAAGAATACACGACCAAACAAAGCCTAAGTCTACGATGAAATAGATAAGTAAAATCATAATTTTCAAGTTCAAGTCATTAAGCCTAATAGAATATGTCAAGCCTAGTCAACCTTGTAAATTAAGTTTATTAAACTTGGTCAAGCCTATCAAGCATATTAAGGCACGAATCATGATAAACCCATATCAACTAAATTTAATGATTCATCTAAGTTTGATCAAGCTCATATAACTAAATTTTAAAACAATATTAAGACTAGCCAAGTTCAAAGGACTACGTTCAATAGTCCTATCAAGTCAATGAAGGTTGCAATTTTAGCCACCAGTGTCAATTAGATTAGGGTCAACCCAAATCAACCAGCCCATCCTAATTTTTTTTTAGGGTTGGGTTGGGACTATTCAAATTTGGGTGTTGAACCCAACCCAAGATAGGTTTAAACAACACGATCTGAAGTTTAAATATGTGAGCTCTAACATGTATGTAGATACAAATAAGTTAGTGTTGATAGCAAATTATGTCAGTGTTGATAGCTAGTTTTCTTTGATTGAATTTGCATTTGAAATTTATTAGAATTACTACTAATAGATGTCCATTACTCTTACACAATATCTTAAGTTAAAATTTTCTTCCTACTTCTATGAGATTGAATGAACATAATCATTTACATCATTGTATGTGCTAATTAACAACTAGCATAGAGAAAGCTAATGTAATTTTTCTACACCCATTCCTATATGATTTTGCAAATTTTTAATGATTTTAGGCTAAGATTAAACAAAAACTAATTTAAAACTAATGCAAATGGTGTGTTTGGGAAGTGAGAAAATAATAATGGAAAATTTTTTTAAAATATAGAGTAATGTGATGTGGATAATGATAAGGAGTAAAGAGAATATAGTTAAAATAGATAGAGTAATTGTATAGAAAAATGTGAAAAAATAAAGAAAACTATGGTAGTCATATATAATGATGTAAAGAAATGATAGGAAAATAGGGTAGAAGTGGAGGAGAAAAAGTCTTAAATGGAATTTTTTTTTTGTAGCTGTTCCCAAAAGTACCCTTAGTGTTGAAGTCAGGTTTTAAGAGTAGGGATAGAGTAAGATTGAAAGTTTACAAGCTGACTTGATCCTCACCTAACCTAAGTTGACCTAACCTAACCCAATTTGCATCCCTAGAAGGCATCAACTGTCCAAAGAGAATGTCCATCATCCTGACCACAGGCAGATGATGCTGACTGAGACAAGCCTAATAGTTCAATGGAAAATTAGAATAAGTCCTGCCAAAGACAAACAGCACAAAGAATCTCACCTAATCCTAACTGGATATTTGAACAGAGAATCACTTCTCTTTTTCCCTTGTTTTCCCTCACTAAGTTTGATCATGTTTTAGTAAATTCTTATACAAAAAAAAAAAAAAAGTTACATCACTCTAAAATTACAGAAGCTTTAATGGAGTTGCAACTCATAACCCTAAAGCTAACTTAAAGAGGATACTGGATTGTCAAACTCTTTTTACCACTTTTTCCCATGTTCTTTTGGCCTTTCCATTTACCTCTCCAAGCATCCATTTCAAACGGCCAGGTCTTCCTATGTCAACAGTTATTGACTCTTGTCTAGACTTGCCAAAACAATCTTAGCTGACCTACTTTTTCATAATGCTATCAATTGATGCTGACCTTGCATTTTTCTTGGGAGCTTACCTCTAAATACAATCTTCATGTCTTGCTAGTCATCAATCTGCAAATCATAATCTAATCGTATAATCTTGTTCCTTGACCACCTGAAGTTCTGCCCAGCGAAGCACAGCTAAGAGTTGTACAATAGAAATTTCTCTCTGAATCCACTGACGTCCATCTTGTCGTTTAATAACTGATCGAGCATTTTCAGTCTGTCTTTGCTGCTCGAGATATATCACGCAAGAAAAGATCCACGTGACTAACCGTTTTATTTTCCAATTTACAACCTGCAGAATATCTTCAATCACGTTACTGCTAGTGTAATACTATATGACGTCGAGTGGAAGATCTTATGAATAGGATGCCGGCCTTTTCCCATTTGAATGCAGCAATTGTTGCATTGCCTAGAACTAGGATCTTACAGCACGTTCAATAACAGACGAGAAATCCCAGGACACGAAAAGAGAATATTCAAAAAATATACCCATGCCGAGTGCAGAGAGCTCCACTTCATCATGCTGTTGCATATACCTCTGTGAACAACAGCCAAACACGCCAAGCAACATATCAACTCACAAGAGAAAAATCAGATGAAAATCGAAGCCATATCAAAAGTTCGGACCAAGCGCATTGGCCAAAAAAAAGAAACCACCAGAAAATAGTTATTCCATCCAAAACAACAGAAGAGGCGACCAAAACCTAGATTTAGGGAGAGAGGAATACCTTTGCGAGATTGACGTAAAAGAATAGGGGCTTTTTGGTGTTGGAGACCTGAATCCGATTCTTCTTATGGGCATCGACAATGGCGCCGATGCTCATGTCATTCACGCCTTCGGTTATAACCTCCATCGCTGATCCCGGCACCAACAGCAATAACAGAAAATTAGGAATACGAAGCTGATGAAGAAGAACAGAAGCGAAAAACTCTGGAAAAAACGAAAAATAAATCCCCCCAGAAAAGCTATGGAATGATATATCAATCCAGAAAAATAGAACTGGATTTCCTTTTTTCTTGTAAAGCACACTCCCGACTCCGTTCTCCGCTTATATAGCGGGAAAAGTTCTGACGGAACGGAACAGATTAAGAGCGCCTCGCGTGCTTGTAATACACACGAGGGAACTGCTCGCGGCCCTTCAATCTCGGGAGATTTACAGCATATATCCTCTAAATTGACGTATTAGTATTTTGAACTCTTAAGTTTTCCTATTAATATATTAGACCTTACAAAATTTTAATCTTTTCATTTTAAACTTATACCCCTTGTAACGTTAAAAAATACTATTAAACTCATGTGTAATGTCAAAAATTTACTTACATCTCTGCAAAAGTAAAATAATCATCACAAAAAATCAACATCATCTGCTTAAACATTGCTACCTCCTCATAATCATGTGATTCGATCGTGGAGATGATGTTGGCTTTCCACCATGCAGTCTTGCTTTCATATAGATTTAAAAGTATTTTCAACATTACACATGCAACGATAACTTTTAATGTGGTAAGAGTTGATGATTTAAAATGCAAAGACTGAAATTTCCCTAGACTTAATATACTAAAATGTAAATTTCGGAATTCAAAATGCTAATATACAAAGTTAAAATATTTATGACACAAATCCTCCCTCATATCTCCCTTTTATTTCCATCATTGTAGCTATTACAAATTTTCTTAAATTCTAATAGTATATTTCTATCTAAATTATTTTATCGTGGTACAAATGTTTGCAGAAATTGAAAAGATCCAACCTACACCAGTCAATCAACTAGTTGGTTGATTATATAACCCGTCGATCTGATTTGATAATGTTAACCGAGTTTTAGATCATTCAAAATCTTGAATTTAAAAATTAATTTATGAAGGAGAAAAACTTTTAATGATGTAGTGTGGCCATCATCCCTCCTTGATTGAGAACTTGGATTATATGCCTTCGATAAGGCTTCTTAACTTGAATATAGACTTTTTTTTTCTTTTTCTTTTTTACGAAGAATATAGACCTTTTCTTTTTTTTTGGTGATAATTGCAAAATGTATAGACGTTAAAACACGTGGACAATTACAGTTTACCATTTCCTCCTTACACTAAACACATTAATAATTATTACCACATTCCTCATTGGTTTAACATTAAGTTCTTTTTAGTACAAATTGTGTATGTTTGGAAAAGGATAAAGTGTTTGGATAAAAAAGTTTTGTGTGTAAAAGTTTTTTAAATGAAAAAAATTAATGTGACCGGACGAGAGTAATAATGAAAAATAAAGAAAATAAAGTTAAAATAAACATGTTAGTTGTATGATAATTACATAAAAATGATTGAAAAGTAAAATAATTTGTATAAAAAATGAGGTAGTCCTGAAGAGTAAAATGTTTTAGAATAAAAAGTATTTTTTAAAAAAACAAACACACCCTTATTAACTTCCTCCTTAGGCCTTCTAATATTTAATACTTTTAATGTTTTAAAGTCCATTATCTTTCATCCTGCAAAAAAAAAATCCATTATATTTCTTAATGTTTTTAAAAAGTTTTTTCCTTTGCAATCACTGATATAGAAGATTGTCTCAAAAGAAGCCCCAACCAATAAGAAAGAAGTACAAGAGAAACCATTTGAGCTTGGGTTTAGAAAGCCTCAAATGTATTCCATAAAAGATGCAAATGGTGGGTCTAGTAAGTGTCAAATGTATTCCATAAAAGATGCAAATGGTGAGAACAGCCGTTATTTTACAATTGTGTCCGCCCGGCTTCAAGTTTATAGAGGGTTGGAGAAAGATTTTGATCCATTGATGGAGTGGGTCAACATTTTAGACCCGTATTTCAATTCTAAAGGATAGGACCAGTTGACCATATCTTGATCCGCCTTGACCTACTTCTTGCTGGCCCACAAGGTATAAATTATTTTAATAAATTATATAACTTACTTATATAATTTGTAGCATAAATATGTTTAACTTTATGACTTGTTTATACAAAATATAATTTATGATGATATTCATTTAACTTTATCACTTATTTATATTGATAAATTTTTATTTCTTAATTGCATATATGTTGCTAAAATTATCTGATTCACATGATTCATCAATGAAATAAATTATATTATCAATGTTATTTATATGTTAAAAGAATGTGTTATTTTTGCAATTTAGCAGTTTTAGTTATAATTCAAAATTTACATATCTTTCTTTAAGATATCAAGGTTATGTTGTAAACAAAAATTATTTAAATTTTTTTACTAATGCTCTATTATAAGTGTTTTACTCATTAAATGGTAAAATATTAAAACATTTAACCTTTAAATTTACTATAGATATGAGTTTATATTCATATATATGTAATTTTTTTTTTAATTTTGATTGATTTTCAACCCGGCCGAGTATAAAAAGTAAAGTCAAATAGAATTCTTTAAATGTAATCTTAAGATTGGACACACCCTAACCCACCCTCACCCCAAGATTAGACCAAAATAAAAATATCCATAAACCTCATTTGCCGGTGTGTGAAATTGACATAACAAAATGGTTTTGACCCGCTAAACTCAAAAAATAATTTGAATTAAATATGATTTTAAGTTATATTATTCGATACCTAAATCCTTTAAAACATGGTTCATACATAAGTTAATAATTTATGAAATATTATTAAATTTTAACATACATGTAAATGAATTTAATCAATTTTTTTGTCATTTACGTATGAGTATATTTTTTAACAAATATGACACATGCACATCTTTGGTCTGAATGAAACTTTTCTTTTAAGATATCACTAAATAGAGTGAGCAAAGTGCATTTTAATGCTTTCCGCAAGCACGAAAAACTTTACTATAATTAGATATTCTTCATGAAGGGCCTTTATTCTTTGTTCTTCCCAAATACTCTCAGAGTTTCCAAAAACACTGGCGCCACAAAACGCACAGGTAAATAAACCCTTACGTCATCGTCTAAATGGGCCCAAATGGATTATCTTAACTATAATGTAACTTAGGAGTGGAACTCTCTTTCGTTTAAGATGATTGGTAAGAAATAACAACAGGTAGTTTACAGTTTCACGTACTAATCATCTCTCTCGCCTGTCATTTACCAGGTTGCAACTTATACCGCACCTTAGGTTGTGCACTTTTTTGTTTTTTTTTTTTTTTTTATAAATCAAGTCCAAACCATGCAATGCGTTTAAAACTATTTTAATTTTAAATACAAAAAATAACTCAATTGAAACTTCTTATCATATCAAATGTCAAAAATTATGATTGTAAGAAGCCCCTTGCATTTGCATTTGTCGTGAATTATATACAAATCCAATTAAAATGTTCCTCCATATCCAACAAAAAAACCTATGGAGAAGAACATGACGCATGTTTAAGATATAAATTTTAAAAAGTCAAAAAAATAACTATATAAATCAAGGGGGGAGAAGTCTTCAACCGGGAAGATGAGAGCAAAGCCAAAAAAAAAATACGTACATGCATCACAATTTTTTAGTCATGTACTTGAAAGTTAAAAGGAAAAAGAAAAAGGTTCAATGCAAAGGTACTAACACATTGTTAAGTATCACTTTAAAATTGCAATATCATTTTCCACGTTCAATACAGACCAATCCTCAGCAAACTACTCAATAGACAATATTATGTACGAGTAGAACCACATGTGCAAAGCTTTTACAAATATCCAAGAGCACAACTGAAGTAAATCAGAAAAGAGTAACTGACAGAGAGACTTGAGACACCTGTGCAAACTGCTGCATGACCAACAAGAAAGGATTCGCATCATTTCTATGAACCGAGGTTAAAAGCTCAACAGTCAGTAACAACAAATGCCGGATCTATCTAACAGTCAAGTCAGAGGCCTACATCTGACGTCTAGTGAGACTATTAAATAGAAACCATCCCCCTTCAAAAATGAGCCACTGCAAAGCTCTGAATATGTATAGAGATTTTGCTTTCAAGTTAGACTTCTAAGAAATGTATTCAGCACTATATACAGCCTAAAAATGCTGACAGAAACAAAGAAGATGCCCCTCACCGAGGAAAAAAAAGAAAAAGTATGATGTATCCCAACTTAGTCCCAGCCAGTAGCAACAATGGACTCATACCCATTAGAAGGGGGAGCACCACCAGCCTTCGGATAAGAGGGAAAAGAGCTATAAGCATTGCTGCCACCACCGAGAGTGTTGTAAGCACCACTGGTACTACTGCCATAGTTGTAACTGCCACCACCACTGCTGTACGAGTTGTATGAATTTCCACTCCTTGAGGGAGCATCCCTCCTATAGTCATATCCACCATACCTTCCACCACCAAAACGTCGGTTCCTTCCTCCAGCATGATAAGATTTCTCAGCATAACGAATAAGCCAGGATGGGACCTCTTGGTTTGCTTCCTGCATGAGCTCTGAAAGTGCTTTGGCCAAAGGATGGTTTACTTCACTGAAGAAAGCTGTTGCTAAACCAGTTTTGCCAGCACGCCCAGTCCTTCCAATTCTATGAACGTAGTCGTCAATATCTTTTGGTAGGTCGAAGTTAACAACATGTGACACGTGAGGAATATCCAGACCTCGAGCAGCAACATCTGTTGCAACCAAGATTGGAGTGATACCACTCCTGAAGGATCTCAAAGCTTGTTCTCGTTCCTTCAGAATAGAGCAAATGTGAGAGGCAGCATATGTAATCGACCAAAAGGCACCTCAAAATGAGGAACATATCATGCCAGTAATTAGCAGAGATGTAATAAAAGTAAAATTACAAAGATAAGAATTATCCACCAGATGCATTCTGTTCATGAGTATGAGCATTCTTATGCAGCAAAAGGAAGGTGACAAGAACCATGCAGTGTTATATTTCTACATCATCTTCTTCTTAGACTCCCTGGTAATAAATACGTTCATAATTAACCAAAAGGAAAAAACTAGTGACCAACTCTGTATTTCTTTTGCCAAAAATACACCAAAAGTGAAGTGAATTCCACAATAAAATTGACATAAAAAAAACCAACATTAATGTTGAGCCAATTCTAGTGTAGCTAAGTGATCGAAAAAAAACTCTAGCGTAGCTAAAGTGGCTTTAAATAATAAAACCAAACAAAAAAGCCACAAGGCAGGCTAACCTTCTCCAAAATTCTTTTTCACTTGCCATTGAACTGTTGTCGCTACCCAGTGACCATGAAATAGAGTTCAAGCCCCTATGATCTGTAAACATGCTTGGAAATAACATTTTGACACAAAAGGAAGAAAAAAAAAATACTCTATCTCCATGGCTAAGAAATAGTGAGAGGCATCTTCTGCTAAAAGACCAAGTTACAAATCAATAGCCAGTTATGTTTTTATCCACCGTCAGGCACTTATAATCCAGGATTTATTATGGATAAACTAGCATTGCATAATGAAGATAACATAAATTCAAAAAAATATTTAATATATGGAAATCAAGCAACATCAACTTCTTCTATGACTGAAGTCCAAAGAAAGTGCAAAAAGTTTCAAATTTAATTAAAAACATCTAGAATGATGAGAACCAAAATTGAAAGCATATATATTGATGGGATAGCAACTGACTGGTTGTGTCCGATCGCCGTGTATAGCTGTTGCAGGAAAGCCACTCTTGGATAACCAGTTTTCCAAAGAATCTGCCCCTCTTTTTGTCTCCACAAAAACTAGGACCAAGGCTTGCTGCAGTGGAATTAGAATAGAGCTATTATAAACAACAAAAAACCACAAGAAAAATTGCCAGATTAATAACCATAAAAGAAATTTTCAATCAGAAATCGTGAATAACAAGTAAACATGCTATAAACCACATAGATTCCAGCTATATATGACTGTACTTCCTACACACATGATGAAAGATAACATGAGTAACGTGACCACACCCACCAAAAGCATCACAAATGAAGCTTCATCCAAGAAGAGATGGAATCAGCTAAATGAATCATGTTATACCACACTAAACCCTATGTACCATCCCCTGAGTCAAATGTTAAATGACAGTTCATCAAGACCTTTCATACCACCTGCCTACCCCAATCCTCATGCCATCTTTACCATGGAAGCACAAATTTAAGACAGCAATACCTTCCCACAGTTTCCATTAACTCTCTGGGCATGAAGAAGGTCCATCAGGTGACTCCTTTTCTCCATCTCTGGAACAAATTCAACCCTCTGTGAAATAAGATCTGTGCTTGAACCAACCCTTCCAACAGTAAGAAAGATGTAGTTTGACATGAAATCGGATGCTAGTCTCTGCACCATTAACAAAAAATTACCGTTGTCATTGGAAAATCAGCTCCAGCAATTTATGCTCACTAGTATAAATTGTACGATCTTGAGCAAATTACAATACTCATGATAAGAACAGCAAATTCACGAATTAAAAAAATAATAATAAAAATCCTGTCAGGAAATTTCATTCAAAATGGTACCGACATGCTAATTGGTTGAGGAGACTAACCTGTATCTCATTAGGAAAGGTAGCACTGAAAAGCATTGTCTGCCTTATTCCAGGTGGAGGCATGCCCATCCTCTCAACAATGTTCCTAATCTGACGCTCAAAACCCATGTCAAGCATCCGATCAGCCTCATCCAGAGCCAAGTATTTTATCATATGAAGGGAAACCCTTGCTCTCTCAACTAAATCCACTAGACGTCCAGGAGTGGCAACTAAAATGTCAACACCTCTTTCCAAATCACGCAACTGTACAAAATAGTAAGCACACAAACAGTTTGGCACTTTCCGAAAAATGGAAGTTAAGAGGAACAAGAGGATGCTAAAAGAACATGGTAGCAAAATCATTCAACATTACCTGTAAAATCAAACATGCTAAAAACTGTCACAAGAAGACACGTTACAGAACAAATATTTGCTCAAATATATACTGAATTTCTTTTCAGTTATCCAGACAGTAAGATTTAACCCCTGCACCTATATGGTGTCCTTTTATGATATAAATTATATTAGAGTAAGAGAATAATCACATGTTACAGCAACCAAAAATAATTTTCAAAATAAGTAAGAACTGAAGTGGCAGCTTGTACTTTCATTGTCCGGGGCTACTCTAAGCCATTCTATAATACAACAGGAATGAGGGGAAAACTAAATCAACCAAGTTCTAAGGCACTCAAACACAATTTCAAAATAAGAAAGGATTTGACGGATGTAGTTCATTTGGCAGGCTATCATAATCTTTCCACCTCATTAGACAGGCTATTATATTCTCCTCCTTTATCAAATATTTGAACGAAGTTAATTAAATATTACGCTTTTCTGAAGGATAACTTCCTCCCTGAACTTTTTACTCATTATTTGTTCAGACACAACTACTGATCACCTAGTTCATCTTTATTTTCATTAAACAGTAATGCAATGGATGTTTGAACCAGTTACCACATTGAGGTAGGCTAATGCATCTCACATAAGACAATATATGTTCACATCTACATGCATACACTTTTTTATAAGCATATCCAAATATGACATGTGTACACATCGACAATGCTTTCACTACCACAATCATCATATGCATGTGCGTACACACAAATGCACATAATATCTGCACGTGTGCAAATTCACACCAACAATGGCATGATCAAAATCCTAAAATTATTTATGTTCTACCTCTTCATCCTTGTCACCCTCCCACTCAGCCACATGAATAAGCAATTCCAACTGTTACAGCTTGCTTTGTGTTGCATATGGAGAAGCCATCCAAACCCATTTACATGCGGCATACGACCTACTGGTCGTGTTGTTTTGAATGCATTCATGCAAGCACAGACATCATAGAAAGGTAATCTATGATCAGAAATTTGTTGATGTATGTCAGAAAATAAGCGATCCTAATTTATTATAGAGGAATGATCTTGTTAACCCAGGTTAAGTAAATGTTTCACTTAGCCCACCTCAAAAATCTTATTTAAAACATTTTTTTTTTACTTTTTTCTTCATACACTTGTTTATCTAAGTGTATTTAATATATAAATCAAGTTTTACCATTTTGGATATGTGCATATATTTTTTTAAAATTTTTTAAAAATAAGGGTATTTTAAATACATACATATACATAGATGTTTAAAAATCTCAAAAAAATAGATAAACATATTCAAAAATGGTAAAACTCGGTATATATATTAAATACACTTAGATAAACAAGTGACCGAAGAAAAAAGTAAAAAAAGTTGTTATAAATAGGTTTTTTAAGATGGGCTAAGTGGGGCATTTACTTAGCTCGGGCTAACAGGATTACTCCTTTTTATTATATTGACAATGAATGGTAGGATTTCATATATCACTACCATTCTACAAATCAGGTAACATATATTGGTAATAGGGGTATGTCATATGGTCAGCTAGATGCATGTAAAGGTATAAGATAACAGTGTTAAACATGTGGCATCAACTAGCAACAATGATATATCACAAAGTGTGAGAGAGTTAGGAATACCATCTTGGAATACATGGATGATAGGAAGTTAACAATCCTGTGCTTTAAGGCAACTGACACACAGTTTGCATATTTAGAATATAGTTTCGGTTTAACATACCAAATTGGAATATAGCCTTTTGCATGTGAACTCAAAGAATCATTATACTATAATATAACACACTGCATTATCCGCAACAATAAATGATAAAATCACAGAAATATTAAGTATAATGTTAATTCAAATCCACAGGAATTTTCTAAAAAATATAATGATTATAATTAAAAATAACAAGCCAAGTCAGTGCCCAGAAAAAATGAAAAACAGAAGCACAGGCGGTGCAAACAACAGCAAGCAGAATTTGTTTTTCAGCCAAAAGAAGTCAGCAACCGGAATTCTTTAACAGGTTAAATAAGACACCAACAACACATCCCAGTGAAAACACCAACCACCGAAACAAAACCAAAGAAGACAGGATAACACATGACAGTAACTTAGCTCCTAGAGTTCACAGACCAGAAGGCTATCGGTGTATCAATTGAGGGTGTCAATAATCACAGCAAAAGGACAATTGAAGGGGCTTGTTGACCGAAATGAGGATTTGTTTCTGTTATTTAAAAAAAAAAATGATGCACAAACCTTGAATCATGCAATGGTACATGTGCCCATACTAAGGCACATAGCTAAAAAATTGTCAAGGAACTGACCACACCGAAGGCCTAGACTTGCCTTTAATAACTATGATTGCTTAACAATGAGGCGACCATCCAATGTGCACCAATTGGCTGTTTGCGCGGATACATCAGTACAATTTCATCAATCACTCAAATTCTAGTATAAATTTTGACAATAAAAAACGATTGCAAATATAGGGTTTTATCATGCACCTGCATAATATAATCTACTAGTGCGTTAAGTCCACGATAAAAAATAGTGAAATCAATAGAAAATCATCAATTAACCTCCAAATTATGTAAATATTCTTTCGCGCATCTTCAAATCATTTCTATACATTTAAGTTGTATGCATTTTACGTAATTTGTAAAACTGTGTATTCATTCTTTTCCAACCATATGCATGTTCTTCTCTTACCAACCTCCTAGAGGACATTTATGGATTATAAGGCATTCATTATAGAAATCCACTGCAATGTACAAAAATTTCCATGTGCCTTTTTCTTTCTTTTTTTTGGGTTTAACAGTAAGAAACATGGCTTTTATGAAAGTTTGACCTGGAGGTAAACACATCCTACCACAATGCAAGTATGCAACACAGAGAGTAGACTTGTAAAATATAACATCGCAAAAACTCTAAACAGATTTGGGATAAATGCATTAAATTACAGTCACAGTGAAACAGCAAACCAAACACAGTTCTTCTGCCATATAATAACATACACTTACACAGATCAGATGTGAAAGCAATTGCTAAGCAGACAGAATGCAGTCTCAGTACACTGGCTTGCAATTAAAATTATTATAAGTATATAAAAATTATTGAAGAACTGCTATAGTTAACTTAAATGCGCCAACTTGAATTTTTTCAAAATTACTTGCTTCTCCAGAAATGTTATTAAACAGATACAAACATTACAACAAGCAACTATATATAAACTAGTATTCTGACCAGTTTCACCCTTGACATCAAGAACAAGCATTTTTTAAGTACGTCGTCCATAGATATTAGCAAGGTCAACATAACCTTTTAACTACAAGACCAAACAAAGCAATTATTTTGCAATAACCAGATCAATCAATGGAGCTCAATTAAAATGACTCATCGCAATCAACATACTTTCCTTGTTATGATAGCCTATAAAATTTGTTAATAGACAATTCGGTATAAATGCAACTGGTTCTGGCAGTTTCAAAAATGTAAGTATGAATTACTCACAAAATGTAAAGTATGAACAAAACAACATCAACAGCAAAACGTGGCCAACATAATTTTAAAACACTACATCATGCCAAAAGACTGAATAAGTCAAGACCTTTCAATCTTTCGTCAGTTCCGCATTAAATTCACTATGTTGTAGGAAGCCAAGATATACAGCATCAGAAAAAAGAAGAATTAACAACACAACCAAAGGAAATATAACAAACCTGTTGATGAATGAGAGCACCTCCGTAAGCAACTACTACTTTAACCCCCGTCTGATATGAGAACTTTTTAGCTTCTTCATGAATCTACATACCATAATAGCAATTAACGTGCAGAAGGAATTCGAGAATTTTCAAAATCGCAACAGCATGACAGATCATATAAGAACTCCACGAAATTAAAAACTAAACCTGGCATGACAATTCCCTTGTAGGGGAAAGGATGAGTGCCTGTGGATACGCAGTCCTTACACCGCGTGCTCCACGCTGTGGAGCTGATGCTCCACTGCGCATGATCCCACTAATGATCGGGAAGCAGAAGGCAGCCGTCTTCCCAGAACCGGTCTGAGCACAAGCCATCAGGTCTCGCCCAGCCATCGATATGGGGATGGCGTGCCGCTGGACAGGCGTTGGCTTAACGTACCTGCACCGCTTGATATTCTGGTTCAGCGCATCACCCAAATCAATCTCTGCGAAAGAGTTCACCGCCGGCGGCACATCCGAACCGCTGGTCTCAACAGGAATATCCTCATAAGCGTCGAAATTAATACCACCGCCATTAGCCGCCTCCTCAGAAATCGATAGTTCAGCAAGCATGTCTGCTGTCTCAAATGGGTTGGACTCGCGAGGGGCTCGGCCTCCTCGGTCCCAACGCCCATAGCTCGGGCGGCCGAGCTCACGGCTTCCAGAGCGGCTAAAACCAGCAGCTGAATTGGAATTAGGATGCTCGTTCGACTGCCGAGCAGAGAAACTGTCAACAGATGCCGGATTTTTGCTTCGGAGGTGCGGCGGGACGTATGCAGGGCGAGTGGGGCGAGGCGCAGCTGTGGCTTCGTGAGCCGCTTCTTCGACGGAATCCGCCCATGACGTCGGCATTGTCAAAGGTACTGAGTATTCAATATCCGAATGAACAAGCAAGACAAATCTCCAAATCCAACTTCCACCAGAAGCAATGTAACGAATTCCTCTACGCGATGAATCCACAGAAACCTAGGAAAGTCACTCCAGAGAGCTGGAAAACCCCAAAAATCTAACGCCCGAAACACTACAGTAAGAAAACCACAGAAATCCGTTTCATCTTCAAAACTCAGTTCTCTTGAGAGCCGAAGAACCTAGAAATCGAAATGACTTTCTCCATGGAAAATGGGTAGGAGTGAAACCCTATATAATTCCTTCTCTGGCACAAAACCCTCGAGCCTGGAGAAGATATTTTGCGGGGAGGATCGGGTGTTTCGGAGAAAACAGGGAGCTTATGAGGGCGTTTTGGGAAAAAAAAGTTATTTGGTGTTTTTTTTGAAAAAATACCCGCATTCATCCTAAATGATCCGGTGAAATCGATTGCACTGGAATTTCACACACACGATGCTCAAATAAAGCATTCGGAAGCGAAATAAAATCATCTTGAGTCTTGTCATACGTAGGATTTTGACTTGTTCGGCCAATCGAAAACGGTTGCGGGATATTCTGAGAATGATCTGCTCAGCGGACGGATGAGATGCAAGCAGCGAAGGTGAGGTTGCATGGAAGGTGAGGTTGCGTGGAGATTGTAAAAGGATCTAAGTCGGCATTCCTTTCCCAAAAAGCAGTACCACTTCTTTCGCTTTAAAAGCTATAAGTTCTGACAGCTTATTGCATGATGTGCGGCCCTGATGCACAGCCTTTTGAAACTTATGGAAAATAAATAATGTAATATAGCAGGAATAATAATAAACATTAAAAAGAATAAAAATAAAAATAGATAAATTAGTTAAATAGATAATTAAATATAAATATTTGAAAATTAAGATAATTATTTAAAAAGATATGAAAAATAATTTAAAATATAATAATTATCAAAATTAAAAAATTTAAGTTTGAAAACGGGCATGCCTAACTTCATCATCTACCATGCATGCGTTTAGAAATGAAATTAGGACTGTAGCCTTTTACACTAAAAAAAATGTAGCCTTTTCTTAACAACTCATTAATTTAAAACCTAAAAAGTTGTCAAATAAATTATTTTTTATTTTTTTTTTATCAAATTAGACATACAAAAATTAATAAAAATGGTCACCAATGATCCGCCCTTAATGTTAATGCTTATGACTCATTTCAACGAGATCTATGTTCGATACTAAGCATGTGCATCTAAATATTTTACTCCAACGCATGTGTATTCAAGTATTTATTTTTTCTTGTTTGGTGGAAGTTTTATTTTTCTATTGTTTGGCAGAAGTTTAATTAATGAGAACCTGTTGTTTTGATTAAAAAATTATAAAATTGCCTCAGTGCTTAAATATAATAAAAATTGAGATGAGTGTAAAATATGTACATCAAAAATAATAAAAATGTTCCTCGTACACATTTTTTTGTACGCACGGAAGAACACAAAATGTATAAGAAATGAAAATTAAGACTGCACCTTCTTTCCATAATAACTTACTAATTTCAACCCAAAAAGTTTCGAACAAATTTTTTTTTATTTTTCATCAAAGTAGCCGTTCAAAAATTAATAAAAATGTCCATAGACACATTTTTTAATGTACGGGAGAACACAAAATGCATAATAAGTGTATTAAACCACCTTTTTTGTCCTGCGTTTTAGCTTGCCGTGAAACTCTAATTATTTTTAGTAACCTGCTTCTCTTCTTCTTATGATGTTCAGAAAAAATTCAAGAAATTTGAATGGAATGAAAAAAAATGAAATAAAAATGCAATAATATATATTAAGAAGAAGAAAAACTGCATTGTGAATAAAAAATTATATTACAGTGTATTTCGTAAATTATAAAATTTTTTGTAAAAAATTTTTAGTATTAGAAAAAATGATATAATATGATAAAGTAATAATTATAAATAAAAAGAATAAAATTAAAATAAATATATTAGATATATAAATAGTTGTGTAAAAATGACTAAAAAGTACAATAATTATATAAAACGTGTAAAAAATTAAAAATAAAATAATTACAATTAGCGAAAAGCCAATGGGCAATTGGGAATGCGTCGCTAAGTAACGCCGGAATTTATACACGTGACGACAATCATCTATGCGCAGGTTAGAAAACGGGTGGTATAATTATAAAGGCATCTATTTCTTTGAAAATGAAATTTCAGGTGGTATTGGATCTGTACCTAACGTCAGAAACTTGGAAGGTTGGCGAGAAGTTGCAGAGCAAAGATGCCAAAAAGCACTGCTACGGTATTTCCAGCTCAGTGCTCCGGACAAAGGCGCGTAGACCTTAAGCCGGCAGAATGGGAGAAAATGACCAGTCCACAAAAAGTTTGTATGATGCTAAGGGTTTCTTGCATATTGCTCCCTCTAATTTTAGAAAACCATATATTCACCACCTGGATTTGAAAATCGAACATCACGCATCGTGTCCACTAAGAGTTTATGAGCATGCGTTTCTTAATTTATGGATCTTGAAGGAGGAAATATTTTCGTCCAAACATCTTTTTGGCAGCTGTGAAAAATTTTCAAATTTATCAGGATAAATATGAAAACTTCAGCTTCAAGTATGTTTTTAATAATTTACAAATCATTTCTGATATGCTTACGTCATTCTAATAAAATTAAAATAATATCGAAGTTATTTTGATGCTTTTCTAAAATATTAAAATATTACGAAAGTTATTTTGATACATTTATATGGCAAGGGCTGATCTCATATGTCCGACCATGAGACTTATTTTTTTTCCATAAATATGTGGACCTTGTTATATTTAAATTAGACGCATGATCTTTTCAGACCGGTCGGAAATCCGGTGATTTCCGAACGGTCTGAAAATATATATATATATATATTTTTTTGAAAAATAATTTTATAAATTTGTTAATCTAGTTATATTTAATTTATAAATCAAGTTTTAACATTTTTGAATATATTTATATATTTATTTTGGATTTTTAAAAACAGGAGTATTTAAGTCATTTTAAGAATATTTAAAATGACTTAAATACCCCTGTTTTTTAAAAATCCAAAATAAATATATATACATATCTAAAAATGATAAAACTTGGTTTATAAATTAAATATAACTAGA